>VZZY01010821.1:325-15067 GCA_013400335.1 Eurystomus gularis | reverse complement strand
TGGGGGTCCTGGTGGACAACAGATGTATGCCACTGCAGACAGGAAGGCAGATCAGATCCTGGGCTGCATCTGTAGGGGCATTGCTAGCAGGGATAGTGACATCTTCCCACTCTACCCAGTTGTCAGGCTGCACATGGAGTACTGTGTGTGTCCCTACAGTTCAAGAAAGATGAAGACAGACTGGAGAGGGTCCAAAGGAGGACCACAAGATGAAAGGATCTCTCAAAGGTCTGGAGAACCTGGCCTATGAGGAAAGACAGAGAAGTTAGGTCTGTTTTCCCTGGCAAAAAGGAGGCTTACAGTGACCTCATCACACTATTCCAGTAGTTAAAAGACAACTATAAGGAGAACAGAGTCTCTCTCTTCAAAAAGAGCCACATGGAGAGGAGAAAGGGCAACGGGTACAATCTGCACCAAAAGAGATTTAATCGTGATATAAGAAAAATACTTTTTTTTAATTAGAACAATCATTCACTGGAGCAACCTTCCCAGGGATGTGGTGGAGTCTGCATCAGTGGAAGTTTTCAAGATGAGATTGGACAGGGTGATAGAAAATTTCACCTGTGCTCTCTTTCCCATGAAATGTTGAACCAGGTGATCTTTCAAGGTCTCTCTCAGCCTGGGCTGCTCTGTGATTTTATGTTGTATGTCTAGGCTGCTTTAATCCAAGACAGTTCCAGTCAGGTTTCATGTACACTTCTGAGATACTTCACTGGTTTTGTTTCTTATCTCACAGCACAAGGCTGAGACAAAATCACAAGTGGAAAAAAACCCCAAGGTTTGTGTTTGATCAATAACGTGATTTGTGTTTCTAATATTTTCAGATTTATTTTCCTAGACTTTTCCTAAAGCTATCATAAATTTGGGACATGAGGGCAAATTAATTTGGTTTTGTTTAGAAACCCTTAAAATAATTTAACAAAGTAAGAAATTTCTGGAACAATTTTGAAATATACAAAGGCATCAAAAATCTTGGAAAAAATCTTTGATGAAAGCATAAAGTGTAGAAAATTCCCCTGATTTTCTCTGGATTCCAGAAAAAACATCTGCCTTGGTGAGTATGCACTTTGTACAGTGGGAAAGGGATTCAAAGGTGTTCTGTGTTCTGAATAATATGCACCATGTATAAAGTCAATGAAGTTCATACTACATTACATCAATACTGAATACTAGAGTTGATTGAAGCTCCCAGTAGTTTAGGTAAAAGAGACAGCACTACAGAAAAGGAAAACTAATCCTTTTCATTTCATTCTGAGTCCAAACAAATTATAACCAAAGCCCAGAGCAAGTTTTTTTGTGATTAATTAATGATGGGCTAATTTGCTTCAGGCCACAAAGTTTTCCAGCCACTCATTAATCTCAGAAAATGCCACTGGCTACATTTGTTACTGTTTAATTAAAAAGTATGTCATAGTTGCAAAGCTACAGAAAGCTGTAAATATTATCCTTTGCCAAGCATTTACATATCCAGGATAATCTGTAGTCAAAAGGAGGACTGCAAGAGAAGGAAGAGCTGAGCACCAGATGCTTTAGGCCGAGGTAACCTAATTTTTGTCAGTGTGATTTGATAGCTCTAAATTATACCCTTGTGCAGCCTCCACATGACAGTTTGTCATCTTTGTGTCTTTGTGGCTGATTCTTTATGATTATATGGACCTCAAGTGAAGCTGAAGGAAAAACTTCTGTTACCTTTTAAAATAGTTTGGTTATGCCCAGAAAGCCATGAAGGTAGGGCACAATTTCCCCTCTAAAATTCAAGATTAGAAGATGTCAGGTTATCTCTTAAAGAACACAAGAATTTTTAAAAATTTCTTCAATGTTTATGGCTCTTAAAATCTTCAAGATGAATAGATGATGCAATTTCCCAAGAAGAAAGGTAGACACTGATGTTCAAAAGAAAAATGAAATGCAAATATGCACTTTAAAATATGGAGAGTGCTTTTCTTATAAAGCTGCAATAAAATCCATTCCTTTTTTTTTAAATATCAGAATGCTAAATTGTAACAATTTTAAAGCTGAAGTGGCAAACTTTTTCTTAGACTGTAAAACGGTAGCCAGCTGAAGAAAGGCGACAGTTCTTTGGTCAGAGTAACATTGCAAATCTAGTTGCTAAATATTAATTAAATTAAAACCTAAAGAACATCTACAGTTTCTTTAGGACGTGTATCTTAGGGGAATAAAAATTCCAAGAAAATTGAAATGAATTTTATTTTTCTTTTTATTTTTTGTAAATCTTCATTCTAACAGAAAAAAAAAGTTACATTTAAATGCCATTAAGATAAAAGGTATTGAAGAATAAATTATTTTGTATAAAGGCCCATATTCCCATAAGCACACACAGCCTGGCACTCCATTACACAAGCCACCATCACCACTGTTTCTTAATGGTAATTTTGTCAGAAAAGTGGAAATATGGCAGTACTTTCATCACATATTGCTGGTAAGCTGTTTAGATCAAGGCTGAGCCATGCCAAGCACGGTTTTCATCTCCTCAATGTGCAAGAGCCTGGAACTAACTGTGTGTTACATGAGCATCTGCCAAAACAGCAGATAGGAGCCTCAGTATTAGGTGAGTTGTCAGGAAAATAAAAATGTGTTGCTCTTTTCTCTGTAGCACATTTGCTCATGAAATCATATTTTAAAATAAAGTGAAGCCTGAAAAGCAGGTTGTAGAATTGGGCTCCATTCTTTCCTGCTATTTATGTAGTATACTAAAAATTAGGAATAGGTCTGTGTATGTGCACGTATTGTTTTTCTGAAAATGGAATTAGAAGTGAAGTTGTCTGTAAGAAAACTTCAATGAAGAAATCGACATACAAAAGCATATAGAAAATGTAATGAGATTACCCAGAAGGAAATAGGTGCTGAGAAAGGTGGCAAAACAAAAGTAAAATGGCATGAACTCAGAAAACTAGTACAATAAAACCAACCACAGAAACATTAAAAAAAAAGGCAGAACACAAAGGCAAACTCTTCACAGAAATAAAAAAGTATCATAAGCCAGCCACCAACGCACACACATATATACAAGCATAATAGAAAAAGCATAAAAAACGACAGTCCAATATACAGAAGAGAAAGATCAGAAGAGATTAAAAGGAAAATGTTTTACTGAAGATAAGGATGCAGCAACCTGACCAAAGTAAAAAATGACAAAAAAACCCCACAGAGATAAGGAAAAGTCACCACAGAAAAACATAAAAAATGAAGTGCTAGAGATCCCTAGACAAACAAGTAATCAGTGAGAAAAGAGGTTTTAACAAAAGAGAAAACAAACAACAAAAGGGAACTACGATATGCAGAAAAATAGACAAAAAAAAACCAACCAAACAAAAAAAAACAACCAAACCAAAAACCAGGACAAAATACTATGTCTTCAAACTTTGCCAGGAAAAGCTTTAAGAGTTGGATTTCTCCATCTACTGACTCTGTCTGTCTGCTGAACTTGAAGCACATGATATCTGTTATGGGAATGAGAGAAAAGGACAGCTTCAGTCTTGCAGGCAGCAGAGATGCCCTGAATGAGTTAAGAAGCATCTTACTATAATTGATCCTACAGGAACTATTAGATGCAAATGATAGCTACTTGCTCTATACCTCATTAAGAATGATACCAAAATAAAGAGATTAAGGTTAAAAAAAGACTTCAACAGAAGAAGATTTTTTCATGTATGAATCTAGCTAATTCCATGTAAAGCCCATTAAAATGAGCATGAGTGAGAAATTTAGCCATCCAGCTTTTTCCACAGCTCTTGCACAGCTTATAGAAATGCAATTACTCTTACATTCTGGCCTACATAGAGCAGAACAGCTGTTCTTGTATCTAAATCAAAGAAACCTGTCAGTGCCATAGCATAGACATACAGAGAATAACAATAGTAAATTACCAAAATAAATGTTTTCCTTACCTAAGCAATCAAGGCTAAGCTAGAGACATTCTAAACAACCTAGGTAGGACTAGTCAAAGGATCTGAGTTCTCCTGGGAAATAAAATTAGTGCTGATGACTGAGAGCAGAGATATGTTTGCAAAAATCTCTCACAACAGTCTGAACCAGGAGTCTCACACGTGCCACATGCGGACACCATCATGCTGGGGCATGGGTAGCCACACCATGCTAATCATTACCACGGCTGAAGAAGACAAGCTAATGCTATTTTTTTCACAACCGTATATAACTTTTTTTTCTTTGGAAATGCTTTTTATTACGATCTCACATTACCTTTGCAGCTTGCCTTAGTAGGTCTACAACAGCTTTGGGGCTTGTAGTGAAACTGGTGCACAGTCATGGTCCATCCACGTATAAACTGACATCCTCTTGGCAAAGTATATTGGTCTCTAGTCAAGGCAGGTGTTCACTAATAAAACACTAATCCTCTCATCTCACTGCCTCCACAGCAGTTCTGGCACACTACCATGAATTATGAAAGAAGGGCAGGGGCAATTTCTATCCCTCCATCTCACACAAGCGAGCAGAGCTCCTACATGCAGCAGCCTCAGCCTATCAGGGTACAAGTGCTCCTGAGGCCAGCGGGGACAACTTTATCCTGACTTTTGATCACCCAGATTAATTCTAGAATGATGTAATCTCTGAAAAGGATGCTGCAAGACCTCCTATGCTGCTGGCACAGAAAGAATTGCAAGAAGCTTAAGGGCAGGTTCTGTGAATTAGGCAGAAGGATACACGTGCTAGATACGAGGTCTCTAGTGCTCATAAACAGCAAGGTACAAGATCTATTACAGGAGATGGAGGGAGAAGCAGGAGTGCGAGACAGTGCTGAAAAATATCTTATTTTGCAATATAAATGCCTATGTTTTCCATGGCACAGCAGAGAGATAACTAGACACAACTACTATATAAAAGTGTTTAGATACAAATACAAAAGCTGGTATGCACAGAGATGTAAACAAAACTTTCATGTAGAGATAATGGGAAACAAAGTAAGAGACAATTTTTTCATGTTGCTACTGTTATGGGAGATGAGATTTTCACCTGAAGAAACTGAAGGCAGCCAGTTCTTCTTGAAGCCATTTCTGATCCTCTAAGACTGCAAACATGAACTTCTTCCAGGACCAGCTAGGACCTTCTTTGCCTGCATAATACACAACTTGTGTGGTCCAGCACCTCCTGTATTTTGAGGCCAAGCACCAAAGGAAATTTGGGGTTGGTCCATCAGCTGTGGGTCAAAATGGTGTTCTAGCAGAGCAAAATGGTAAAATCAGAATCAAAGTATGGGAGGGAATTGGAAGAAATCATAAACTTGCAAGGTTTCTTATCTCTTCTAAAATAGCTGTGAACACTGTACTTTGATGAAATACATAATGGCTGTGTTTAAAATTAACTTCAGCTACTTATTAGCAAGACTTAGATATCTTGGAATAATATCAATGGTGACATGTTAATATAGATGCTGCCTCCATCAAGTGCAGAAACACTCAGGACAGATATTCTTTTCTGTGTTATGGATTTTTAGGTACTTTTTTAAAACACTGCAAGGAAACCTGTCCATCTCTTCAGGCTGACATCTCAGAATTTTTTTTAAGTAGGAAGGTGGCTTCATACCTAAAAAGTCAAGTACATTTATTTAATCTTCTCCTGGGCTATATTTGCATTTGGCATTAAAGCATAATCTAAGAAAGTATGTAATCACTCCTTGAAACTGAAGCTTGAAGTGTCCTTTCCCAGGTGAACGCCCTAAAATGCATCCCACAATTTCCTACACCTGTGGTGCCTCTTTCCCCTTTGCTGACAAGTTAGAAACTTGAACAGTTCTTTGGCTTTAATTTTTTTTTATCCCATCTCCTTTCTCAGACTATGACAGCATAACCTCACTGCCTTGCGCTTTGCAGTATCCTGAGTTGAAGAGATATGGTTTCAAAAACCCAATGGTAGGAAAATTATTGTACCTGATCAATCTGTTTCTTGAGTCAGGGTTTGAAACTTCTGAAAAGCTGCTAATAATATAATCTCTTCTGATTGCATTTTGGAAAGGAACTGAAAAATTATTAGCTATTATCTTCCTTTACAATGAATACCCTGCTAAAATAGCTCCACATACTCCTGGACCTGATGGGGGCGGAGCAGAGGGGGAAGAAATGAATTCATCTTCCTCCCTGAAGTTCACCATTTTCTTCATAAAGTATTCAGATAGACCCAATAAATACCTTTCAAGGGAGACAAAAAAATAAACCCATCACGGATTTTAATAGTGATTAGAAATACAGAAGGTACTAAATTAATAAAGGACTCTCTGGGTAAGCACAGAAATGACAATACATAGAAAACCACACATACTTTGGGGAGTAGAGAATGTTGCCTTTTCTATATCCATTGGCTCAATTTTTCCACAGCTTATTCTGCTCCTTGCTTTCCTACTACTGATCTTTACTACTCCGGTTCTGTCTCCTATCAGTCCATTATACTTCATTTTCTCAGGTCAAGAATTAAAAAACGCAACTGTGTTATCAATTGCAAGTAACTGCCTTTGGAGAACACTTCATGTGCTCACAGTAAATTACACCTACAGCTAAAGCTTAAGCAGATCCCACTTCATGGTCCACTTTGGATGGAGAAGGGAGCTGCAGCATTTTCAAACTGAATATTCTTCATTAATTCCTTTATGACAGGTTGTCTTTGCAGAATCGGACTTGCCATAATTTAATAATTCCTGTTTGAATCTTGCAAAACTATGGTAAAACTTGTCTATCACTTACAACAGTGTTAAACGTTATTTCCCAAACCAGTAAGATAACAAGTGTTACTGGTATCTGAAATGAGATCCAAATACCCCAGATACAATCAAAAACCCAGCCTTAGGCATCTATTTCTGATGCCTACGTTAGGAGTTTTGTCTTCCTACACAAATTATAAAAGAGCAAAGGATTTGAAACACTGAAAGTCAGATCTTGCTTGAATAACTTGTATCATGAAAATGGATTCACAAGTTAACAGCGTAAAACAGACTGGATATTTTTTGCTCCAGCACTACCCAGCAATTGTTTTGACTCATCTGAAAATCAGGTTGACTAGGATCTATCAGGATTTTTTTCAGATAAAAATACTATCATTTTTTTCATGTGTCAGCACAGTATTACTGTTATTACAAACCTCATGATGTTGCTACCACAAAGCCCTACTCCTGTTGTAGAAAGTTTGAGAAACCTAGCATTTTGAGAAAAGCTCATTGACCTATTCTGAACTTTTTACTATTATAGTAAGAATAATTTTTCTGTTTACTGGGATGTTTTGAAACACTAATCAATCTGCAGACTCTTCAGTTGTGCCAGTTGTATCCATGATGATTAATACAAAATCCACTTTCAGTAGCTTACTGCACATCTGGTAGTGAAGTCTGAGTTTCCCATAAATTGACCAAAATAAAACACCAGATTAGGCACCATTTATGACTCAGTGGGAATTTTATCACTTAGTTTAGTGTGTGGAATCCTAGGATAAGGCATACTAAATCCATAAAAGCAGGAACATAGATAAATTAGAATAAAGAGACATCTGATTTGCAAGAATGCATTGGGTAATCGGGAGCAAAGTTAGAGGTGCGGGGAAAAACGGTCAGGCCAGATTACCTGTTGATATACAACTGCACAGCCCCAAATTAGCTCAATAATGTTAAAAAGCATTCCTAAGTGTTTTACTTGTTAAGTTATTGTCAGGCTGGAAGATTAGATAAGCATATTTTTTTCTGAACAAATAGCAGCAATGTATTATCAGTTTCAGATCCCGAGCAAAAGAAAACAAACATTGTGCAGGGACACCTCTGTTCTAATTAAAAGAATAATAGGGCAAGAAGGGGCAACATTAAAATACACATTTTGAATACATGAATTCTAAGGAACAGCATTAATGAACAAAGCCACATAAACATTTAAATTAAAACACTAGGTCCTGAGAAAAGAAGAATAAAAATAGGATCCAGTACAATTTCACATGGCTTTTGAGATTGTTTGTTGTAGCAATTCTGACTCTACAGGCAGAACATTCATATTCCCAGTAGAGCTCACAAGTTTGAAACGAATGTTACATTACATATGCTACTCCATTACTGTATCTACAGGGAAAAGTCTGAGTAATAGTCCTTTCCAACCAATTCCTTTTTACTCATGTATGAATGATGAAAGTGGCAGGGCTATGAAGGAGAGCTAAATGGCCAGAAAAATACAGAACTAGAGACATACAGGAACAATAGCAAAACAAACAAAAAAAATGCCTTGTGAAAGAGTTATGTGCCAGCATCAGAGAAAGGAAAAGATGAGGAGGAGAAAAACCCAACCTTTTAGCAAATTAGAGTTTTTGAAGGATTTCTAGGGAGCTCTCTGAAATACAGTCTGAAAGTGTTGGAGCGCAAACTTGAAACCAGCTTGTGCTGAAGAAAGTTTCTGTTAAATATTTTTAAAATCATTATCTTTGTAATCAGAGAGAAGAAAGAGGAAGAAAGTAAAAAGAAAAAAATCAGTTACTTCTGGATTTTGAGTTGTGCTGTTGCATGACAAAAGCTCCACAAAGTTCCAAAAGGTCTACAATTGCCATCAAAGTCTGCAGGCAGGAGGCATATTTATTTACATAAAAGTCAGACAATACATTAGACTGTGTATGCTTAGAAGCAGATAGATGGAATGGAGTCACAACTCCAAATGAATATTAATCCACTAGTATGGCTAATTTTAACAGCTTGAAAGTCAACAAACACATTTGTCTTAAGTCCAGAAGGAATAGATGTGCTTTGAAGTGAAGTGATGAAATTATTGCAGGAAATAAAAAGATAATATTATAGCAAGCATTAGAAAAATGAAACAGTGGCTTGTCAAGTATCTAAAGAGAAATGAATGCAGATAAATTATAATTAAATGTGAGCATTACAACAATTTTTTATGCTTCAAAGCTATGCATTACAGCTAATTTATCTTCAGTCATTCACTGTTCTTAATGGGCAAAATTGGCTTTTACTAGCTAATACTTTCTAATGCTATGAAGATTTCTTTTTTTCTCTATGTGTTAAAGCACAGGTCACAAAAATTCTGTCCCTGACCTAAGGATATTAGTGCCTGAATAGCTGATGAAATATAACAGGAAACAGTAAACAGGGACTCAGTTTCTTCATTGGTTCCTACTGAAACCAGTGGAAACAACTGCTGAATTCAGTAGTGCTGAAATTGGCTTTTAAACCAGTTTTATACTTACATTGTAGGACTTACTATTTTCCCTGGGCTTCTTGGTCAATGACAGAGAGACTGATCAAACTAACTGGCTTTTTATATCTTTTAAGCAGTTTTCCTTTTTTTTTTTTCTCCCACAAACAAGCAGATTTTTGGACAAATTAAAATGTGCATGACAGTAGATTGATAAATGGTGAAGAAAGAAATTCTATACTTGAAAAAGACAATACAGAAAAATACATAAAATTACAAAAGAAAAAATATATAGAGTGCACTTCAGTAGAACAATCAAGAGAGAAGCTGGCAGAGAAGGGCTGAGCTCTGAAGTCAGACTCTGATCACCATTTGCAGAGGACAAACAGACTGAGAACTCCAGATGGGAGCACTGTGTTATTATGGCATGAGACAGTGTTAAATGTTGCAGCCTTAAACATCTTGAGTTCCTTTACAAGAGCAACACACTCAAAAATCATTATAACATTTAAAAATACCTATGGATGTCTTAGATATCATACTTTTCCAGAACTAATTATGATTCCTGTCTTAACAGGCACCTAAGCACACTTGAGAGCCTGGTGTCTAAATTCTCCATGACCAGTGTGGTGATATCTTCCATGAACCATTTGAAAGGTGAAAATTGTTAAGGAACAGACTGTATTTCTAATGGATAATAAGCTAATCCTTACTATGATTATCAGGAATTTTGTTAATAAATAATAGATGAGACAAGCCTTCAGCCTATTCATTTACAGAAGTTTAACACCCACATTTGCACGTTTTGGACTGTTTTCCTTAGCCTGTTAAACAAATGTGTGTCTCTATTCTGCTAAAAAGATAAGTATGTGAACACACTGCATGACTAATTGTAATGATACCTTTAGATTTGTTCAAATTTTACACAACTCTAAAGGTCGGGTACATTCATGATGTGAACGTTATTTTTGAATCCGTCTGATTTTCTTTAAAAAAGCCCTTCAGGTGAGGTTTTTAATACTTCAATAACTACTACTTAGTTGACAGTCTTTAAATTAATTGAACAAACTTCACCAGCAGCAAATCTGTCATTACCTTGTTCACAACACATCGCATTTTTGATACGGCTTTCTTTTCTTTTTTTTTTTCATTTTTAATGAAATTCCGTGTCCCTTTCTGATTCAGAGGAGTTCATTCTGCACAGCTTCATCTGACCTCTTGAGATTCTGACCACCCACACAGGCAGACCATGTGCTTTAGGAGTTTATTCATATGTTAACAACAGAAGAAAGATACAAGTTAGCTTTCTTTTCAGTTCTTGGACTTAATAGGTCCTTCTTCCTCCACCTGCAGAACTGATCTTCTCCAAGGACATTGCTACACACACCTCCTGAAGTCCTTTATTAGCTCAGAGCTCCTCAAAGAGTGGCAACATTTTCATTATACATGTTCTGGTCTCTCTTCTCTGACCCTGGGTACTTCACATTCCCGTTAAACCTTCATCATGCTCACACCCTGACTCCCAGAATGAACTACCAGAACCTGAAGAAAATGTTTTTTCGTTCTTTCTCTATAACTTCATCTTTCCAGCATTCTGACATCAAAATGGAAAATACTTTTTTTCAAACCTGGATTTCACCTTTCAGGACGTAACCACTAAAGTGAGCTAATACTGTTTTTCAGCTTTGTTTGAACTTAAATTTACCCTGCTTGTTACGAGGAGTTGCATCAGCTTCAATCATTTTTAAGAGTTGCTCAGGGTCAGCAGCAGTTCAGAAACAGATTTCACATGAAAAAGGTAGATGTGCCTTGTTTCTAGCAACATTTCTCTTTTCAGAACAACTTTTTAAAGCTGTGAGGAAAAGTCTGATGAAAAATATTGACTTCAATTAAAAAAAAAGTTGGGCTTTGTCACAAGTCAAGCAATTACTGGACCAAATAGTCACAGATTTTTGTTTTCTCTGTCATGCTAAAGAATAGTTATAATAGCTATTATTACATTTTAGTAATCCGTCTTAGAGAATACTCTGGATGCCCAGGCACCAGGTTACTCTCATTGTGCCAGGTGCAGGACAGCATAGATTAAAGGAAAAAGGCCAAAAGCATCATACAGGGCAGAGGTGTATGCGCTGTGTTCCAGGTCATCAGACAGACACAGCACAGAGCTGGCTACGGCAGGCGTGGATGGGGCATGTCTGCAAACATAGTCCCCAGGGTTTCAGATGCCAAGGTTAACCTTTAAGGAAATAAATGAGGTATTTCCACCATCAGAGGAATTAAAGACAGTGCTACAAATAAGTATTACTTTGAACTACTCACCTGGAATTTTTTATCAGAGAAGCATAAGGAACCATGTAAGCAAACCGGGTACTGAACCTGCAGAGTTCTAGCAGTTTGGAGACCGAGACCTGCATTTCAATATTTTTATCAACAACATTGCTACAGAATGGGCAGCATCCATGGAAGCTCTGGTGCAATGCTGACCTGGGAACACAGTCTCTGATATCTGCTTCCCTGGTGCTAATAGAATCATATAGTGTTATGGGTTGGAAGGAAACATTAAAGGTCACCTAGTCCAATGCCCCTACACTGAGCAGGGACATCTTCAGGTAGGTCAGGTTGCTCAGAGCCCCATCCAACCTCACCCAGAATGTTCCCAGGGATGGGGCAAATAATTTCGGCCACATCATCTGGGACCTACGCTGTACGTTTGTTTATGACTGCATCTGTTCAGCAGCTCTGAAAAGGAAACAGGCGTATTAGCAATGCAAAATATGCCTCTCCTTCCTTCTTCCCTCCCAATTCATTTGTGGGGGAGAAATAAATAAAACCCCAAACCTGTTCATTACTTCTGCTGCTTCTTCTGAAGTACTTTCAGTTCCCAAGCATGAGAAGCAAAACCTGCATTGTTTTCCCAGTGTTCCCAGGCATCAAGCCACCCCTGTAGCTGATTACTGGTATAATTTTAACTTAAAGCTGTAATAACTCAGGAGAAAAACAAGCTTCATATATTTTTAAGACCTGCAGAGAACTCTCCTTTATTGTAGAGACAATGAAAATACCCATTTTATGGTTGAGTTTATTAAAATGATTTTGTGAACACTGTTTTAGATATGCAACTTCTTTTCCCGCAAAGGTATTTTGCTTTATTTAAGAGTTCCTGTATTTAAATCTATCATGTACATTTTACAAAAACCTAAAAAGCATATGTTTTTATGGAATTCTCTCTGAGGCTTTTGAGAGAAATTGAGCTATTTGTTCTAGAAATCTTTCAGAAGTTTTTAGAAGAACTGGATTATCATTGCTTTATATTGTATTTTCAAACATGCTTTTTTTCCCCTGCACGAGAGTAAAGCATGTCTTATTTTTAGTCAGTTCACAGTTCCTAATGCCATCACAACTCAAAAATCTAGATTCCTTTTTTTCTTTCTCACCAAGGTACCAGTTAGAGCTTTGCTCTTAGAAGTTACTAAATGAAGTGCTAACATTTCAAGTAATTATCCTCTCATATGCACACACTTATAGATGCTGCTTTCATACACTTAATAACAAAGAAGCATTTTCAGTATGGGCAGCCCCAAGTCATACTCTTCCCTACTCCATTTAGCTAGGGAAATTTGAGATAGAATTCAATTAATTGTCTTCGGCTTTGCTCTGTCCCCATGTAAGACTGAGCCAAAGCTTATTTCAGATCTTGCCTTTTCAATCAATGCTGTATTGACATCTGTCTTAGCTCCTGACCAGTCCTCTCCAGCCTCATTTCATATTCAACAGCATGAACAGGCAGAGCTCTCTGCCTGTCAACATTTATAGGCTATATGGGGATCCCCAGCTTCTCAGCAACCACTGGGTATTTCTGGTGCCTGTGGCTCAGATGATTGTACTTCTAACAGCACAGTTCTAGATGTTGAAGTAACTTCAAATCCCTACTTAAGATAGAAAGTGATGCTTTATTTTATGCCATTCAAGGCATAATTTGGGACTCTAAGTGGAACTAAGTGATGTGTTGGCTTTCCTGCATGTAAATCTCAGTGTGAGTAGTGTGTCTGGGTTTTGCTGTTGTGTCCAGTAATTGTATCCAGTAAAACAAACAAAACCAGATCCTACTGCTTGTCAATAAATTCCTTGATTTTACCTGTTGAAAACATGATATTTAGCACAACTTTCATAAAACTGTGTCATATCATTGTACTCAGCTAAAAGCAGGAGTTGACTGCATTGCAACAATTAAAATCACAAAAATAACTTAATTCCATATTTTCGATGTATAAGGGCAGAAACACCTCAAAAACATTACTCCAGTAATCCCTGGGGTTATATTATAAATTATAAAATACAAAAATGTATAGGAGGTAAAAATCTGGTAACAGCTTCTGGAAATGCTGTACTATCCCACATTTCTTAAAAAACTGATTTTACAAGAATGGTGTATTTTGTTGCAGTATTTCTTAAGGGACATTTTTATTAAGTTCAGATGCTTATTTTGCCTATTCTGCTTGACTTTCATACTATCATGAAAATTATGTAGTATTACATTAAGGGAAATCCAATAGCCTAGAAAAGGAATGGTGCTATTAGCCTCAAACGTTCATTTACTGATAGTAAGGATAAAGTTTAGGGAATAAGGTGAATAAGAATTCTAATTTACTCTTGAGATTAACATGCACTGGAATCTATTGTCAGAAATGTAGTTTTATATAGCAGCAATATCTATTGAGTTTATGAGGTAAAAAATAGTCTTTTAAAATAAGGCTACCACGTGATAATGTGACTTCAGGAAAAATAATCAGGCTTTCATTTTATTGCTTAATAAAGCAGATTTAGATATTCCATTTGTATCCAATTGGACCATATTAGTCTTGAGGAAAACAAGCATTTAACTGAAGTTTCATTCACAGACACCACAATTTCTTCTTTCTTTCCTACCTTGCTGGTTGTGTTATGTGCATGGTGCAAAACAGATGGGGATATTCTTCCTACAAAGTCTGTAATGCGAGCGTTGTCATAAGCCATGACTAGCTGTTACTGTGGAATTTAATTTCAGTCACTCCACTATTTATCAATATGAAAAATATTCAAGTCTCTGATTCTTGTTTCAGCTTGTTTCAGCTAAAGCAATGCTAATTATTAAGAACAATAATCTATATGACACACACCAGTTTAGGCAGTTTTGGTCTCATTTTTACTGTCCTGCTTGTGCCTTGGGCCAGCAATTATGATAATTTCTTTTGAAGCATAGGGTACTTTAATATTGACAAAAAGAGACATAGGTTTTTACCAATTATAAAAAATCATTTCTAGTTAGTAACAAACTTACAGCTGCCTTTCAACCTATCTTCACATTCTCAGTGTAATTAAATAAATGGGTAGTCCAGTTATATTAGAGTCTCTGTGTTTCTTCCATCTCTTTTTAACTCCTATTATTAGATTTTAATAAAATTGAGACATAAGCCTACAAGAGCAGAGTCATTAACTAACCAAACTGAGAGTTTCAAAATTTGCAAACTACTTAGCATCTCCTAAGACAGATTCCCTTTTCTCCCATGGAGAATTAGGAAAAATTATCATGGGTAGTTTCCGTGGAGATGGGGGCAAACTA
>VZZY01010813.1:195923-228893 GCA_013400335.1 Eurystomus gularis | reverse complement strand
GGTGTGGTGTTTGTTTTTCTTTTAAGTAAATCTTACAGTAAGACCAATCAATATCCAATTGCCAGGTAATAAACACCTACTTGAACCAGTATGATGATTTTAATTATCCAACTACTACCTGTCTGTGACATCACCTGTTCAGATATTACTATGCTTGATGCGTACAGAAAAGCATGCACTTCAGTCTTCCAAGCAATGATTCTTGAGTATTTTAAAATGAACCTATCAAACCTAAGGTACAAAGTTCATAGCATACTCTTTCCCCAGTTGAAAGTTACCTTTGCAGGTTGTAAGTATAGAGGAACTCCAAGACCTTTCAATACAGTAGTTTTCAAAATAAAACAAAGTAAGGGAGACCTCTAACTCAGGTTTCATCTGGTGACTGCAGCAATTCAAACCCATTCTTCCATATCTCAAACCTCATACCTCCCTCAGTTCCATCAGAAACTGAAAATTCCTATGAATTCAACACCCAGTACGTTGAAGATTTCACTTATGAGAATATCCATTCAACCATAGCTGGTAGATGTACCCAGTCTGTTGACAGTTATGTCAACAGCTACTTTAACTGCTGTAAAAGCTGCAGTACAGCTATAATATATGCATATATAGATTAAAAGGAGAGCAGATGCTCTAACAGGCATATCATTTCTTTCTCTCACTATCACCACTGGATAAATCTTTGGGCTGTTATGCTAACAGATTCTCATAATTACTGTAAATGGCCACCTTTTCTGAAAGCACAAGCCAACTTGTTTCATCTTGCAATGGAACTGACTAAGCTTGCTTGTACTCAGAGTCAGTTACAGGAGTGGTAAATCAAATAGATTTCTGTTTGGTTTTCCTTAGTTTTCAGAGATTTGAGTTAATTAAATTACAGATTATCAGTATGAACAAGACTCCCAAGGCAAAGATTTTATGAGTCATCTCACTTTCAACACAGTGAGCCAGAAACTGTGTGGCCTACATATTGTTCCAACTAGGAAGATAAGGGAGTCTGGCATCTTTGATGCCATCCTTTTCTTTATAATTGAAGCACACAATTGTATTTCCCTCAACACAGCAGAAATCAAAAAGGGCAATCTTTGTTCTTAGTTCCAAAGCACTTCTAATAAGATCTTGAACCAGAAAGCTCTTTTATTTTTGGCAGTAAGAAATGGTGGGAGAGTGTGGATGGAATGTCACACTGAAAAAGCTTTGCTCAAGGTACGTTTATAGGTTGCTTGATCCATCCTCAGGGCCCTTTTCTGCAGCAGTTCTTCCTGTTGATCTCACCTCTCTCCTGCTGATACAGTACCTCCCAGAAGGCAAGTCTCTCTCCCTCAGAGTCCTTAAGGCCTCCCCTCTTGGTGTTAGGGCCTCTTAATTGAAGCATTTTCATTCCATTCACTTTGGGGAGAAAGGCACATCAACAGCTTCTGGTGTGTCATATACCAATGTGTATAAAACCATGGAGTACTACAGTTACTCTGGTGCAGTATGTATATAAAAAACTCAATTAAGCTTTTTTTGGTACACGCACAGGACTTCTTACATAGATGAAGTTCCTGTTGTTGTAATTCCTACCATGTTGTACAGAACCTACAGAAATCAAGACAAAAAATTGACCAATATTTCCCAGGTAAGAGAGCACCTGAGGCACGTAAGGCAGCAGTTGTTTTCAGAGATAGAAGCCATGCAGCCAAACAGCCTATTTAATTTCCTAGACATATGTAAGTACCCTAGGAAAAAACCACACATGAGAACATCTTAGACACTCAAGAGCACAAATGAGTGGTGGCTTAAATGCCATCTTAGTAACATATATGTAGAACAAAAGGCAAAACTCTTTTTCAGTCCCTCCCTCAACACTCCTGGCTTCAGGGAAGAAACAGCATCAATTCTAGAAATCCCTTAAACCACCGAGGTGAAGAAATGCCTACTAGACAGCTGCAAACAGTTCATTAAAAATGATTTGCAAGAGAAAAGAGCCAAGCTCTCATGGTTGATGGTCAATGTAGCAGCCAGTATCACTTGTCTGACCAAAGAGGCTAACATGCCGCAGCTACAGATGAAGATTTTATTTACTTATTAAATACAAGAATATTTAACCGGCTTTCAGTACCAATCAAATATTGGAATATTGGGATCACCCAACATATCACATTGCATTTTATGGGCATTTTTTTCAGACAAATTTGTTAATCCTTATAATAAATCAGGTCACTATACCTTAAAAAAAAGTACATTTCCCAACACTACAGAAGACAGCACCTTCACAGCACACAGGATCAAAGATCTGCATCTGCTGTGGGATAACTTTAATTTCATCATTGGTTCACTAATAGAATTTTCTGATTCTTGAAAGAGTTAATCCAGTAAACAAGGGAATAAACCCATTGATCCCATAGACCATCTGCCTTACAGTTATTGGAATGATCTATATAGTAGTGTTTAAATTATGGGTCATGTGTTTTTCACTCAGTTTATATTAACAGACAGTGAATTAGCAGGCACATCAAGGACAAGAATTGGTATTCTGATTTACTTATGACTCAGCACAGGAGTTCAGGTGGTCAGCTGTCCTGATACTGATAGAATTTAAGGGAGACAATGTTCCTCTAGGGGTCCTTATCACTTTGTAAACATGGCTAAGCTAGGACACAAATTGCAAGAGCATCCTTGAAATGGGGTAAGCTATGAGCCTACACAGAACACTGAGTTGTCAAGGCTGTTGAGACAGTGTAAATTATGAGCTTACACAGGATACAGGATAACAAGGCAACTAAATTCCGTCACGAACATTGCCAAGCTATGCAGGAGATTAAAGGACATGGTGAGGAAGACCCAGAGCCTTCATCAGATGACCACCGACCCATTTTATTATGCATGCTCAAGGGGTGTTTCTATATGTTAATTAGTTCTCGGAAATGTAATGAATACTTCAAGTGTTTCCCAGAAATCTGATGATATGTATGGTGTCACAATATATATACTCTGTAATTTTACTCAATAGGTGCTGGATGATCCCCAGTGCTACCTCAGCACTGCATTAAAGAATACCTGCTTGATAAAACTCTTAACTGAGTTGTACCGAGTTTCTCTGTGCCTCAATACCTTGCACTTAGCACATTACAACCTGATATGAGGGATGGTAAAAAGTGTTGTTTTCTGCTATAGCCTGTGCCAGAACAAGCCTCCATGGCTCTGAATTCTCCATATACTTGAAAAATGTGAAGCATAAAGTAGACAAGCCCATTAAGACTATTGTCCAGCCTGCCTTGCTGCAGGTTACTAAGTGATCAGCCCACTGCCAACTTCCTGCTCCAAGATTGCTGCAGGCATATTAATAGTTCTGGTGACCAAAAGCCTGATGTAAACCAAGTCACTGGCTTCTCTAGAAGCTATTTCTCCTTGTATGACCAGACACTCGTAATAGATAAAATGAGTAAGTCTCAGAAAATCAGGTACATAACAGGTCACAAAGCTGGATTTACAAGCACACTCGTGATATGAGGTAGCAAGCCAAAAAAACCATCCAGTATTCTACAAAGCAAAAGGCTTCTTCCTGGCTGGTCAAGACAGGAAGATTATACTCACAGGCCAAAAGAGATCTCTGAAGCTGCTGTTGCAATGTGAAGGACTCTTATGTGTATTAAGGCCTTGTGAGAAAGAAAACTGGGAAAAGAAATCATCACCTTATCACTTCAGTTTCATATCTTCTGGTTTATTTTAAGGCTTACTAGTGAGGGCTTTCATGTGTCTGGGGAGACTTAATTTTGTTTAAGTTTCCAGTCTTAATGTTTGCTTAAGAGATATTATTTGTAAACTTCCAGTGTTGCCACTTCCAAACTCTATTTGTATTTGTTTCTCCAGCATTTTTCCTCCCTCATGTGTTTATTTCTGCATTGACACATCAAGGGAGGGCCTGCTTTTGGCACACACTCTTGCCAAAACAAAATGTTTTATGCACAACTTCCTTTCATCAGAACTTTAACTTATTAACAACGTAGTATATTGCATGTAAGTGCATAGCAGGGTTAAAAAAACTGATGGGAGAAAGAATAAGACATGTTGAAGCAAGAAAGATGAAAGTAAAACATTTCTCTGAATTAAAGCCCTCTTATCAGTGCAGTTGAAGCACTACTCGCTAAGTTTTATTTTGTCCTTAGACAAGTTCAACCCTTGATTAAATCATGTTTACTAATAATTTAGGATCAATCCTCCTCTCCTGGAAACAATCAATCAACAAGAACTTTAAAGAACACTTTCTGGTGGGGGAGGGAGACAGTGGGGGAGCAGATGGTTAAAT
The DNA here is from genome assembly GCA_013400335.1 of Eurystomus gularis. Lineage (NCBI taxonomy): Eukaryota > Metazoa > Chordata > Aves > Coraciiformes > Coraciidae > Eurystomus > Eurystomus gularis. The sequence goes on along the minus strand of VZZY01010813.1, from coordinate 224,602 downwards.
ACTAAGGTTACTAGAAGAGTAGAACTAAAACCATTAGCTATTAACTATCTCAGGTTTGTTTATGAATTGGGAAGTAAAACGTGGCACTTTAAGTGAATGTACTTCAGTATATTATGTAACATTGATTCAAGTCAGAACCCTCCACAGCCCCAGTTAAATGTGTACATTAACTTCTATGATTATTTTCTAGATATAGATTTGCAGATGTTAGCCAGAATAAACAAAACGAGCTTCGCACTTAACATTCAAAATCGACATCTAATAAAGTATATTAAGTAATCTCTTTTGTCTAATTTAACTGCTATTTGTCAAAACCATCTTTGATAAAGGGTAACTGTCAGAAATATTTTCTTGCAGATCCTGATGTGAGATTAGTCCATGCTTGTTTAAAATTCTGCTCATTGCCAACAATTTGCACCCAGCAAAGATGACAGACTTTACATTACCTAGATTTTGGAAGATGCATTTGAGTAAATAGCAATTCAATGTCCAATAAGCTGACGCTCATTAGGAAAGCTGTCTTGTCACACGAGGTTAACATATATCCAAGCAGGTTGGAACTGCCCTCAAACATACTTGCCTACACATTCTGTTACTCCAAAGGCATTCACCATCAACTCTTAGCCAATGCACATCAAATAGCTATGGAGAAGCAAGGAGTTTGTGTATGACAAGGTCACCTTGTAGCATTAGTACTTTGTACATTATTGACACTTTTTACAACATTGATACTTATTATCTCATACCATCAGTGCCATCCCTTAAGGACAAGAGATTGAATGGAAGTCACAGCACTCTATTCATATCACGGCATCAGCATTTCGCAGTTATACACATAGCATGCCTTACATGGCTGTGTGGGTAAATCTTCCAGGCATAGTAGCACAAAGGGAAAAGATCAGGGAAACCAGGGGATGACAAGCTGACATGTAGGCTGCTTAAGAACAACTAAAAGGCTTGCTTTCCTTTTGGTAAGTGATAAATTTATGGATTACCCCTTACAGCTGAGTTAGTGTCATGTTTCTCAGTAGATCTGAGCTCTGCTCCCCCCTCACATTTGTACTAGGTAAATCTTGACCAGTGTGGAAGTTGGTTTCAGGTTCTTATCACTGAACTTGAATAAAAATCCCTAACAACACTAACCAAATGCCATGTCAATGAGGTCTTGAAAGCGAAGACATGCTAATATAAAGTGAAAGGAATCAGTGATGCAAGTACCTAAAGTTGGGATGAATTTAGCTGACTAATCTCTAAGATTAAAAACCTTAAACAACACAAAAGATAGTCTCTGCTTCTTCAAATAAATGTTTGCCTTGATCGTTCAAGTGTCTGCACAACTACTTACTTGGCTGTCACTAAAGAATATTGATAATACTTCTAAACCTAAACTAATTATTATTTATCAAATGCAACTAAACATCTTCATGTATTGATTACTTTTCAGTCAACTTCATTGTTATTTACAAAGCAGCTTTACTTTCAAAAGCTGCAGATAAACAACATCAATTCCAGAGATTTGTGTGACTTTCCAGTTGCACACCAAAATGACATTGGAATTACGTCCACACCAGTGTGCCAGGATAAGAGAAAAGCTCAGATTACAAAGATCAGCAAGTTGTAAGGCAAGAACTGCTCCTAACCCCTGGATGACTGAACTTTCTTCTTTAAATAAGAAGTCTATCTTTTTATAGGACATGGGATGAAGATGAGGCATCAGCTTATGTTTTAAAAAAAAGTCTGGATAAAGTGATTTCATTTATGAATATGACCATTTAGAAACCTAGCTCAGTTTCAGATCAAAGTAACCCTACTAACTGTAACAAAGCAATTTAGTTTGAATCATTTGGCTGATACAGGAGTCTCGGCACATTCAGCTGCTGCCTCGCCCTGCTCCTCCTCAGAGCCAAGAGGATGGTGTAGACATGTACAGTGTGCAATCCATCCAATATAAGCCAAGCTTTTGTCATTAATAAGTTAATAGTATTTAAGCCACAAAAACTCCTTTTATACATATATCCAATGCAGGAAAAGTTGGCAGAATTAGGGAAAAATAGCTTTGAAATAGCAGAGCAAGCTTCAAAACTGAAGAAAGGTTATGTAAAACAAACATTGTGAAGCAACTAGCCACAAAACTGAGTTCAAAAGTAATTTATTCCTTTATATGATGAGTCATTTTCCTGAGACTGCACATGACCAACAGATCATATAGCCAGATTTCATAAACACATCCATCCCCTGTCTGGCCTCACAACAGTCTTATAGGAAAATAATTAGAGAATGGTATAGGTAGCATCTTGTCATAACTTTAAGCCAAAATTCATATATGGATAGTTTATATCCATGTGATGCATAATTTACACACACCTTTCCCCTGAAATACTTGTAGGCAGCAGTCTTCACACTCACTGGTCAAACTTCAGTTTATTCTGCTGAAAAACCCAGCACAAGCAATGGGTTACCTTGCCTGCAAGGCATAGCTAGGGAGAACAAGGAGAAAGATGGTGTGAAGCTGAAAAGATGTTGAATCTAAACAAGACATTAATCAAACCAAGTTATAGCATTTTTCTTGAAAAATAATTTAAAAGTTAGCTCCTCTCCACCACCAGTTTTCTCAATAGAAATAAAATAAGGATGACTGGTAGACTACAGAGGGAACATAACATGTCAAGTTGGAAGAAATAGAGGGCTCCCATAGTCCTGTCACATCTTTAAATGAGAATCATGTTAACATACTCTGCTGAAGTTCTACAAGCATTGGTGGTTCTCTCAGTGCTAAGGTAAGGACAAAATTTTCCTTCTTATTTGCAAGGAAATTTAAGAACAGTGTAAGTGGTATTAATCATGCTGGTTTTTTACAATATATTCTTACAGTGTTCAAATGACTGACTCAACAACGTGACAAGATAGCAGCTGAATGTCTTGACAATAAGCCTTAAAAATGTCATTTATGTCAAAAATGTCACTTATATTAACCCTTTTCTTAAGGAATTCATCCAGCCATCATGATACTGAGCTGCGTGTGTCATGACAGCTATATGGAGCAGCAGAGACCCCTCACTTTTTCAAGCCTGGCAGGTTAAATACTAGTGAGATTTTAAACTTACTGTACAGATACTAGGCAACAGATGAAAAACCTTAACAAGGTTTACTATTTGCCCAGGAACTGCAGGTTAGGTACTGCATAGCCTGAAACAGGGGAGCTAAGGAAAACAAGTCTTAGAGGGACTATATTATTCTTTTGCTGAATAATCTGTAAAGTTCTGGCAATGCTAGCAAAAGTTTCCAGACTTAAGACATCTGTAATGCACAGAATGATTTCCCAACCCAGTTGCTTATTTGTTAATAATTTCTCCATTAACAAATCCACTCCTGAAACATGGAAAATAAAAAGCTTTCTGTGAACAAATGTGATTAGAAGATGCTGATTTTTTGTTGTTGTTTTTAAAGTAACTGCATTTTGCTACATGCAGTGTGTTTGACACTACATGTGTGTGTCCAGTTAGGAGCAGAAATTAAGAATTGATGGTAAAGTCTTAGTAGAGCTCTAGAGTGAACTATGTTATGATATTAATACAATTCATGTTATCCTCTTATCGTGTTGTTTTTATCCTCATTTTTTCCCCACCCTCCAATCTCTAGGCTACCTTTCCAGGGTTTTTACTGCACCTTACCATCTCTGCTTTATATCACACTCTCCTGCCCATAATTATGGCATTAATTTTGCATATGATCAAGGACTCAGTCTCATTAAATGTAACAACTAGTACCTACCAACTCTGATGAAAGAATCATTCCACGGACACACAAAGGCAAATGGCTTTGGACCCCCCACTAACAGTAAAGAAAACTTGAAGGAAGGAAAATTCAGGAGTTGGCAGACCTAATAACATTTTCATAAGATGGATAAGATCTTAAAAATTCTTCAGCATTAGAACACCTCTGTATTGCATGTTTGAGACCCCAGTTACACTTGCTATGATTAATGAGTCTGTGAAAGAAAAGAAAAAAAAAAAACCCCACCCAGGCCCATGGAGGAGCAAGAGGTATCTGCCAGTCAGTGTATCTCTGGCATTGAACAAAAGATTTTGATCAAGCAAGATAAGGCTTCAAAAGGCTAAGTATTGCTATCTACCAGGCCTTGCCTTAAAACAAAAGTTCAGATGCACATGAGAGCCTGTTATCACCAGATTAGCTTTTGCCTACTACAAAAGAATTGTTCAAGTCCCATGCGAGTTGATCACAAAAAAAAAACCACCAGGAAGCAAGAACACACTCTGAAAAGAAGAAAAGTAGGACTTTCCAGAAATGCTAAACATATCCTTTCAACAGTTACAGGTGGTCTAACATTTTTATTTGGGGAACTGGCAAAAAGAGCTTGTCAAATACAACAGCAGCACAATATCAGAGTTGTTAGTTACTATACCATTTTCCTTCAATTTCATTTCAGGAAAAAGAGACCTACTTATGAAAATGAACACAGAAGCACAGAACGCAGGGTAAGTGTAAGGATATTTGGTGGTGCAACACTGCAAATCATTAAGCAATATGAATTCAACATAAGTTTTCCGTTAAAATTAAGCTACATATTTGTTATTCCATACCAATATACCAGATGAAGTGACAAGCAACTGATGTTGTCTTCACGTTTTTCTACTCAAACCCCTTTTCTCCGTGATCACACATGCTTGTAGATGAGCCAGCTACAGAAACAGCTGACAAACATTTTTATTTGGTTCATGATGTCATTAACCACTTAATCAGTTATTGCACCTTAATTTTGCAATGCCAGCTTTTCAGTAACTTAGCAGCATACTTTTGAGTATTGCTTTCAGAACCTGGAAGAGGTAATTTTTGCCAGAGGAGAGTATTATGACTTCATTGCTGGAAGAAAAACTTTTATTGTTTAAGTTACTGGCAGAAATTAATAGAAGAGAAGGCAGAAGATAAGCTTGCAGCAGAATTTTCTTTTCAGGCACTTATCCATATCTGTACCTGTCTTTGCCTTAGAAATTGCAGTTATCTATGATTCACTGTTCAGCTCTTATAGTTAAGGTACCTTGAAAACAACTTGACCCCATTAAGGACTCAAGTAAGTGAAAGCTCCTACGTGAAAACACTTCATGCTTTTAAGATCTACATGAGATCTGTATCAGACTCTGCAAAGGACACTGGAAATAATGTAGTGAACTGTCAGGAATAGATAGCTAGTCCTCTTGGGTAAAAATTAACATTGTATCTTTAGAAAACATACTTAATGACTCGAGAAAGAAGATCCACATGAGCTGGAAAAGCTATACAGAAATAATAGCTTAAGGCATCATTATGCAATATTTGGTTGCCCTTGTAGCAAAACTAGGGCCAGCCTGAGTAATTATCTTTTGGTTTAGCTGTATTTGCTCTAGTCCAGAAACTAAGCTGGGTCCTGAGCCAGCAGAGACACCACTACAGAAAGTGGAGTCAATAGAACAACTTTGGGATATTTTGGATGAGCTCCCTGCCAGCTGCTATAAAGGATCAAGGATTTTTTTATACTCTTAGAAGTTATGTTTTAATACAGTAATAAAAAAGAAAATCAGCACTTGAAAAATTCCTTCTAATAACAAAATGAAGTGGCTGAGACTAGACACCCACTAGCTAAAGTCTGACAAATATCCTGGCAAACCACTCACCATTATATCAGTTTAACATTGTTTTCTTCAAGTTACTGCCAGAGTGAATTAAGAAGCCAGCACCAGTACTTATGCCAAAAATTGTACATACTCAGACTTTTGGTAGCATAAAGATATAAGAAACTTATGTCCTTTTAATGCTTCTATTTTTTTTTTTCCGCTGCAGTGGCAGTAGAGAAATGAATACAAACCCCTCATCCAGTGGTAATAAACATTGCAGATCCAAGCACACGTATTTACAGCAGTACATACAACTGCCTAGGAACTTGACATGCTGAGAAGTTTATTTCAGCTCAGTCATGCGTTACCAGATACTCACAGGAAAAATCCCTAGTCTTCGGTCCTAGTTTTTAGCCAGGCAGAGTGTTAAGCAAGCTTTGGTACCAGTTCTTAACCCTCTAATGAAACTGGAAGGCTACTTGGCACATGTTGCAGCCAAAGCAGTTCTTGCATGTACCAGGAACTTGACTTCTGTCAACTTAATCACAGACCATATATCACATCACAAATTTCTTACCGTGTCCAGGTCTGGAACAATTAAGTTTGACAAACCTACCAGAAAAAAATAAATCCCTCTTTTCAGCAATTGCCTGCCACTCTAAAATATTCCCAATGCGCCGGTGTAAAGCCTAACTGTCAAAAATCAGGCAGCAGAACCTGTCACAAGGAAACTATGACCTGGAGCCCAGGTCCTCCCAGGGAGCCCAAGTAGGAGCAAAAGATAGGGCCAAAAACAGGGCTGGAGTTGAAGCTACAATATATGGCCTCAGGTCCATGCAGGAGACAAGCTACCTCCAAAGTAGGACTAAGGTCCCTCCACAGGGCAGTGCCAGAGACAGGCGCTCCTATGATAAAGCTTAGGCAGGAATTGAAGGTCCAAGACTGAATTTTGATGAGGCTCCTGAGTACACTGGCAGGGTTCTGTGTGGGTCCCAAGTGAGGCTGGCCTGGACCACTAAAGCCTGTTGGTGTCCTGAAGGCCTTAACTTAGAGTTGTTCTTAATGAACCAAGCTGAACTACTTACTGAAATACACAGCTTCAGTAAAACAGTCTGTAGAAACAGTTTACTCTTCTACCAGTCACAGCAAAAGTTCCAAGAAGTACATGTGAGACTTGGGATTTACTGACATTCTAACTGTATTATCATTGCAAAAACATTACTTCAATCCAAATTTCAGTCTAAGTTTGACAGCAAAAAGGTCTAGTTTTCAAGTTTTATAGGCTATCAAACATCACATAAGCCCCCACCTTGAGGTGTGGGAAAGTTGATGTAAGATACATGATTCTGAATTAACTAATTTCCCTAATTGCAATGGAAAAGTCAATTGATTTAATGAACAGCACATCAAAAGGAAAATATCAAAGCAAAACCAAACAATTTCAAAAATTCCTTTTTCCTTCTGTTCATAATTTTTATGTTTCTTTGTACCACAATCTGCACAGACAACTGTTTGAGTCCCAATCCCTGCCTCATACATAACAAGGTATATGGGAATTACCTGTGCTGTGAGCCTGCTCTTTGCCCTCTTCCATTCTTAGCCTTCCTTCCCACCAGATGTTCACATCCATTCCTTATACCACCCCCACCCTGGATCTGCCTAGAAGAGGCTGCTTTCTCTCTTGGCCTTCAGCCATCAAGTTCTTTTGACAAGTGCTTACCAGCTCTTGTAAGAAAACTGGAGTATGTTCTGTACATTTTCAGTTTACTTCTGTTGCCCACGGTAGATTCTTGTGGACTGCAAGTCACTCAGTCCGATGTCAGAGTACACAAACTCTGTTGGGCAGGGTTATACAAGCACAACTAGAGTGGCATTCATAGTTTAACACCTACTAGCAAAATTATGGCTTTTATGCAGGCCCTTCTTTGCACCCCTCTAGAAGAAATGCACTAAGCTATGCCACTATATACAGGCACATTCAACAAGTTCATTATTTACTTTTACTTTACTTAACCCATTACAGCAGGAAACGTTCTAAATCATCAGTATATACAATATGGATTCAATACAGATACAGCCAGTTTCGTAGCTTCAAGCAGCATCATCCCTACATTTCAAGGTATGTGGTGGACTCTCTAAAACCAGACACAGTTAAGCAAGGCATAAAACCCCCATAATATGTTTCAAGGCTGATAATTTCCCTAAACACATGCTGCAGCAATTATATCACTACTACAGCTGTCCAAAACAGAAGTATAAACATATCCTTCAGAAGTGACCAGATGACACTGTAAAGGTAACGCAAACAAAATGTACAACAACGTAGATGACTTTTTTTTTTCCAAGTCCTAAATCTTTATTTCCCAAGTCTTAAGTCCAGATGCTTTGTTCAGTTAAATTCATGTGGCATTTTGTTCTTAACGTTGATGATTCAGAACATCTTTTGTCCCATGCTTGGCCTTGTTGCTAACAACTTTTACTGAAGAGCATTCACAGCAGTGCCTGTGCTGTACAGATCAAGCCCACCATCCTGCTACTTCTGAAGACAGGATGAAGTTTGAGTAGGTACACCTCTTGCTGCAAGATCTCACTGTAGAAGACAAAACAGAAGTTCCATGCCAGCAGTATCTTTCTACAGTAAAAACCAGCATATAGATAGTGACTACCATTTAATCACCACCACAGGAACTCCATAGTTCATTGTCCACAGGAGACCCATGAAAGGAAAAGGAATCATTATATTTCCTTTTGAGACTACTACCAGACAGATGTTAGGAAGTTGTAGCAAAGCCTAAAAGAGATAATTCGTTGGTCTGTACCATAAATGGTAAGCTGCTTGATGTTTCTATTTTCGTTAACTTTGTACAAATCTTCCTCTCCAGCTTTATCTAAAAAACATCAGTGAATGACTAATTACTTCAGTAAACAACTGCAACTGGAAATGTTGCCTTCTTCATAGCAAAATACTTCAAAGTGGTTAGTTATACAGCATTCAGGAAGATTCATTAACTAGATAACTAAATAGATACAAGCAGAACTTTTACCTCCACAGAAATAAGAATAGAAATGGTTTAAGATATTTATGACAGTATGTGCACACAGCTTATGGCCCAGAGGAAAGAGTACTTTGATCTACAATCACAGAATCATTTAGGATGGAAAAGATCTCTAGAAACATCTAGTCCAGCCTTCATCCAGCATCTCCCTAACCCCTAAACCATGTCCCGAAGTGCCACGTCTACCTGTTTTCTAAATGCCTCTAGGAATGGTGACTCCACCACCCACCTGAGCAGCCTGTTCCAATAGCTAACCACTCTTTCACTAAAGAGCTTCTTCCTGATGTCCAATCTAAACCTCCCCTGGCACAACTTGATGCCATTACTTCTCGTTCTGTCATTAGTTACTTGGGAGAAGAGACCAGCACAAGCCCCGCTACCAGCTCCTTTTAGGTAATTGTAGAGAGCAATGAGATCTCCCCTCAGCCTCCTCTTCTCCATGCTAAACAACCCCAGCTCCCTCAGGCACTCCTTATGTAACATTCTCCAGACCCCTCACCAGCTTCGTTGCCCTTCTCTGTACCCGCTCCAGCACCTCAACGTTCTTCTTGTACTGTGGTGCCCAGAACTGGACCCAGTGCTCAAGGTGCACTCTCACGAGTGCCTACTAACACCTGTTAGTTGAGTAAATAAAAGGAAAGATTTAAGGTAAGTTACATAAACCACACTGTGACAATACATTTTCTACCAACCCTAAAGTAAATTAATATTATATTTCAACTTCTAGAAAACTAAGTCAAAGGGTCTTCAGCACAACACCATGTTGGAGAGGTATCATTTCTCAGTGGTGCCTCTTCCTCACCAGAATGAAGACTAAAGGAAGGTAACAGTTTTACTTTTCAGTGGAAACAAGTTACAATCCATATTCTGCATGAAAGAGCTATGAGTCAGTGAAATTATCTCATCTACCAATATTTGACAATAGCTATGAGGCAGATGACTAAAGGCAAAATTTTCCAGATAGAAGTCCTCTAATTAGGCATAAAGAGTACTTTTTTCTTCCTTTTTCAGCAAAGACTGCTGTGAGACAAGACAATAGAAATGGCACCATCTGCTAATAATCCAATTAGAGAATTTCAAAGCCACAGCTAAAAAAGCTAGCTGCTAGTGATTTATTTTTCTAAACATATTTTTCAATGACACCACATGGAGGTCCACATGCTTTCTCGTTACATTCTACTTGGAAACTACAATTAATGGGATCAGGAGAAACCACATCATGCAGTAATGCAAAACACGAACTTTTCCCTGTTATATTTTAGCCTCTAATTGTGACAGAAACTATCTATGGCTTTGCTTTTTCCTCATAGTCCTCCATAATATGTGATAATCAAACACAACTTTTAGCAGAATATTCTCAGGAATGATCCAGGATACACCCTGTCATCCCACTTGGTTAGTGGTAACTTGCCCACTATGGTTAAGCGCTCTGGTGTGTCGTATTCAGGAAGCAATTACCGTTATCATTCAATATTACTTGAACAGAGATAGGAACTTGGCTACTGTCTAGTCAATATGTGTTTATCAATGCCAAACAATTGACTGGCTCTTGGCCTCTTGCTGAAGACAGCAAAGTTCAAGATAGTAAAAGAAAAGAAGAACTAACATTTGAATATGTCTTTAGAGGATACTGACAATATTGGGAAAGCAAGTTTTAGATGTACAAATTAAATGACTTGCTTAAGGTCAGATGAAGAACATACAGAAGTAAATGCATATCCTGAAGCATGCTTCCTCTAATACCACAGCAACTCATTCTATTCTACAAATAGATATGACCAATGAATTAATATGGCCACACGTGACATGCAATATGCAACTGCAGCTGTTAAAAGTGCCTAAGGATTATAAACAACCTCTCTTAACAAGAACTTCGCTCAACTTTGATGTTCTAGTTTTCATTCTGCCTGCAGGTAATCCTGTATATCATTTCATACCTGTCTTGCAGCATGCCTAAAGACGCCTCTCACAGAGATATGCAGGCTGATGCTGAGGACACTAAGCCACCATTGCTCCACCCCATGTGCAAAACAGTTTACACTGCAGACACTGGCAATCAGGATTCCTCACCCACAAAATCTTTTGGCAGGACTTCAATATGATGTTACAAAAAAAAAATCTATATACCCAAAGAGCTATCTGACCCTATGTTACGTCCTGTTTCTTTCCTATTCATACGTTTTGGCCCCGAGGTTAATATACAGCTTCTTGCTCCTACCACTTGCTGAAGAAAAATCAAGGCTTGTCTAGATAGCATTAATGCTACTTAGATACTATAAAGACCTGAAGTAAAATGACTTGGACTGCTTTTTCATGTACTTCCACGAACCACCATGAACTTGTTCCAAGTACAGTTACAAGAAATCTTAGCTTCCATGTTCCTTCACTCAGGAAAAGGAAGGACTATTTTCTTTTTTTATGCTATGAATACATAAGCTAAGCATTAAACCATGCCCTATGTGAAGGCTTAGTACATCACAAGTAAATTTCAAAGTGATAAAAAGCAAAACTTGGGCTCAGTGTTTTTGCATGTACCTATCATTGTATTAAGCTTGTCATTCCCAGCATCCCTGGGGATTCAAGTACAGCCAACAGTTCCAATGGATCCTAAGAGTGATTTGTTGAAATTACTGACTTCAGAGAACATGTGTACATGCCATGACATGCATTCATTTATAAAAAACTGATAAAACTTCATCACGTGCCAGAGCAAGCTTTTAACAGTGTCTATTTCTAATATTGGTGCATCAAGTAGATAATGAAGAAGAACATTAACTGGGAAAGGCAGAGATGTCTACTATGACATGAACTGTACAAACAAGAAGTGGCTTAGAGAGCAGGCAACTACCTAAAAATCAAGCTTGTGTCACAGCCACAGAAGTTCTATGAAAACTGATGTTGCCCTAGTTTAATCTGTCATTAATAAAACCTTGAGAAACAAACTACCTTTTCTATTTTGAGTTTCTTGAAGTTGGTGACAAAGGTTAAGGCAGAACATGAACCTGGGGTAAGCAGACTTGACCACTGCCTTTGGAGACGCTTAGAACTGAACAGATACCCAAAGAAATCAGTCCAGACATAACAAGCTGCAGATCAACTCTGTATGGGTGAGAAGGTGATTTCCAAGCAAAGCCTCTGACTCCTTGCAGAATTATGAACTAGTCACTGTAGGTACACAGGACAGACACTTAGTGTGAAGGTAGTTCTGCATTTCAAGGAGGCTGTATAGATGGAGTGATTGACTACTGTCAGCCTTATGCCATCTATGTTCAGTTCTCCATTGTTCCTGAGGCCTTCTATTGAAACATAAAAAAACCCAAGCAACCAAATGAAAATTAAAAACCCTTTTTGAGTAATTTATCTGTAATGACATCACTCCTACCTACACTATAGTAAATGAACCACCTATCACTTTAATGAAGCAACTGGAACTTTATCTGTAGAGATTTTGCTAGATTTATTCACATGAAAAAATGTCAGTCAACTTCCTTAACTTCAATAGTTAAGTGGCATGGTCCCAACATATAACCATGGTGCGATGACTATCGCAGAATGTTTCAGGCTGGAAGGGACCTCTAGAGGTGATCCAACCTCCCTACACAAGTAGGGACATGTACCTAGGTCAGGTTACCCAGAGCCTCATCTATCTGGCCTTATCTGCTGGCAATTAGTAGTGAAAGATTGTCAGGCAATAACTGATAGCAAGCCAATACAGACAGATGTGGAAGGGAATTGCTGAAGGCTCAAGCAGTAAGTGGGTAAGTTAAAAGAATCAAAAGGAGTTACTGAATGCAGTCCTTTTTCTCCAAAAGGCAGCCAGATAACTTGAGACTATTACATTGAGCAAGATGAAAGACATCTTCAACTCAACGCTGTATTTAAAATAATCACAATAGTCCACAATACAGCTGCTGTACTTGTCTACAACTACTGGGAAGAAAGGCTCCTCCAGACACTCACTGAGAGAACAAGTGCAACTTATGAACTGTGAAGTCATAGCATAAAACTTTCTTTAAATCACTTTCCAAAGGTGCCCTTTGGTTTTAGATGGAACCCAAAGAGACTGTTGTGCCCAATGATGTTCCAGGTCTTGCATAGGAGCCTCTTTTTACTGGTTAAGGGATTGAGTTGCAGAAATATTTGGAATGTTTTGTAGTGAAACACTGCATTCCTGTTTCTGAAAAAATATTCAGGAAGAAATATCAAACAGGATCTTGATGGGCTGGTTACCTAATCTACATCAATTCTTCCTAAGTCAAATGCTTGACATAGTGTTGGGATTAGTGCTTGTGCGGCCAGACATTAGCGGCAAGTTAGTCGAATGCCTGGTGAAACAACGGCAGAAAAGGAAGATCGGCATCTTTCCCGAATTGCAACGGCTCGGCAAACGCGTCCCAGTCCCGCTGGCGGGAAGCGGCACATCTCCACGGCGGCNCCTGCCAGCAGCTCCGCGCCCCGCGGGAACCGCCGCGGCAGCCGCAGCTCCGCCGCCGTGCACCCGAGGGCGAAGGAGGGCACAGGGTAGTTTAGAACCTGCTCACAAAATAGTGATATTGGTGTTCCGTTCGCGGTGCAAGAGGCGAAGGAGCGGGCTCGAAGAGTGCGCTGAGCCACACGGACCGCGCTGGGGACGAGGTCCCTTTGTTCAGCACACCTTGGAGCAACCCCACCCCACTGCAGCGAATTGAACTCTTACGTGCCCCTTCATGTCTAACCTACATTCATCCCCCCAAAACCCGTTGCATTGGAAAAAGCCAAGTGGAGCTCACACTCGGCTTGCCTTGCTTGCTTCCAAGTTTAAGCGGTTTTATTTTTGTGTTGGTTTTGGTTTGTGTGAGGGTTTTATAGCAACTGTACTCCTGTTCCTCACTTGAGCATGCAGCATGCATTATGAAGTTTTAATATCAAGAAATACCTTCATGACCTGACTCTAAGATCACATTGGATGGACAGATATAATTTCCTCCTATAGCATGTGGTTCAAAGGAAGGATACCTTTCCGTGCAGTTCAATTTCAGCTCATTTGCAGAGAACATGAAATAGTGTGATAGCACGGTATTTTAATGCAATCTCTACATTCAGTATGTGATCACATATCACTGAACATCCAATATCCACTTCAGGCTTTAAACTCTATTTTCCATAAGTGAACTGAATAAGGAAAAGTATGGCATGCATAAACTTCTGACAAAGATGCACTTGAACTAGAAGAATAACAACAAGAACACCAATATTGTACCCAAAAACACAGCAGCACAAAGCTACTGGATATTGAATATGGATGTTTGTGTATTTAATACTGAGAAATAAGTTCCATATTAGTTCTGTGAATATTTGATCAAAAGCAAATGTCACGAGTTTTTTAATTAGTTACTAGAGCTACACTGCTTTCTGTACAATAGATAATTCCAGAAGACACTGCAGCTGAGTTGCTGCTTCAGCTGCTAACTGCTTCCATGTTCACTGGGAAACATGCATTTTCCATGCTGTTGTGAAGGTCATGGTCTGTAAAGTAAAGACCAGTCCTGAGTAAACAATTCACTTCACTAAGAGTAAACTCCTGGCTTTCCTTCAGTACCCTCAATTTTACAGTACTTGAAAATTAAAAGTTTAATTCCCCACCTTGAGTGCTGTAATTCAACCAGCTATTGCATTGAAATCAGGACATTGGCTGTCAAAATAAACAGATGCCTAATGTTAATATTCATACAAATAGTAAAATAGGAGGTAGAACTCTGCAAAATTTCCAAAAAGAGACAGCTTTAGCTTGCACTTGCTTTATAACAGTAGTTCTCCATTAACCTTTTGGTAATACAACATGCCTGAGGAAAAAGAGCGTGCTGTTAAAAGTCTTAACAGGAACTAGGTTTGGCAGTACAGGCTTTCTACTCTAAGCACAGTGTTTCCCAGCTTGGTATTAAAGTTATACCAGACCTACACATGCTTCCTGGTCATTCCATGTTATGTCCCCAATACCTAAAATACACCTTGGTTATTCAAATAGCTGTCTGTTGAGGTGTTAAAACAACAGAAGTTTCAGCACCCCCAAAAAAAAAACCAACACAGCAAATAATGAATGGTAATTCAAACACAAATTCCCTTCTCATTCATTCTGCACTGTAAACAAATCACTAATAATCTGAATACTTCTCACTGACAAGTCTGATATATTAAATTTTAGGTCCCTCTCCTCAGCAGTTCTATTCCCCCAAAAAATGTATTTCTAATGAAGCAGAAGTCCATCAGCTACTAACAGCTGCTTTCTGCACGGTACATTTTTAATAACTTGCTTCACTCACCTGTAACTCCAGAAGCAAGATTTCTGTACGCAAGAGCAAAGGAGGAGGCAGCTCTGAGAGCTAACATGAGTTCTATGCTGGAGAGCAGTTGCACATAATGGGCTAAAAATAAAAAAATCAGAAACCAACAAATTGTCTGGTAGCCAGGATGTGTCAGGATCTAAATTACTATACTACAGGCTGGAATCTTCAGGACTCCTGAGGAGAGGCAGGTGCTCAACATGTAACTATTTCAAACAGCACTCATTTGAAGAAGCCAGCCAAAGATTAAACACAATGTGCTCCAATTCATATTCTGTTGGAGGAAGCATTAATTACATAAACTTTTGCCAGTTTTCTGACTAAAAATTAAGCACATTTTATTCTACTCCCCTAAAGGAAAAGTATGAAAAAAGTAACTATCATTATAAAGGTGTATAAGGAGTCAGCATAAGTGCCCTCACATAAAATAAAACCTATGGTAAACAACTGACTCAGTGGATGAGTCTTCCTACTCCTCTCACCACATTTGAAATTTGCCTAAGGAAAAGGCTTAATTGGGGTTTGCTTTCTCAGACTGGGAAGCAACTGGCAAAACAGTTTGTCCTAGAAATTAAAAAAAAATAAAGTTTCTGGAATAATTTATAGAAACAATCTAAGATTAGGGAAGTGGTTCAATTTAATGCAGGACCTAAATGTTACTTAGGAGTTCAGTAGCTGACATTTTTCTTCCAGTCGTAGCATACTGTACTGGTGTAATACAACAGGACAGAGGTAGGAATAATATACCCAATACCAACATTGTGAAAATTGTACATTTAGTGTGGCCAGTTCCATAGACCCATCCTATTCCCTCACTATAGGACACAAAGACCAATTGCTTAAGCCTACACTATTTCCAGAAGCATGAGCCTTTCCAAATTTAAGCCAACTCTAAGCATAGGAACTCCTCTCATTCAGAAGGTTCTAATACTCTGAACTTAGCCTAAAAACCTTCACTAATATCATATATACAATATAATGTTCATAGCTGTTCTTTTAGTATTTTTAGATTCTGTGCTGAGGAATTTGAGTTGAACTTCAAGTTTCACTATATTTTTCATTAATTGGCCAGCCAATCAGCAGTATTACAAAATTTTGAAACCCTAAGAGTACATTGAACTGTGAATAAGCATGAGATAGCCAGGAATTTCATTTTAGTATAGCAGTATGCTACAACTCAGAAAGATCAAATTAGGCTGTTCATCTTCCTCAATTATGGCTGGAGATCAAGCAGAGGAAGAAAATTTAAAACAAGTAAGACAATAGCAGCAAGATGTAGCTGAATACTCTATTGCAATGGCAACTGAAGTCATTCGTAAAACCCCTGGACTGAATTTTCCTATTAAAAATCTAGGTATTAAGAACTTGCAAAACGTGTCTGTTTTGTCAAGCCTCAAATTTCTTGCAGTCACCTATCAGCCATATGGTACTAATATTAAATTAAAGAGCCAAAGCAGTGATTTGGATATAAAATGCATAGAAGAGCTTTTGTGCTCAACTAGAGGGGTTAAAAATCTTGTACACAAAGCTAGAAAAATCACTATTTAGTGATATCTAGTTATACAGAATATAACTAGATACCAGATTGCAATACTGAAAGGTCACAGTCTTGCTAGTGACTTGCTTCAGTAAGTGAACACTGTTGATTTTAAGGACTCTATGCCCCTCAAGAGTTATGTTAAAGTCTAATTGTGTAAAATAGCCTCAGCAGAAAGCATTAGGTGATGGATGTCTGCCCTATTTAAACTATATGGCACACTTTTCCCTGCCAGAAATGGGAGCTTCTCAATGAGCACCTTCCAGGTCAAGTAGTGCAAACAGCCAAATGAATCATCTCTTCACCTTAACCTGGCAATTGATTATGATTCTTCTTTTACATCTGGCTTTAAATCAGTTTATGCTTTCAAAGTTGGTGCACAGCATTGCATTCAGTACCACCAAAACCTAAAGCAGTAATGAAGACTTAACTCTCCAAGTTTAGCAGCTGGCAAAAGCTCTTACCAACTCAACAAGAATCTAGTAGCTCATTGTACATATGTGTTGCAAATAGGTCTTTTCTCAAAGTAGTTTTTTGAAGCACACTTATGTGATAATCATGAGATCATCTGGAAGTGGCTACTGCTTTTTGTGTAATAGTAGCTTTTGGGAACAGTTCTACTGCAGATCCTAGATAAATGGCTTCAGTATAACTTTTGACAAAAGACTATCTGGCTTCAGAGAACAGTATTTTAGGATTGAGCAAACCTCAGGAGATAGATACTGAAGACCCGGCTTGAGATCCGTAGAGATAAAAGCTTTGTATCTTGGCTTTTGATGACCTCACCTTTCAATTCATTAGGAAATTAAAAAAACACTTCACACCACACATCAGACCTCAAGGCAACAGAAGGGCATTACTTCCCTTGGAAGTTAGCTTTGCTATGCAACATTATTTGTAAGATGATGAAAAAGGTAGTAATGGTTTTTTACGTTGTACTTTTCCCTCCTTGCATCTTCCTCTTTTTTTGTACAATCTTGCCTAAGCCAGATCAGGAAGATGACATTCATTGCTGAAGGTCATATCTTGGAGGAAGTCAGTGGCCGATAAATTGTCCGATTACCCACCTAAATTATGAACAGTGTTTGTGAGTATAGAAATATACATTAAAAATACTTAATGACTGCATAACAGGTCTGCACCAGATTTGAGGTTGTAGGAGTCTTCCATGTCAACAAGCAATCTAGAGAATGAGATATATAAACAAAGAATAAGCAAAAGTGTTGATTATGTGTAGAAAAGTAGCACAATGTATTAATTCTTAGAAATAGATTACAACTTTAAAAAACCCAGTAGATAATAGGAATGTAGCTTTTGCTGAGTGAACAGACTGATTAAAAGCTGAAGGTAAGTACAGAAAGTTTTGAGAGACTAGAAGTATTAATTCAATTGGTAATGTCCCAAAGGCCTTTATTCCAAAAGGCTTTAAGAACACCTTCAGGTAGGAGAACTTTTATAAAAATTAAGATTTGGGTAAAACATCCCAGTTGACCCATTACTGTCTTGTAAGAATTACTACCCTGGGTACATGGGTACAAGTAACATTACAGTATTTTATAGCATGCAAGTGTTAGCTTAGCAATGTAATTTTGCTTCTTATTCAAGCAAAGAGCAGTTAAAGCCTAAATAAACATGAAGAAGCTATTGAATTTCACTCCAATACAGTGGAAAGGTGGGGCCAGCCCCATTGTATGATGCCAGTATGAATAAATTAGTCAAAGTACATTTCACAGAATCCCAAGTTGAAAGGGACCTCAAGAATCATCTGGTCCAACTTTTCTTTGCAAAAGCCCAGTCTAGACAAGACAGCCTGCTCCAGCTGAATCTTAAAATTGTCTGATGTTGGGGACTGCCCTGCTCCCCTAGGGAGATAGTTCTAATTGCAATGAGGTCATTGCAAAGGCAAAAAGTTTTTCTCTTGTGCCCAATCAGAATCTCTCCAAGAGTAACTTGAATCTATTAACCCTAAATCTTTTCCATTTGATTTCTTGTAAAAATGGAGTTTCCATCTTCTTTAAAGCCACATTTTACAGCAAGCAAGCAGTCCTATACTTCAATACTCACTCTAAGGCTAACCATACTTACAGGAAAATTTCAAGAAAAAACAAGCCATCAGCTTCCATGACATGAGGTAAACACCCCAAGACAATACAATACTACATTTCCAAGCAGCCCATCATCCTAGATGTTGGAAGATGACTAGTGTTCTTCATTTCTTGTTTTGACAATATTTGTAGCAGTCATTTCTGCCTTGGCAGAATCCATCTTTACTATAATAGTAAGCTGCTGGATAGAGCAATAACAATATTTTAAATGAGTCTGCTTTGAAGTTTGACACAGACAATCACCCTTTACTACATATCTAATACTCTTGTACTTTCAGAAGAGAAAGACAACTTACTGTGTAATACTGATCAACTGTAATAAACATGCAAGCTAGACAAAGAGTGCCAATCTAGATAGCAGTAAAACTGTACCCTTAGTTGTAATGCAAGTAGCTTACCTAAAGAATTATCTGCTAACAAATATGCAGGTTTCAAATGTTCTTAAATAATGTAACTAAATCCTTTTTGCTCTAAGGTTCCTGCCTAAATAGGCAAGAAGGACTTCTTTCTAGAAACCTCAGCAACCTGCAGTTCTACACAGCTCAAGAAATTTAAGTCAAAGGGTCTGACCTAGGGACAAATGTGCTCATAAGAAACTCTGGTTCACTTTTGGCTTAGTAAAACTCTTCCACATTTGTTTGTTCTTTGAACTAGTGAACGAGTATATTAGCATGTAAAAAACTTAACTGTAAACAAATCTCTTCAACTGATAAGACAGTTGCATTTCATATAAAAGTTTTAGCCTCCCAGCATGTAGTGATTTTCTGCTGCACCACACTGCACAAAACATGACTCAGCTCACACTGAGTTCTTACATATCAACTCAAACATCCAACAGTGTACTGCTCAGGGATGTTTCAATTCTACACATCTGTCTCTGCAGACTAAAGATCCTGTATGGAGGAGCTTTAACTTTCCATTTTTGAAGCCTTAATTCACTTAAAAGTCAAAGGAAAAATTCCTAACAAGTTTATATGGCATATAATTATTTAGAAGTGAAAAACACCACCTGCACTGTATTCTGATTTCCCACAGGTCTAAATGATATAGCAATTAAGGTATGTCTTTAAAAAGGCACAATCCAGAAAAACCCTTATCTTAGCAATCAGTCATTCAAATCAGAAAACTGTCATTACAGGTACACAGCACCTGACATTGTGTTATGGTTACAACTAATCCACCCTGAAGTGGTAATGCAAATGATTTCACTGAGGAGCTACAGAAATATTTCACTAATATTGTGGAAGAAACAAGCAGGCAGAAACCAGAAAGAGAAAGCACCAAGTGCTTCAGTTGCAGCACACATTTATGCTAGCTTGAATTGTTCATAGAACCACAGCACAAGCATCTTAACATCCCTCACCTCAGCTACTGACTAGAACATCTGCTGGCAGACCAGTAAGAACACCAAGTCTGCCAGTTCCAGCAAAACAAGCAGCAAGTTGGAAAAGAACAGATAAGAGAGAAAGCCATCTTAAAACACAATTCATAGGAAACCAAGATTCATGCATTTTGTTGCTTACGCAAGTAAGACTGTTTCGTGTCTATAGCTATCAGCATTTAAAACCATCCAAGAAAGCCCAAGAGAAAAACAACCCTATGAACAGATGAAACATCTTGGCTGCACTAGAGAATATGAACACAATCTCTCAATTGCTTTTATCAAGCATTTCTTCTGTAATTGGCAGAAGGACATACATTAAAAACACAGGTTAAGATATTGACTGTAATTTGAGGAAAGCACATCAGCTTCAGCACCTAGCGTAGATAATACACTCCGCACATTCAATGCTTTCTTCATGATTACATCTGTTTCTACAGCATTTAGACCATGGTAAGACTTTAGGTGGCAATTCTTTCGTACAACCTAATAGGCTATATTTTAAAAATCAACACATTAAATACTTAACTTTATTGGCATCAATGAACTGTCTGCGATGATTTTATTAGGAGAAACTTCCCTCTGAAGTTATTGAAAACCAAGTAGAACAGAACAACAGAAGAAGAATACAGTCTTTCCTCTGTTCAACCTTGAGTAGTATAATGAAATAAAGTATAAAGCCAAAGAAAACCTGTGATAAAACCAATTCATTTAAGTAGTATCCAACATCCAGTAATGCCAAGATATTAAAAGATACAACTAACCAAACAGTATGAATGCAAACCTCATGAACAAGTGACATGCAAAAAATGTTGAGGATACAAGTTCTCAGAAGAGATGGAAATAGAGCGGCACTTGTATTCTAATTTTAGATTACTCATATAATGAATAGAGAAAGCTAATGCTCAGTTCGGGAGTCAGCCTTTCTGTAGGAACCTGCCCCACTATTTCCTACACAGACTCTGGTTTTCTAATCAGCTTTCTTATACTGGGCACTTCAAGTGTGACAATATGAAGAGTTCTTCACTATTTAACCAGTTGAGAAGTCATGTCTGTAACTATTGTTAACCATATTGCCTTTTTCATAATCCCTTCCTATGTTAAAGCCATGCCTACCACAAAAGTCAAACCAGTAATTGCCCATCTTAATATTTTATAGTGAAAAAACCCCTGAGCTTTGCACTTGGAGAAATACAGTGACATCCAGTGGTTCATCACTTTGTGACATGTTTTAAAACAGCTATTTTCAGAAATGTTTCTGAAGTCATCTAAACAGAATCATTTAAACCAAAGCCAGATCCCGGCTGCTCAAATCAGCACACTTAATTTAAACTGATCTTGAGACATTACAAAGATATTCTGCATACCACAGGAAAAAAAAGTCTGCTTATTGCTATCTTAACATATCACTTTTTCTACCCTGATCATATCAAATAATAGCAAACACTTATTTTTAAGAGCATTTGACCTCAACTGCCTAGCAGAAGTTAGCTATGTTCTCACTGCTATGATAAAAAATAAATTTAATGGGCACACATACAAGTTCCTGCTAATGTGTAGTTCAAGATTTATATGTATTTATTAGAGGAATATATTCATTGTTGCTAAATAAAATGCAATAACCAGAAGATTTAAAGTATAAATAAACACTACAATGAAAAAGGCAGTGTCAGGGCTTAATTTTGGCACATGAGAAAGGGTGCAAAACCTGTCAGAGGACTTACCATGTTTGTAAGGCTTACTGAGATCATTGAACTGTCTATCAAGTAGCCTCAAAATACACAAACATGCATTTTACAAATCCAGTATTTTTATCTTGGCTAGCACAAGAAAAGCAATAAGCAAGCATTTAAAAAGCAATTGAAACTCAAGGAAATAACGTTAAAAACAACTTTTTAACACTATTTCCCAGCTACACAAAGAACCCTAGCACACTAAGGAGCAAAGGAGAACCCAAGTACATTACTGAATTTTATTTCAGTCAGGCTTACCTCTCCCTGCACTGCATTCATTTTAACTTCTTTCACCTTACCATTCATTAGAGAGAATCTGTCAAGCAGATCTACTGCTTCCCTTCACACTGAACTGATTGGCAGAAAACAGTAGCCCAGCAGTTAGCATTAAGTAGGTATGTCTTAAGACATTCTATAACAGCAGGGGTTCAGTCCACCAAAAATTAGTTCAAAGTGCTAAACTAAATAACATTTTGCTGCTTTCCTAATTCTGACTTAAACCCTAGAAGGAAGCCTACACATTTTAAGGAAAGAGTGCTTCAGAGCTCAGAACCACTTGCATTCGTACTTTAGCTGAAGTGAGCATTTCTATAGCACTGTTGCTGAGATATTCTATGTTAATTTGCATAAATTCACATGGGCATTTTTTAGTAAATGTTGCTCACAACCTACGCAAGAATATATATGTAACTTGATATTTTAGCATGACATCACAACTGGTAGAGAGTGATATTGGTTTTCTGAAGCGGTACATTTGAACCTAGAAATCCCAAGATAAATCCACCTAAGTCTGAGTAGATTACCTAGGCTAAGTTTGGCTAAATTAAGATGTTGTAAAAGCAGATACACTGCTTTACAGTAAATGACATAATAAGTTCCACAGTCAGAAAGCTTTGTGCACCACACATTTCAGGCCATTCAGTAGCCTGTCTGTGGAAAAAGATGAATTGTATTACTAAAGACACTATAACCATAAACAGAAATATGGTTACAGGCCATCTTCACTGAGGCATTTTGTGAGATCTTGCATGCAAGATAAAACTTGCAAGATTAAAGTTCAGAAGATTAAATCATAATGTATTTTGAGATAGTGAATGAATATTTAACAATGGAATAAAAGTCAACTGTGGTTAGAATCCCAAAATTAAAACTAGGCTCTAAGCTGTTGATTTGCCAGTAAAGCTATTAATGACTATAATTATGTAGCAAATGAAATTGGGACTAAAAGCATCACAGTATTTTACCAGGCTAGGCAAATATGCAAACAAGACACTCAAGTGATTAGACCCTTCTGTTTCATCTTTCTGACTGGGTCTATTCTACTCAGTACTACTCACGTCAGCTATTCAGTTCTGTGGTTGATGATATGCTTGTAAAAGGCAAGCATGCAGCTGGAAATAAAATTAGTGCATAAAGTACCCAAAACATCCTCAAAACCAACAAGCTTTCAGTCTGCTAATTCTCTATATGAGCAGGCAGAACTCTGATACTCTTAACTTGGTTAACTTTTAAAACATCAATTCCTGAGCAGTTGGTGTGAACTCATACCACATTATACAGCTACATAGTCAGAAAAGGACCACTTAACCCTAAACACTATCAGGTAAGTTTTCTTCAGAACAAAAAACATATCCAAGCATGTCTTCTCCCAGGCTATATTGATACCACTGATCACCCCAGCCCAGGTGGAGGACTCTGCACTTGGCCTTATTGAACCTCACGAGATTCACCTGGGCACACCTGTCCAGCCTGTCCTAGGATAAATATACTCTAATAAGCTTAAAAAAACCCCAAACAACAAACTAAACGCCCCTCCCTAAAAAAAAAAGTAATGTTTCAGAGTTCTGATCCCAGCTAAGTATTTCAGAATGTAAACTTCTAGTAAACTGTAAAGCAATAAACCTCAATCAATGAGAGCATGACTGATTCAGTTTCATGCATTCCCGGGAACAACTGTTACAAATTACCCAGGTCTCACACTGTTCGCAAAACCAGTTTTATGCATAACATAAAACCATGTTTACAGCTTAATATAGACCCTCTAAGAACAATCTTAGCATTGTGAAATGTTTAAGCTATCTTTAAGTATTAACAAGCCTTAAAAGTAGAATACACTCCTGGAACCATCAAACGCATGCTGAAGTACAGCTCTTACAACTTAACACACTTTGTTGGTTTTTTTTTTTTTTTGGTCTTCTTTATTATCATAAGTGTCAGAACTATATCATTCCTTATCAGTATTTTGAAGACTACTTGGGTACATAAGAACCAGATGAAACAAAAGTTCAATCCACTATGATTATACCACCCAACACTTTAGAACACTGCAAAAATAGCTAAAATAATAATAATAAAACACCTACAGCTTCATATATTCCACATAAAATCTCACTATGTGTTGTTACCAGTAAAGCTAAAAAAAACCCCAACCCAACCAAAACCAGACAACAAAAAAAACAACAAAGCAAAAAGAATTTACCTAAGTTTTCATACTCACTCACACAGAACACCTCAACATCCACCCCTTCTGGGAGCGAGAGGATGTTTTATAGTAGGCCTGGAATGAACTCCAGGTGAAAGCTAAATTGGTTTTGATGGTGAAAAAGTTAACGACCTCCACCTTGCAAAGCTGATTAAACTTTTTACTCCATTTGATTACAACTGCCCAGTGACCGTGCTAAAATTATTGTCTAGAATGTAGCAGGTGATTTGTATAAAATTCAATTTAATCATAATTAATTACTCTGTTTATTGACAAAATATAGTCATGTAAATGAATTTGAAACACACCTTTTATCAAAATGAAGGTATATTAGTTAATTAAATAAAATTTCCTCCTTAATATTTAATAGCTGTTACTCGCTTCTCATAACACTCATCTTCGCTTATCACAAAGTCCCCCTTGCAACGGAGACTGGAGACCAAGGAAGGACATTGTCCTTAGGGGGGCTCCTCACGAGGTGGCGCTGGTGGTGTGTGTTGGGGGGGGTGGGTCAAACGGAGATGACTGCAGTGGGAAGGTTCTGCTGTTAGTGAGTACGTCCAGAAAACACACGTTACAGCAAGCTGTAAGCAGTTTCAGAGTACTATATAAGTAGTTTCAGTGTACTATTGCAAACTTTTTGGAGTAGCTAACAGTTGTACAATTCAAAGCGTTAGTGATGATGTCTATGCATGTATTTCTATATCACAAAATATGGCTTTTAAATGCTCATTTCAAAATGCTTTCCTATCGAAGAGGAGGGTAGCATTTAAATACTGTATTAACTATATATATATATTAGTGCAATAGGTTGAGTGAAAACTTGGGTCAACTAATTAAATCCATAATGCCCACAACAAAAAGCAGCGGGGATTCTGAACCACCATTAAATTACAGGATGATAATGGGAATCTGAATTTGTACCGGATGTGAAGTTAAAGCAACTAGTCTAGGTACTGGTTAAAGAAGGACAAACTAAAATTTATTTGCCTCATAGTACATTACAGGTTCTAGTAAATGTGATGATATTTGGTAAACTTGTGACAATATTCAGTAAACTTGTGATGATCTACCTCCTGAGCTACCAGGTATAAAAAAAAGGCAAATACCAACCCCCTGAAGTTAATATCACAAAACTTGTATCATTACCTTGTTTTTAGCAAAGCCTTGCAACTGCGGCTTTAATAATGGATGTTTTGCAAATTTGAAAGATGCATCCAATTTGACCTAATACCAAAAAAAAATAATAATAAAAAAAAATCACAAGAAAAGAAAGTATAGTCTACAAAATGCTAAGTCAAGTCAATTTCCTCCCTAGCTTTGCTTTGAATTTATATACTGAAAAATTTGTTTTTTCATAATTGGACTCCTTAATTACATAAATCCAGGAAGCTTTCTGTGAGGCTCCTGACCCATTCAAGCAAGTAGTCAGAAATGTAACTAATCTCAGTAAAGGTAATGGAAAGTTCTCATAAGGGAGTACCCAGAAGTTTTTATTTGAAGAGATTCTCACACCTACTTGCTAGATATTGCCAAGTAATCAACCATGTGGCACCACAGAAGGCTAGATAAGGTTAGATGGGTAAAAAAAATGCAAAACACATCTTTGTTTAGCTAAGATCTCTGAAATAGCGAGATGAAGTGATTTGGATGAGGTCAGTCACTAATAGTTTAGAGAGGATTAGAAACAGTGTGTTACTGGCCCTCAATCTGTTGCCGTAATTGTTGAGCTATTTGAGTTCCTTGCAAAAACGTAGATATTAGTATTACTGCTCTTGGAATTAATGGGAATAAATTAAAAATAATAGACTTGTGTGAATTCTATTTAATTGCAAGTGAAAGTGACTCGTCTTAGAAAAAAAAAAAGGCAGAACAGTTTAAGCTTTACCAGCTGAAAAACATGGAAAAAGTTAAACCTGGGCTTGTATGAAGATGCACTAGTAAATAAAGTAGCATGCCTTTAAATCGTGCAAAGTGCTCTTAAATAACTAAGGGCATGAACATGCTAAAAACCCCAACCAACCGAGCCAAAACCCCTAATGCTCCAACAGCTTTTGATTATAATGAACCCTGGATGTGTTGTGCTAAAATTACCTATGTAGCTAGTAATCAGCTGCTTCTCCACAGGCTGCTATTACTCATTTGCTTTGTATAGCATTTGGGATCTTAAGCACAGTTAGTAAAACACTTGTCAGCTTATGCTACACTAAGCAATTAGCAGAGAAAGACTAAGAGGGCTTTTAAATGTAATTTGTTTTTATGCAGATACAGGCAAGAAGCCTCCTCCTTGGGGGGGGAACCCCAACACATCCACTTGCTGTAATTACTGTTGCTTCTATGGAATCTTACCTGTTAGCATAGATAAGACTTAAAAAATGGCCATTTGCATTTTATACAGGGTCATCAGTGCACACATTTAATTAAGTTTAGTGATCTAAAATGTTAATAAACAGAAGTATACAAACTATGTGCTTAAGAAACAGTTATGCTTCAGTAACTACTGGATTTGTAGAATCTCTGTAGGAAAATAGCTGTTAATGAGGTCATCAACAGGAGAAAAGTTTCTAAGAGCAAATCCATAGTTACTGTGTCAAGCTAGGGACTAAAGACAACTTATGCTGAAAACAAAAGTGAAAAGGGTGAGTCTTCTCATAGATAAGTAGGACAAAAGTATTTGTCTCCAAAAGCCAAATTTACTACAAATTATGGGCTTAATGATCTTGTCATTCTATGCTCTTCTGCAACCTCTTACAGGAAAATCTAGCTCCAAAGCTCAGTATCACTCAAGGGAATCCTGGTATATAGCCAAACTGTAAATAGTGGTGTGACATAACTATTGGGTGTTATAACCCCGGTGACTGATGTTGTAGCATTCTGACCAGATGGTTGCCCCACCTGACAAATCGCCATTGCTAAGAAGTTATTAGCAAGGGATGTATTTCATGTTTACAAGGAGTAGATGTCATCTGTGAAAGAGTGTCCTAGTGAGTGCCAGTTCAGTAAGGAAAAGAGAACAAGTTCTGAAAGGCATAAATGGAAATTCTAAGCAGAGGAAAATATTATGGAGTTTGCTAACATTTCATGTTTAAAAATCAGCTGTTAGATGTGACTGTGGAACTGAAGGTGGGGGAAGAACCAGCTATTTTAACTGTTTGATGATTTAGCAAGCTATGGTGTATAACTGATCTGGTAATCACTTTCCTACTTACTATTTTCAATGTGTTTTAGATTTTTCCAAGATGTACTCAACTAACTGTCAAAAGAATTAGATGGATTTGTTAATTAAGCTTCTGTTATCCTTGTTTTAAAACAAGTGGATTTAGCTGTGGGTATTTGGAGTGGTTAATCACATAGTGAATGCAACAGAATCAGGATTAGAACAGGATTCTCTTGTTTCCTGTCCCTGTCTTAATCAACTTGGCATTCTTGCCTGTCGAGCCCATTCTGCATTTAGTTTTTAATCCCATTTCTATTGACAAAAGCTAGACTCACATTTTGATAGGAGGAGTAGTAGTATCATTTTGATAGAAACAGTAGTAGTAATTTTACTGGCTTTCTCTGTAGAATTTTACACGATGTGCTTATTTTCCAAGCTCCTTTTATTTTAAGACATCTATTTCTGTCCTGGTTGCTCAAAATAGGATTGTTATCCTTGCATCTACTTACAGCCTGTTGCTTGCATTTAACCTTGCATTACTTGAAGCATGTTTCTTTAAAGGCAGAATTTGCAGTGGCTTTTGCTAGGTATGTCAAAATCAATATGAGAACAAACCTTCCATACTCACTGATGTGGTTAGAGAAAGTGCAAAAATATATAAATATTGCAGAGCAGGTTAAAAATTTATCCACTGCTTAAAAGGTGAAAGTTACTTGGGTTTTCTTTTGAGGCAGAAGAAATAGGTATAGAGACAACTGTGCTCGGACTCTCAAAGGACCATCAGAACTGCATGGTGAAATGCTCCACCTGATGAGTTTTGCACTTCTTTGTGGGTATGTCAGATTTTCACTGGGTTAGGAAATCTATTAATTCTGGACAACCCAACACTATGAAATCCCTCCTTCAACTCCTCCCTGGGTGCAGGAAGTGAAGATGAGGCCAAACTAGAGGAAGGAAAGGAGAAGAATAAAAGTCTGAGCCTTTAGGTTTGGATGGTAAGCTCTATAGAACCTAAGCGAAGGTTTGGTTGCAAAGAAAAGTGGCATTTTCTCAGCAGCCCCTGCTGAAAAAAAGGCTATTTCCGTGGGCAGTGGGATAAACCAGTTACGGTGTCATACTGTCAAAATCAAACCCTCTCCTGCAGAATGCCCTGCGGGAGGCGCAGGCTGCCCCTCTGCTCCGCAGGTTTTATAGGTAACAACGTCGCCCTGTGTACACCTGGACCCTCACCACAGACTCTGCGCACTTCCTCTGAGCGCGGTGGCGCTGCCTGTGGCTGCGGAGCCAGCACACCGCTGC
>VZZY01010813.1:0-195780 GCA_013400335.1 Eurystomus gularis | reverse complement strand
TACGCGGGGGAGAGCGGCAAGCGGGGCGCGTTGCTCCGCGCTGGGGCCTGTCCCTCTGCGGCTTCTGGCCTGCAGGAGGGGCGTTCTCAAGCGGCGGGGCTCGGGGAGGGTGGAGGAGAGCGCCTGTCTCCCTCTCTCCCTCCCTTTGCTGCAGTGTCTGGGAGGGCTCTGCGGCCTCCGGCCTTCCCCCTCGCCGGGCCGTGCTGCCAGCGCCTCCCCTGCTGCTCCCGGGAGAAGAGGCCCCTGGAGATGCTGCGTCAAGTGAAGGGGGGGCCGCTTTCCTTTCCTTGTCCTCCTCCCCCTCCGCCGTGGTTGGCCGTTGGGGTTGCAGCACGGGCAGGGGCGTTTCCTGCGGAAAGCGAACCCGGCTGTCCGTCGTTGCCGGTGGGGGCGAGACTCTCGCTCAGAGCCTTGTGCCGGGGCGAGCCGTTGGCCCGTGCTGGGCTAAGGGGGTGTGCAGGCAGCAAGCGGAGGTAGCCGTGGAACGGCCGGTGTTACCGGCCTGAGCCACGCAAGGGTCATGTCCCGGGTTAAGGAAGGCAGAACACGGCGCTGCGCTGTTTAAGCTGGGTGCTGGCGGAGCCGGCTGCGCGTTTGCCGAGTACTTCGTAGTGACCCAAAGATCAGGCTGTACTCTTTTTTTTCTTTCCTTTTTCTTCTTTGTAAAACTTACCCACCCAGGAATGTGTTTTGTGGAAGGTAATTAACCCTGGAAATATTTCAGTTCGAGTAGGTGCAGAAGTGGACTTGAGTAACTGAATTGAATTGTAAGGGGAATACTTGACTTCAGGGAGAGAAACCATTGTGCTGGATATGCCGGTGATGGGAAAAAGGCGTAGGTGCTTCTGGATAATCAGAACATGGACGGCTGTTACATATGACCCTTTGTAATAGCAGCTGAACTAGAAGAAGAGTTAAAGAGTGGGAAAAGAAAGTTTGCATTCCAGGAGGGTACTTTCATATCCCCTACCCTATTATTTTTATCAATGAACACTTAAATGGTTGAATAATTAAGATCTGGAGCCCTCAGTATCAAACTGGTCATAAAAGGTTTGAAGATAAATAACTGTAAGTGAGTAACTGTCTTGTAACTCTCAGTAAAATAAACGGGAACTGATTTCTATTATTACCTGCCCTTGTCTGCTTAACTTAAAAAATTGGCAATGAAAAGTTGAGGATGTCTGTGCTCTGAAAGGCATATTTGCTGTTTTCCCTAATAGTTGGCAAGGAACATGTGAATGGGAAAACTGCTTATTTTTTCCTCCATACTTCAACTATAAAATTAAAGAAAAGCTTAAGATTTTTTATTATTATTATCTAGTAAATTATTTGTTAAGAGCTCAGAGGTCTTGTATGTGAAACTGGAGAAGAGCATGCAGAAGAGATTGAAGAAGTAGGGGGGAGCAAGACAAAAATTCCTAAACAACCCTTAAAAATTATCTGTGTGCTAGAAGAAGGGGACTCTGGGTGTAGTCTGTTTACTTGCTCCACAGGCCAATTGCAGAGCATCTGTCCTTTGGAAACATTGCCTGATCTGGCAGTTTCTAAACTATGTGACAGCTGCCTCAACTGAGATTTGAATAAGATTTGCATTTCTGTGGGGTTTTAGCTTGTGATCTGCATTTTCATGAGGCAGCCACAGCCCTTAAGCCTTTTAGGGAAAGGGCTGCTGTGAAGGACTGTGCTGTAATGACAGCTTATACTCATCCGGGATTGACAGCTGTTGCTTCTTTTTCTTTTTTCTTTTAAAGGTGGAGTACAAGAATAAGTTCAAGAAAGACTTAGGTGGACTTCTGAAGGTGAGTTAAAAATGGTACTCTAAATTCAGTTTAGTAAGCTAGGAACAATCAAATTGCTTTGTTGCCTGTATCATGTTTTTTAGTCAGAAAATAAAGCTATTTTAAAAATTCTCTTTATGAAGTGAATGAGGATTAATTTACCCCCTTTAGTAATGCAAATGCATGCCAGGTGTGGTTCCCTATATGCTTGTATTGCTGCATTTTACTGTTGAGCATTTCATTATTTGTTCATATGCAGTGTATGTGTCCTGGCACTAGTAATAATATTGTTGATTCTTAGTTATAGGTATGCAAAATTCCTGCCTCTCACTGGCTTATTTTAGTGTAAGTATGCAAAACTAGTATTTCAGGCATTGCAGTGATTAGATGTAATAAGTTGAAGTTTCAGAGCCTGGCTGGATAACGTCTCTTTGTATGTGTTAAGCTTGAACAACAAGTGATGGAAGATGAGAAAACCAAGATTTGATAGGTTCTATCATGTACCTCTGAAAGGAATTAGCACAGTTTTGGCATGATAGTATTTTGCCTGTTGAAGTTTGTTTTTTTTTCTTTTATATGAAGCTGGGTAACTCCTACAGCTACTCAAGTTGAATAAAAGCAAAAAAAGTGAAGGCTCTGCATTACAGTAATGACTCTTAAAAATCATCTCTATTGAGCTGTGAAATTGACTCGTAAGACCAGTACCTTAGTAACATTTGTAAGAAGAATAAGTGCCAGTAAGACATGGCAACAACTAAATGATTTATGTAAAAAGAATAAGCACAGAGTAAGATCTTCAGTGAAGAATTACTTGAATCTTGAAATTCTCTAAAAATTATGAACCATGCCTTTTAAAAATCAACTGTTTTTTTGTATGTTTGTATCTAATTATTCTTGCATACTTTTTGAGAAAACTCCTGGCTTATGTTGTTCACAAGCCTGAGTTGCTTAGTATTTTCTGTCTTAATAGGATTTTTTTTTTTTAGTGTGGTGATTAAGTAGATTTGGTAGAAAGCAGTCATAGAAGGTTATGGTGTTAGTTTGACTTAATTTTGATTTTTTTTTTTTAATATTTTGTTGGCTTGGATTTATTTTGGCTAACTTTTTGCAAAATTCACCTTCTGTTATAGTACAAAGATAAAAATGGACAAGTTTTCTGAAATGTGGCAAAGAGATGGTTATTAACAAATAGGTTACCTGCAGCAACTTAAGTTTCAAGTGGAAAACAACCACGAAAGACTCTATGAAGCACTTTAATAAAAATCCCTGGTTAAAATTCAGTATATCTTAACAGGGTTTCTGTTTTTTACTCTTTTCCTTCAACTACCTTTATCTGTATCTGTAGCCCACGTAGTGTTATCAGGAGTAAACTATCCTGCTAATACAGCTGCCTGCATGAATCTTGAGAGTTATTTGCGTACACAAGGAATCCTGTACTTCGTGTGGCGTTATCAGTAAGACCACAGAAAACATTGTCAGCCATATGCATAAAAGCGGTTTTACCAGGTTATTTCTTAACCTTCTCTTGTATATAGCAAGATATTTACACACTAGATTAACTCTGGTTCTAGTGCTGGGAAGCTGGGTTGGGTATGCAGGAGTTGTTTTGCTGCATGCTATTAGTTAACACATAGTCAGGAATAAGATGTTAACCAAATTTATGGAGAAATAGCTATTTTACTGTTCACGGGGCTGTTTGTTCACGAGCTGAATGTTTTTTGTCTTGCATTAATGCAAAAATATGTCCTTGTATCCTGATAAAGAAAGGAAATCCAGTAGCTTCTATCAGATTAACTACTGTAACTTAATGCAATATTTTTTTCATCATTTTGTTTGCAATGTTGAAGTAACAAAAGGAAGAAAAATGGAAACAGAGACCATTTTAAGCCTTAGACAGCAACTCAAGGAAGCAGAGAATGAGCGAAGAAAGGCAGCACAATATGGTTTGTATTTGATGGAGTCCCAAAATAAAGTTCAAAATCAGTTGGATGAAACACGCCATGAATTGACTGAGAAAACTGAGGTGAGGTTTTAAAGTTTTTGAGTAAAAAAAGTCAAGAACTTTGTTTTATTTGAGCTATTTTCTGGATGTCACAGGTGTTTTAGACTCTAGATTAATTTAAAAAAACTTTTTTATTTGTAGAGATGGCTCTTTATCTCTGCTTTAAGATATTAAGCATAGTTGTCTCCAACTGGGACAGGGTTTCATAGCTAATTATGCATCATTTGTTGAGTACTGTGTGGGATTAGTTGCCTTTAATGTAAAAAGAATACTAAATGCCAAAGTGAATTTTAGAGCATGTGTTTTGTGTTTTAGCAATTCATTCATGTTATGCTTTCCCTGTAAACTTTGTATCACTTAATGCTGTGAAAATAACCAAGACAGTAAAATTGATTTCTTCTGTAGTGAAGTTTTCAAATGTTCCGAATTCCAAGGGATTCTGCATTTATTAATACATTTCTTTACAGCCCAGAGAAGAGAATAGTGTAATGTTGACATATAGAGGTAGTATTTAGTCAGCCAGTTTTCTTATTAATTGTGCAAGAAAATTCCAATCAGGAAAGTCTCTTCCACTTCTAATAAACACTTGAATTTTGATTTGTTTTTAGTCAGCCCATGCTTCAGATAAACTCTTGGTCTTCATTAAGCTTGCTTCTGGCTGTTCATCCATCCCTTCTCTGTGATAGAACTACAGTGTTTGTGGTTTTGTTGTAGTTTGGGGTATGTGTTGGTGTTGTTGTTTTTAACCAGCTGGAGAGTTGTGGCACCCTGCTATTCTGAATGAACCCCAATACCTTATTTTGATCAGTTTGCTATTAGTAAGCCTATGGAAAGCACAAGTGCTAAGGAAGGCACGGCAGGATCATCCTTTGCTAGGCACAACCTGAGGTGTTTTGCCAATTACCCAGCCCAGCACAAAGAACGCCACCGTGACCAAGGACAGATGCGTGAGCAGATAAAGATTTTATTCTCTATCCCCATGGGGCACAGAAATGGTATTACATGGCCGGTAACAGAAGAGAGAAACCCACTCGCCGTGGGTGATATAACAAAAGGAAAAGCAAACTTAACTACCAACTCAATAACAGAAGGGAAAAAAACCCAGGCGATCACCTCAACAATTGAGGGGGAGACCAACCATACCCCAAATAGCACCATAGCCATGCACAAACCACCCCGGCAAATACCAGAGAGGTGTACCAGCAGTACGTGATACATTACACAAAGGTACATGGCCAGACTACGACAGACACCAAAAGGATAAGCAATCAAATCCATTACCAGTATTCCCCTTGTCCCACCCAATATACTCGTTCTGTCCCGCCGTTGCTGGGAAATCTGGGTTGCTGTGAGCAGTCAGGGGAAGCCTCGGGGGAAAACCCTGCACGGTGTGTCCATTCGCAGGTTGGCTTTCCCCAGGCTCGCTACAAGCAGGGCCAGCTTTTTATACTGCTGGATAAAAAACTCAGGTTGCACAGGCAATCCTCAAATATAGCTTCAAAAGAGGGACATCTGCTGTTTTTCATCTTTATTGGGTTCCATCTGAGGTTGGTCAAGCCGGGGAAGAGTCTCAAAGAGAAGGAGGCACCTCTATCTGCTTGGGTCTTTCTCAGGATAGCTGTGTGTCTGTTCTCACAGCTAATCAATTAATTTCCCAGTAGAGAAAAATACTCTGCTGGTTTCAGTCATACTGTCTGGTTGTGAGATTCATCCATATGTCAACTTGAATTCAGGGCCTATTGTTCAGGCCCTAGCGCTTCAGGTGGTAGCTACTGTGTTGTGAAGCTGCACCCATAGGTTGTAATCCTGTGTTCAAGTCTGGAGCAGAATTAGAGCTAAGGTCATGTGAACCCAATAAATTAATAACTTGGATTCTGAGGGCAGAGGGAGGGAGTTGTGTGCTTTTATGCAGTGGAATAACCTCTTGTGTGGCAACTGATTATCCAACAGATTCTTTTGAGATTTTGAATCTGTGGCTCTCTTTGGAACCTTGAGAGCCAAAGCAATTACTGTGAATGCAAGTGTAAGTTGTAACGGTAGGCACAAGAGTCTTTCAGAAAACCACTTGCTTATGTAGAAGTCTGTGTATACATATCACTTTAGATATTTGCTTTTCTTCCATCTGACCACAGTGCACTTCCAAACCCTTCCCATGCACTATATTTATCTTTGAGTTAAAACTCTTGCCCTGTATATTCAAGAGCAAAGCCTGTCTTTGGTAAGCT
Source organism: Eurystomus gularis (assembly GCA_013400335.1). Taxonomy (NCBI): domain Eukaryota; kingdom Metazoa; phylum Chordata; class Aves; order Coraciiformes; family Coraciidae; genus Eurystomus; species Eurystomus gularis. The sequence goes on along the minus strand of VZZY01010813.1, from coordinate 189,775 downwards.
GGTGTCAAGGCCGCAGAGGTCAGCTTTTAGACCTATGTTCCTTTTTTTCATTCTGGTTTGTGTTTGAAGTTATTAAAAAAAAAAAATCCTGCATCTTTAGACTGGTTTGGTATCTATCTTTTCTGCTTTAAAGACTTTATTTTTTTTCCTTCTTAGTTGTGAGCTGAATGGAAGAGTAAAATGAAGCTGCCTTTTATAATAAGAAAACAGATATGATCAGGCATAGTGGGAAGCTGATGTGAAAGGTCATTCTTCAATCTGAAAGGGTTGATGGGATATACTACAAAATGGTAGACAATTTAGATGTCTCTACCAAACAGTGAACCCAGCTGTTCTGCTGTAGGGGAACACTTGATGGACTGTAATGTGTTTAACATGAAGGAGTTACATGGTAGTAGGCACTACAGGTAGGCTCTTACTAAATTGTTACACTGGCAGAAAAGATGCCCTGACCTTTCTTTTGGTCGCAAAGAAATACACTTTCCATGAAGGAAACAATATTACACAACCAATGAGTTACAAAATTTCAGACTAGTTTTGGGGGATTTCTTGGAAGGGAGATTTTTTTTCCAACATGGCTTTGTCAGTTCCCTAATTGTGACTTGAACAAAGGTTGAATGAGTTACAAGTTTTAGGCATTGAGTGTCTTATTTCTGAGCCTGTGTTTAGTATTGCTGTACCCAAGCATTGATGAATATTACATCTAGATTCATTAGTGTGTTATTTCTTTCAGAAATTTGAACAAGAGAAATACTCGCTTCAGAGAGAAATTGAACTCAAGAATCGAATGTTGGAAAGTTTGAGTTTTGAATGTGATTCGCTCAAGCAGCAGCAAAACATGCAACTGGATAAGCAGAAAGAACAGCTTGCTAGAGTCTATGGACAAGAAATCAGTGACCTTAAAAACAAGGTTTGGCAACTAATATACAGCTAAAAAGGTTGCTAATAGCATTTTAAAGAATATGTATTAAGCTCATAATTGTGTACTTACTACCAAAACAAATCTAATACATAGTTAAAAGGTTTAGGAACTTGGTTGGTTGTTTTTAACAAATGTTTGCGTAGTTACATTGTGAATTACGTGACATTTCAAAGCTTATTTTTAGAAGTCTTAGAAGTACAACTTAAGAATAAACATTTTCTGTAATCAGACTCAAAAGTACTGTGCTTTTAACTACTATTTTGTCAACTATCTTTAAGCTGGAGAACCTGAAAGCAGAACTGGATGAAACCCGACTTTCAGAGAAACAACTGAGACACAAAGTGGATCAACAGAAAGAAATAATTGCTGCCAAATCAGAAGAGCTACATATGATGTCTGAACGTGTACATGAGACTATGTCTTCAGAAATGCTCAGTCTTCAGATGGAACTCACTGAACTTGAAAGTGTGAAGGTGTGTGACTAGTACTTTTTTATAAGTAACATAGCCTAGTTCAAAATAAAATTCTGCACTTTTGCTCACGTCATTTTTAGCTGCTTTGTGTATATTGCTACATTGACTGGCTTACTGTTAAGAAAATTCACACAGAAAAAATAGCTTTAACTAGATCTTAATACAACCTCTTCTTTGAGATAATATTTTTGCGTTAAAAGTTATTACTGCTGCCAAACCTGTTAGCTTCGCTTGGGCCTGCTTTTATTCAGATTGTTTTATAAACTTATTTGAATACTTGATTTTCCTTTTTGTTTAGGCCAATGTTGAAGAAAAGCTGAATGAACTGCAGTACAGTAAAGAACAATTAGAACTTGTAAACAGTAATTTACGTAATCAGCTGGAGCGTCTACAGGGAGAAAAAGAAGAGAGGGAAAAAGAAGTTGTTTATTACTGTAGTGCATTAGAGGTATTATCTTCATTTTATTCAAGAGTGGTAGATAGTCCCTGGATTCCACAAGTTGTGCTATCTTTTCAATGAAATCAGAAGAGTTTTGAGAGGAGTTCTGGGGGAGGGAGAAAGAAGGTACAAGTTTAAAAGGGTTATTGGCTAGTGAGGTTTGGTATTGCCTTTTGTGAAATACTGTCTATATTGGCTTTTTTTGTGGAAGGTTCTGTATGGAGATGCTTTGCATTTAAGTTTCTGCATCATAACAGCACCTTCTCACAGCTCATGATATAATTCTCATTTTTATTTCAAGTTGCTACTGAATGCCATGGAAAATTCTGTACTGGGAAGTAGAGGATTTGTGACTAAATATTGCACCAAAGCTAATAGTCTCAATACCATTAATCCAACTGATAAACATCCAAATTTTCTTACAGGCTTTTAATTATGTAATTATGTTTTTGTCTTGAAGAGCAAATGGAATCTTAAGCCTTTTAGTGAAACAAAATTGTCTCTTACTGACTAGGACTGTTCACAGTTAAGTACTGCAGTACAATATAATCTGTCCTAAAGGCATAGGAAATGACAAGGAGGTAAAACTGTCTGATTAAATTGATATATGCAATACATCAGATGCCTAAATAGCTAATATCCTCTTTGCTTTAATCTAGAAAGCTCGTGAAGCTAATCAGGAGCTTCAAGTTCAACTGGATCATGCAGTGCAACAATCTTTGGACCCTACAAGTAAAGGCAATTCCCTCTTTGCAGAGGTACAATTGTGTCATATACCTGAAAATATACAGAGGACAGAAGAAATACTTAAGTTTTGTTTCTTACATTGCATTGAAAATATTAAAGTATCTGTACCTAATCTGGCCAGCATGAACCTCTATTTCTTAAGTACTACTTTACAGTTGAACTGTCTAGGAACTGACCTTTGGAAAACTGTTTTTGTGCACACTCTGAAGATGACAAGTTTTGTAACCTTAATGGAATCGCTTAAAGTTACTGGCTATCAAGATACAAGATGGGACTGAGGGGTCAGTGACCGCTCTATCTGCAGCTCTTAGCTCTAAGTAGTTTTGTTCAGCTGGCAAACCTTTAGTGCGGAAGGCAGCATGTGAAGTACTGAAAGGTGCTGATAAATGCTGAAAGTGGCTGGATGTTTGAGCATTTGGGAAGGGTTTTCAGTTAGTTTTTGGATAAGAGTTTGGCTTTTTTAAATGTATAGGAAGTTACTGTGTTTCTAGACAACACGCAGGGAATGGGTTGAATTGGTACACAGTTCTTTTTAATTATTTTTGTTGTGATGCCAGTGGACAAAAATGTTCTACAGCAACAGTGAAGCACATGAACTGTTATTTTCTTTTAATATCAAAAGAAAAAACTTGCACTTCACTGATTGGGCTTCAGCTGCTACACTGTCTACCTATTTTTCTCTAAGGTAATGACAATAACACATTTTCAAATACTGTTGCTGGAAAAACGGTATTTGCAGAACCAACATCAATTACTAAGTAACATTTCCTTGTAAAACTTTTCATCCAAGTGACAAAAAGTGTTATAATTTTAATAGTAATACTTGCTAACAATCCTCTCTAGGTAGAGGACCGAAGGGCAGAAATGGAAAGACAGCTGATCAGTGTGAAAATCAAGTATCAGTCACTACAAAAGCAGCATGCGTTCACTAGAGAACAACTGCAAAGAATGAAGGTATGAACAGTACTGTAATCATCCAGGGTTTCCTTGGGGTCTGAGAAGGCAATGCTTTAGTGCACAGACTAGGGGTTTGATTAGCTCGAAAATCTCATACATTAGTCTGGAGGGAAGGAAGTAGGAGAAAAAACAAATGATGTCATTGTGCTATTTGACTTCTTCAGTATATCCGCATTTTTCTAGTGCTACTACTTGATCCTAAAACTCCAAGTTACACTGAAGGTCCTATGTTTGCTTTCTTTGGCTGTAGTTGTTAGATGAATCAATCAGAAACCCAACTCCTGTCAGTCAATTTGTCTTGACAATTGCTTTTTCTTATTTAATTCTTGTACTGCACAAATCAGTTGTGTATTAACTATGGTTGTCAGGAATGGATTGAAGGAAAGGGCAGGCTTGTACTCTGTTCTCTGTTCACACGGGGGTTTTTTCTCCTCGGAGTTGCTTTCTTTTTTTGTTTGTCCATATTTTTTCTTGCTTTTCCCTGTCTTTAGTGCAAGAAGTTGTCAGAACTTCTGTCATAACTATTTCATTTAGACTACACTTCTATATGATGGGAGTCTGTTGCTTAATATTGTTGAGAACTAGTTAGCAGAGGTGATTTAGAAGACACTATAAAGGGCATGCTGCAAAACTGCCAACAGTTTTTGTGTTAATCTTCTATTTGCCAACACAAGAGTGGATCCTTTCATTTTGGTCAAACACTTGATCAGGCAGTTTGAGGAGAGTGCTTAAGCATCAAGAGGGATGAGAATAGGTGACACTGAAGATACAGGTTTGTATTACCTATTTTTCTTGTGAAGTAGGTTGAAAATAAATGAAACAATGTGCTTAAAGGACAAGAAAAGAACTACTGATGCAGCAAAGGCATATTCTTTTACTGAAATCAGACCTTGAGAGGTAAAGATTTGAGTGAGTAAAATCATTGAATAAGGATCAGTTTCTTTAAATGTGGTGTTGTAATGTGAGGGTGAGTCAGCCATACTGATTGGCGTAAGAAACATTCTTAATACTGAGGGTTTGCACCAAGAACTGAGGCAAACTGGTATCCCTCTTCTACTAATTTTTTATTTGAAATTTCCGTTTGTACTCATTTGTCCCTATAAAATCTATTCCAATATCAATATTGGAGATAAAAAATGCAGTAGTTATCATGAACACCCTGTTAAGTCTTTCCATTGTTGCATTCTGTATTTTCTCTAGTTGTGTGTCTGATGTGTTACGTATAACTGAATGTATTAATGCTCTCGTACTATGACATTATTGTCAGAAAAGTCTGTTCTGAATGCAAGACTTGTCTTTGTTAAACTCTTCCTTTTGTAAGGATGAAGGGTGCTCCTTTGCTTGAAAGAATGCATTCCACTGAAGGAGTAGAAGAAGCTGAAATTATTGGATTAATATTACGGGAGATGAACTTAGTGTTATATATACCTCAGGAATCAGAACTGCAAAAAAAGGGGGTTTAAATTCATTGATAAACTAGAGTATTTTTCCCCAAAGTTAGAAGATCTTCATAGATGTGATTTAGCTCTAATAAACAAGTCTGGACTGCGGTTTCATTCTAGCTGACTTGGTGTTTATGGTTTGAATGTGGAAAGTTGTGTGTCCTTAACAGTATGTTTGTAAGTTTTAGTCCATACAGGGAAAGATATGACATCTCAGGACTACTGTTCGGTACATTTTCGGATGTCCTAAAGACTTGTAGTGTCAACCTATGGTGATAATTATGAAGATTACTGAGTTGAAGCATCCAATGTGCTTCTATATTCCAGATTAGAATGAAAAGGCTTGGGTACTCTAACTCTTCTGGATAAGAGGCTGAGATTTTCAGCCAGTTGCTTAACCTAGTGTTTGTTGTAAAGATTTCCCCTCTCTCTGTTTCTCCAGTTGCAGATGGCTACACTACTGCAGGTGAAAGGCTCTCAGGCAGAATTTGAGCAGCTGGAACGCTTGCAGTCCATGTTGGAACAGAAGAATGGTGAGATAAAAGATCTTCTTATGGAAGTGAGACAACTAGAAAAATTTAAGGTATGTAGTCTGGATTTAAGTGGAAAAGTCGTAATCAGAAGATAAAACTAAACAGTTTAGTTTTACAGCTGTAGAGCTTCTGAAGTTCAGAGAGGCAGAACATACTACATCATCCAACCCCTTGTTTGGAGAAACAATATTTTCTGGGTTCTGTTGTGTAACATTCATATTTTACATAGTTACCTGTAGTGCTTAAATTCACTTACTTGGTCCAAATTCACTGAGCCACGACAACTGATCTTTCTCTTAGAAGACACAACCATTTTACATTTTTCCTGTGTGTACTTAGACTTTGTCACTTCTTAGTCTCTCAGCTATATTGTATTTCTTGGATGTTTATTTCCTTTATGTGTCTGAATTTTGCAGTTGAAGCATGTGCTTTTCTAGAAAAAAAAAAATTGCTTTATTACCCTTGTAAAGCAATTACTTAAGTCTTCTTATGCAACTTAATAGCATCTTGTCAATGTTTTGGGACGTGAGAAATACATGAGAACACCTGTATGCACAATTGTTATGTTACTGATGTTTGTATGTGTACAGAGTGAAAACCTGTAGCCTTTCTTACGTACTTATGGACTTGTTTTGCCCTTTGTTACCACAGCTTTGGCATGTGAACTTAGGTGCGTTAGCTTGTGTTAAGATTACACTTTCCAGGATAGCATACTCTCTTCTGCATTGAACCCAAGTGGTATAAAGCCAGGCTTAACCCATTTTAGTGAGCGATGGAGACAGCTTGATTGCATGATCAGTCTCATCATCTAAAAGCTTGGTCAGTATTTCTTTTTGTCTCTAGGCAATAATAAGTAGTGTGAGGAAATTAACTCACAGTAACTAACAAATGATTGATTCAAGTAATCATCAGAAGTACCTGTAGTTAAGGACTGGCCGAAGCCTGTGGGATCTGTGCAACAGTGTTAAATCAGAGTACTGCTTGTTCAGACAATCACAAAACAAATCCCCAGAATGTCCCATATTACTGATGTGTTTTTATAGAAACTATATTGCATTGATGGCTTATTTACTATGAACCAACTTGCTAATACAAAAGATGTAACTGCATTTGATATTTTGGCTGTTAATTTAACATGGCTTGTATTTGTTTTGGGTCCAGCTGCTGAAGGCTGAAACAAATACCTTATGGGTTAACTATATCTCTTGTGTTGTTAGGTACAAAGGAAGAAATTCTTTTGCAGTGCTGTTTGAAAACCTTCTGTTTTTCCTTGCCTTTTTTTTTTTTACAATGAAGGAGACAACTGTCAGGTTCAGTGTTACTTGACATTTATAAACAAATGAGCAAGTATTCAGAGCAACTGAGCTCTCCTGTGTGTTTAAATGTCTCTATGATGAGGATTCTTCTTAGACATGCATGGAAAATTTCACTTAAGGTTTAAGCTAATGTGTTTCTGAAAGGTCACTATTTGACAGCCTCACATTTTTTCTTTACCAGACTTTATATGAAAATGTGGAAGAATCCAGAGTTAGCAGCGGCTCAAAAGGAGGTGATTCTGAAGATGGTTATTATGCAGATTTACTGCAAATGAAACTTGATAATTCGAAGTAAGTACTTAATGGGGTACTTACTTGAGAAGGGCTACTAAAATGATTAGGGGAATGGAACATCTCCCTTAGGAGAAAAGACTGAGGGACTTGGGTCTATTTAGTCTGGAGAGGAGAAGACTGAGGGGGGCTCTCATCCACTCTTATAAATACTTAGAGGGTGGATGTCAGGAAGATGGGGCCAGTCTTTTTTCTGTGGTGCCCAGTGATGGGAAAAGAGGGAATGGAAATAAACTTGAGCTCAGGAAGTTCCATCTAAACATGAGGAGGAACTTCTTTACTTTGAGGGTGCTGGAGCACTGGAACAGGCTGCCCAGGGAGGTGGTGGAGTCTCCGTCTCTGGAGACATTCAAAACCCGCCTGGATGCCTTCCTGTGTAATCTGCTCTAGGTGGCCCTGCTCTGGCAGGGGGGTTGGACCAGAGGATTGCCAGAGGTCCCTTCCAGCCCTACCATTCTGTGATAATGGTCTGATGCCTAGAAGTTGGCTATATTCTGGTTAGCCTCTATCTAGTTGTTTTAATTCTCCCTTATTCTGTTACTATTTGTATGTAGTCCACGGACTGTATGAACAAATATTCTCACTGTCTCCTTTTCTAATGCTGTGGAACCATTGTATCTTCATTATAGGACTGAGAGTGTTTGGTTGGTCATTTTATTGTTTTTTGAAAAAAATAGCAGGGGAACTATTTGATATTTTCATTGCTTTCTTCTAGATATGTTGATAATACTCCTAGATACAAGATAATTCATAACTTGAGAAAAAAAAAAACCTGAACCTGTAAGGGAACTCTATGAACCTTCTTAAAGCCTATAGGCTGCATATATTGATTTCTCTTCTAAAAAGAGCAAGATAATAAAACTTGAAGTATTTTACTGAACTATTTTGTTGAGTTGTGTTCTTTGGCTAGTGAATTCCATATCTGTTAATTAGGAAGTCCATAGTGTTTGGCCTCAGGAATGTTTTCAAGCCCTTAGAAGGAAGTATAGCACTTCCATCAGGAGGCAGTGGTCTACTGTGGGAATAACTGAGAAGTCTGTCACCCCACTGTGATTGCTCTTATGAGAAACCAGCATGGTCAAGTACCTTAGGATGGCTGAGGAGCAGTGATTCAGTGCTTCTGACACGGAAACTAATGACCCCTGAAACAGAGGCAAGGACATGCACTGAGTATCAACATAATGATTTTTGTGTTGGTCTCTTAGAATAGCACCTTTGTGTAAAGCTTGTATTCTCATTTAGAGAGGTAGGTATATTAATTTATACGCAGGCTACAAAGCCCCCAGTGAAATAGTGAATTTTTAGTTAGGGAAGGTTTCTCAAACCAATTGCGTATGCATGTTCGTGCTGTTCAGCAGACAGCTTTGCTTTTAACAAGCAATCTATCTCTGGTAACTAAACTCACTGCTGTATGTCAAGTTGAAGTGAAAACTTCAGTTGCACTGGAAGACATCTCTTTCATTTCCCACTAAAATGTGAATAAATTTTGTGAAGTTGCTGAATGCTGAGTTGATGTTGTATCTGCTGCTTCACTGAAGGAAAAAAAACAACAACAAAAAAAAACCCAACCAAAACACAAAGAAACCCCAAAAGAAACCAAGTCTGAATGTCTCTGTAACTTTCTTCCCACTCCAGCAAGGAAACAGAAACCTTGAAAAATGAACTGTCCTTGCAGAGGATGAAAGCCCTGTATGAGAGCCAAAGGGTTCTGGAAGTTGAAAGGAAGCTCTTCACAAACGAGAGGCGTTTGCAAGCTTGTCAGAGTGAGAATATGAACTTGCGAGTTATGCTGGATGAGCTAAAAATGAAATACGAACCTGAAGGTAAATACTATGTTTTCATTTGGAAAAAAATGTCTGGTCTTTTCATCTTGGACAAGGAGAACTATGTTAAGCAGGAAGACCTTGGTTTATATCTGGAACTAACCCAATGTTTAAATGGCTGCATTTTTGACAATGACCCGCTCCAAAACCTGCTGAACTGAAATAGTAAAGCCCTGCATTGCTTGAGGGCCTTACTTCAATATGTATACTAACAGTAATTCTGGAAGACTGAAAAATCGAAATTAGTGTTCAGAGGCTTCGTAATGTATAACTAGGCAACTGTAGTGAAGTAGGTGGGAAGTAATTGTCAGGAGGTGCTTTCTGTAACAATAGCACCATCTCTCTGAGCTACCAGTTTTCTGAATTTAAGCAGATACGAGCTTTGTAGTAAGCACAAAGGATTGAGTGGGGGAAAACTGGTTAGTAGCTCAAGTAAATATGGATTAAGTTTTGGCAACAGAGGCCCACCTAAGAAGAGCTGATACTTGGATATGTGCAGATACAAGGGAGTTGTAGCCTGTGGAGGAAGATGAATGAGGAACCGCATGAGTTAATTCATTCTGTAACTTGTCCTGAAATTGAATTTTAAAATCTCAGTTGTGGAAGCTTACTTTAGCAGCCTCCAAAATGGAAATAAAATAATTGACCATATTCATGTAGTTTAGAGGATTTAATAAAAAGCCTTGGTCTAAGGGTAGAGTGGATGGGGAGAAAGATATTTTCTTTCCATGCTAATGTCTACTGGAATGCTTACTTGCTGATAACAGATGATACGAAGGGATGTTCTTTAAGTGATTTAAGTTGCTTATTAAGAATTATTACAAGGTCTTTACTTGTGAAATGTTGTTTTAGTTTCATTATGAACATGTTGGTGGACAAGTTATCTCCAGCTTCACTTGTGTACAAAAAGTATATTCCTTTTTCCTTAGAACTACTTGAAAGCACTAAAATAAAAAAGAAGAGGGAGAAGATTCCAGTGGCCACTACTTGTGAATATTTGGACAGCAAAAGTACTTCAGGAAAAGAAGGTGCTCTTACTCAATTGCCCAGTAAGGAAGAAACAAAGATGACCACCAAGAACTTGGAGCCAAGTGATGCTTCTCCAAAAAAACACATGCTTGAAGCACCACCAATAAATACAGATCTCCAAGCAATCCAAAAAGCTGTTGAATCTGAAAGAAAGAGAGTTAAAATTAAAGAGGAGAATCACGAAGCCTTTACTTTGCATAACAGAAGTGGAAATAATTCCATGATGTCATCTGCCCCAAGGTCAGTGTCAGCTTCTGTCTATCGTCAAGGCAATCAGCACAGACCTGCATCTCTTTTCTTTCGCTGCATGAACTATGCTATCCACTTCTTTATCTATTTCCTCAGTGTTGCATGCAGTGTAATTCCTCAGCTCCAGCTACCTACATTGAACCTCTCGGTACCTTTTAGAAAGACTAAAATGATGACTAATGAAAAAGACTCTTGAAATTGTAACAGTTTCTGAAATAACCTGCCCATGACTTGAAAATGTCTGAGGTGTGCAGCTAGCATGACAGCTTACGCCGTTTGCTCTAACTTCAGAAACAGGACTCTCTGCTTGGTGCCTTCAAAGCTGCCACGCACTGGTGTTACTATCAAAGTAACAAAGGCAATAGGTATCATGCTTCAGTTTCATAGCTAATTTCAGCCCTCATTAACTTTCAGATTTAGCTGAAAGCCTAGAAATTAAGTAATTCTTAACCTCTGTTGGGTTAACAGAACTTGCATTGTACAAGAAAATAGACAAAGATACCATTTGTATTGTCAGACAACTGACTTCCATAATCTGGATGTGTGATAGCTAGAAACACAACTGCTGAAGTAAGATGAAATTTTTTCCCTGAACTGAGAAGTTTAAGTTACTTTTGGATAGATGGTAAAGTAACTTAGAGTAATTAGCTCCAACTTTTTTCATCTTGCTAAAAGGAATGCTGATTTTCTTCTATCATATGCTTTTGTATTCTGTTCCTGTTCATAATCTTTGTAAATGCGTGCTTGAGTGTTCAGTGGTGGGGGGAGAAAAACATCTGGAATAGTCTAGATGTTTTGAGCTTACAACTGCTAGTAAAATGAGTTTATTGAATCTAGAATGACAGCAGCTTCAAAGATGGAGGAAGGCCTATGTGTAAACCTGCATAGGGTATCCCAAAGGAATGTCATTTAGAACTAACTTGATTGATACTCTGTCTCTGGGATCAATGATTCAAAGTTGCATTGGATGCAGTAAACAGATTTAAACTAACCAAACAGTGTCCTCTTCGGTAACAGTCTGGAAAGAATAAGGCAGAAATAGCAGATTAAGTAGCCATGTCAAAATATGCAGGAGTGGTTACTGAGGAGGAAAGATCAGGGAGGTCAAACGTGGCTGGTGCAAGCTGAGAGGAAAGATTGGATAATTCATGACGGTACTGTTTGACAGTGTTCTGTACACACAGAGGGTGGCTAGCGTGTAACCTGAGTGTGAAAAGTATATTTCCTCAAACTTGTTTCAGAAAAGAAGATAGTGTCTGCTAACTAAAAGCTGTTGGAAATGGTTTGTGTGAACTGAAGAGGTAAACGTATTGGAGAAGGGGGGAAGGAGAGGAAATTACTTTGTGGAGTTCATGTTTGAAAGAGCAAGTGAAAAAAGGAAGATGAAGTAATAGTTGAGGAAGGATTCTAATCTTGCTCCCATTGTTGTTGGTTCAAATAAGGAACAAACCAGAAATCAGTGGATTTCAAAAAATAAAAACCATAATGCAACAAGCAACTGCCAGAAAACTCCATCTAAGTTTTTAAGTTGTTTTCAGTGGTGGTATGAACCTGTAAAAGGCAAATCCACACAGAAGGTTCTGTTCATGTTTCTGACTGTGCTAATGAACTACTAAATCATCAATTAATTATGTTGTGAAGATAACATTGAGGGTTTACTTAACGCTGACCTATTATGATTTAGTATGAAATAGGAAGTCGTGATAAAATCTGAGTATTAGAGAGGTTGGATTTCTAAACACTAAGAGAATATCTGGACTGTTATGTGATGATGTGGCCAAACCCTACGTACGAATACAGTTAAATGCCAAGGCACAAAAAAAACCTGGCAACTTCAACAGGAACGTGGACCTGAAAATAGAGTTTGGGAGAGGAAAAAATAATAGGCGTGTGTGGTGCATAACTGTCAATGTTTCACCTCGTGTGAAGTAAAATGTGATGCTCCCAATGAAAAGCTATTGTGATGGTTGGGGGTTATTTTTGTAACTGGAGTAGTTTTTGTGCAATAAGTAGTCTGGCTCTGTCATAGTTGGTCCATTAAATGTGGCAGTGAAAAGAGCCGTGGTAACCGTGAAAGGATTCGAACTTTATTTCTAGAAAACACTGTTGGAAAAGCTTTGTCATCTTAGCTTAGGAGGTGATGGTCAGAGATAACCTGTAGGTACTTGTATGGGTGACAGACTTCCTTGTTTGTAGAGTTCTCGCTTGTGAATGTGATTTAGCAAGGTCAAGGTGGGTAAGTTTAACAGCATCTCTACGTGTCCGCAGTGCGTGGCTGTGTCCTTACAGCAGTATAAGTAAACATGGAAATGCTTCATTAGGTGATGCTACTGATGAAGCTAGAGTATGTGAGTGTTGAGAACACAGTAGCTGAGAGTAAAGATTTAAATAACTCATTATTATTAACTGTTAATTGCTATTGTAACTTGGGCATCGCAAAGGTTGTAGGTAGTGATATCTTTGGTTAGGCCAGCTGGTGAATAAAAAGATTCCCTTCTGTATTGAGATATTTTTCTTCACTGCTGAAACTGAAATAGCAGATTCCAGCCTTTGCTGCCCAAGTCGTTTACATTTAGATTTGAGGTTGTTTGCTTTCGTTTGATAGAAAGAAGGGCTTGGGTGCCTGAGCGCTTATTAGCGCTTTTAAAATTATTTACTTAGATTAAAAAAACTGAATCTATTTCACTTGGACTTCATTCAACTGCCTAGAGCCATTTGGAGCAGGAGATCTGGGTAACTAATACTGTCTTGAGGGTTTACGTATGGCATTCATCCTTGGCAAGTAAAGCTCCATCTCATGAGACTAGTTTATCTTCCTTGACTGGGTAGAAGGAACTCCCATTACCTCTTGGTTTTGGATTCTACCAAGACAAAGCTTGATAGAATACTCAGTTTCACAAGCATTCTTATTTTCTGATCCATCCATTTTTCCTGTGCTAACATGTTATGAAATATGGTAATTCTGTAAGGGGTGGTCTGTGAGGGCTGTGGTGGGTTAACTTTGGCTTGTACTCCTGTAGACATTTGTAGCAGAATTAAAACATCAGTGGACAAACGATATTAGTTTGAGCCTGAAAATTTTTTTCCTAAGGAATTATTTTCAGATATTTGGGTATTAAGATAAAGGCTGTAGTAGTGCAGAGCTAGGTTCGTATCTAGTATATTGCTTGAAGTCTAGTATTTTTGGGTTTGGTTTTTTTGATGTAATTAAAGCAAAATGTTTGACTTAATCATGTTTGTATTAATGTTGTTGGGACTTTACACTTGGAGTTTTGCTTTTGTGGACTTGATATCCTTTTATGTTCATGGCACAGTCACTGTTTTGTTTTTTTAAAGGCTGATCGCAACCACTGAACACAATCTGTAACCCTTTTTACCAAACATTTCAGCAGATGAGGAGGGGAGGCTATACTTAGTGATGAAATGTGAATAGGACTGATACTAAAATGCTTTATTTTAGTCTCATTTTACTCTTCAGCACTGCTTGCTCTGTCTTGGCATCTATATGGTCTTGTATGCCGGTTGGCTCGTTTACTGCACTTAAAGCTCTTATTTTAGCCCTGTTTTTTATTAATGAAATATGTATTTAGAATGGTTGCTTTGCCTATAGGTTAACAGCTGAATCCAGATTTGAAACTACAGAAGAAGAAGAAGAAAAGAAAGAAAATAAAATCATGACTGAGAAGAAAACACAAAAGAAAAAATATACAACGTTGTATGTATCTTCTAAGCCAACTCCTGAAACGCAATGTGCTCAGCAGTAAAACGTAAATTTCTGGAAGGAACACGAACAGTTTGGAGTCCTGCTGCAGCAGGAAATACTAAGTGAGCTTCTGTCACACTTCAATGTGCAGGTTCATAATACAGATATTGATCTGCTTTGTTTTATGAGGAGTAGGATCACATTGAGAGTTGCACTTCTGATATCTTAACTTACCTGAGGGCACCTGTTAAGTTCCCTGGCAGTATGACCTGAAGTGTGGCCTTGTCTTGAATCTTGGTTAAGCCTCTAAATGTGTCTTAACCATTACTTGTTAGAAGCACAGTGGTGCTCTGGAAGAGAAGTACTTGCTCCAGAAGTTTTATTTTATGGTAAGACACGGGTCAACCTTGAGCAAGACAGACTAGACCATGTTGATGCAGAGCTCAGCTGAGTCATGTGCTCCTTAATTTCAGAATTCTGATCCCTATTCCCACTAATGTATAATTGTTCAACTTCCAGACTGACCTGATTGCAAAGGTGCATGTCCATCTTATGTATTTTGTGGGAGAGTATTATTTTGAGAACCTATAAATACTTGTATTTGTACTTAAAATTAAGCCTTTCAGTTTCTTTCTAAACTGTAGTCTACATTGCTTATGAGACAGAACTTTTATCTTAAGCTGTTTATTTTTTGACTGAGAGGTGATGTCTTTCGTGGAAAGGACTTTGCTTAAAGTGTACCACTCAATAAAAGCTAAGAAATTGTATTGTATACACTGTCATTGTGTGTTTAGGAGACAAAGCTTAACTTTCTGTAATTTTCTGATGATGCTTCATGCAGAGTAATTGAGGAGAACGTTTATGCTAGTTCCATTGACTTTTTTCTTTCAGCATTTCTATGGAAGTTTAAGATGATGTCACTTGACTTATTATGCTGCAGTTTAAGAGCTCCCTCTAGTGAATGATTAGCCACTTCCTGAGGAAAAGACTGAGTAGTTAAGGTGGAAGCTCTTTAAGACTCCTCCTTGGAAATCCATTATGGAAAAAAAAACATCTTGGAAGAATCTCATAATGCAGTGGGGTTTAGATTTGACAGCTTGATCAGCTGTATGCTAACTTCCACTGGTAGTCTGGAATCCAGGACTCCTCCTGTGCCCCTGGTTAAACAGATGAAGCTCCAAGCTTGTGGCAGGTACTACACTAAGACAGTAAAAGTAAATGTGCTAAATAAGAAATTGCTCATTTGTGGTATTCCAGCTTTGGTCAAATCACTGTTTCATTCAGTAGTCTGCACTGCATTAGGAATACTGACTGGAGTTTTCCCACCACCAGAACACTTGCAGATAACATACAAACATACCTTGCAAATACAGTATCTTAAGTCATCTTTGGTAGGAATGGAACGGTATTTGTTACAGGTTGGCAGTGGGGGCAGCCAAGCTCTTGGATACTGTTTTGTACACAGCTTTTGGAGCACTTGCTGACTGTCTGTGCCTTCATGATGCTGCTGAATGCACTTGTCCAACACAACTGTTTGGATATGCTGGTTTACAGCAGTGGTGTCTGGGATTCTGGAAGCATGACTGCGCATGGGGGGCTTTACCTCCTCAGTTACCTCAAAAAAATATTCACCTACAACATCTGGAGTGACAACAGAAGTGACAGAAGATGTGGTAAAGGAAATGCCAATGAGCAGGTGTGGCTTGTCACTTTCCAATGCAGTTTGACCTTGTTATCGGGCCATTTCTACCTAGTTCAGTTTAGGCCCAGCCTGGTGGCTGTTACTGCTGTTGTTGAAAAGAATCATCATAAATCCATGTGTCACAGAGTCTAACAGTACAGCTTCATCAGTCTAATTTACTGTCCATTCAAATCCTTCAATCTCTTATTAATGAAATCTACATTAACTGTGGGAATACCTTAACAAAAGTTAACAAGAAGAGATATTCTATGGTATTCCAGGAAGCTAAGGTATATCCATGAAATGGTTCTTGCTCATCTTGACTTTGACTGCACATGGGAATGTAAATCATGTAAAGAAGTCATGCTTTTTGTGCTGCAAAATGTTATAAGAAAGCCTTTTTTATGCAGATGGTGAAAGTTAGCTTTGTTTACTGTCACTGTACACAGAGCTGCAAAT
Source organism: Eurystomus gularis (assembly GCA_013400335.1). Taxonomy (NCBI): domain Eukaryota; kingdom Metazoa; phylum Chordata; class Aves; order Coraciiformes; family Coraciidae; genus Eurystomus; species Eurystomus gularis. The sequence goes on along the minus strand of VZZY01010813.1, from coordinate 173,711 downwards.
AGCACGAAACCACTGAAGAGCTCATTATGAGAGCAAAACCATCAGTAACTTGACATTGGATGCTTGTACTTCAAATGGGAGTACTGAACTGTAGGTTGCCTACTGAGGCAGTGAATTATATGTTGATGTCATGTCACATTTCTGAATTTTTTCATTTTATCTAACTTATTAATTAATGCTACAAACAACTAGGATGTAATTTCAACAAAGGAAAAAACCTGATTAGTGCTATTTAGTTACCCCCTGAAACGACTTCTTTACCTGTACTGCTGTGGTTTACTTTGAGTATGTAGTCTTGATCATTGCAGATGATAGGTGCTTGCTTATAGATCTCTTGCAGAATTACAGCTGGCAAGCGGGGGAAGATGTCTGGAGTTGAGGCTTTCCTTGTGTCGTAACAGTTACTATCCTTTAAGTGCATGAAAATACTTTGCAGACTTTCTTTTTTCTTTCTGTTTTATTGCATCAGTTGCAGCTGTGCTCACAGATCTTGATGAATAATAGAATTTAGAGCCAGTTAAATGCAACTGCTGTGTTAGCTTAAATTCTTCTGTATGATGGAAACCAGCATATCTAAGATGTGGTAATAAGATAGCCAGCATTTTGCAAGATCTTGTTTTCTGGAATCAATAGCAATATTCTCTGCCACCTACTTCTGCCTGCCCTCCAGCCCCCCCCCAAAGGTAAGTTCCACCTGTGTATTCCCTAGGCAGAAGGAACTTTTTGTGTTTTAGGGTAGCAAGGAATTTTCTACTTGCCTGTAGAAGACCTTATGCATGGAAAAAGGCTTAAGGAGAAGATGGAAAAGTGTGTGGTGGTGATAAATGACTATCTGTTTGCTGTTCTCTGCGGAGTAGTAATGTGAAATGGTGATTACACCAACCAGTACTTGGAATAAAAACCTCCTGTGGCAAAGGGTGTAAAAGCCAAAGATGAAGGTCTCTAGAGCCATGTTGGGGTCTGTCTCCTGCTGTAGGAACATATAGTTTTAGGGTTCCCAGGCATGCTTTACTCAGGATGCATTTTCCTCTTAAAGCAGAAATAAGATTGTATTGCTCAATCCGCTTATTAGAAGTAATAGGTAGGACTTTTTCTGGACAGATGAGGAGATTGTCTTGCTGACTTAGGGGAAAGTGGTAGTAGGTGCCAAGTAGCTAATGAGCTGCAAAAGCATCATGATGAAAGTATGACAGGAGGAAGTGACAGCAGATGTGTGCAAGGCTGAGAGCTGCCTGTGGGGGCAGGGGATGGCAGGTGAGAAGAGGCGATGCTTTCAGAAGCCTGGGTTCTCAAGTCAGGGCGCTCGCAGGGAGTTGGGGTGGTAAGAAGGGGGGTGTGAGCTCTGAGGTGGTGACAGAGCCGTGTCCACATGTATTTAGATGGCTTGTACTCTGCAGAATGAGACCTCTGAGATGGAAGAGATTTGGGGCATCAGAAAAGCATTGCAAATTGTATCTCTGGAGGTGAAAATTCTGTATACTGTTTCTTTAATTCTTTTTCAAAACATAGTATTGTGTTTAATTAGGTTTATTAGACTCATGAAGAAGCATGTCTTTAAATGAGCGCTAGAAAGGAACAGTTTTCCTCAGGACTTAAGTATTACAGGAAAACAAAGAGGAAGAGCAATGCAGAACAAGAAAATAAATGCAAGTCTTGACTTTAGGTCAAACAGTATCTGGGAATTTGCTGCAGCAGGGATTCACAAGAGTAAGGAAAATAGTTACCGCTGGTTAAGAAGTTATCACTCAAAATACATGGTCAACTAAAAGATGAAATAGTCTCAATCTTTTGTTGATAGATGAATAATATAAAGTGGATGCTCCTTGGAGAAGAAAGATTTAGGACTTCTAGATGAAGCTGATTGTCTGTAGATGGAGATAATTTGAGTTGCTCAGAATCTAACCCTATAAGCATAAGGTGAATTTCAGTATTATTTTAGGGGTGACAATTAGCTAATAACTAGCTAAATATTTTTGCTAAGCTAGAAGAGGAAATTCAAGCAGATCTACGGTGAAGTTGAAGATGGTCTTCGTTCAGAAATAGGTTCCAAAATTCCATGTGCAATGAGACAGACTGGCAGCCTATGCTTCTCATGACTGCTGGGTAAAACAGAGGACTGACATGTCATGTGTTATCAAAAAAATCCTGGTGGATGTAGCACAGCACTGTTAAGCAGTTTTGATAAACAGTGATTGCGAAGTTGCAATGTAATATCTAGAGGACAGGATTGTCATGAATTTGTTGTACTGAGCAGGAGAGAAAATGAAGAAGCAGTACATCTCTTAAAGAATTGTCTGGTTTTTCTTGGTTGGCTTGTTGTGGTGTTTTTTCTTAAATTCTAAACTGTAAGTGAAGAGCATGAATGAACATGACATTTGTCTTCAATTCAGTATGTTGTCCTTAATCCAAATTACAAACAACTTGGCTCGATATTTGTATATCCAAAATGTCGTTATGTAAGTTAGCTCATGCAGCAGCCTGTGTGAAAGGAAAGGCTGTAAAAATACAATGAATGGCCTTTTAAAGCTTTGTCTTGACAGTTAAGCCTCTAAGAAAAGTGCTGCTTTGTTTAGGGAATAAAGAGAAACTCTTGTATATTTTCTTCCAAAGGTGAAATAACAGGAAAAAAAGGGGATGGGTATGGTTTGAAATGTGGCTTTGCCTTCATTTCTCGTAGGAGAGGTAGTCGATTACAAGTGCCAATCCCCGCTCCAGGACAGGTTAGAAGAAAGTAGCTTTTGAGATGTAGTGTCTTGTGGAGTGAAATCTTTAAAATCTGGTTTTAGTGTCACTTAAGGCATAAGACCCTTGTGATATTTCAGAACTGAACTACCCAATATTTAGAGGTTGTCCTTGAGGACTCGGGTGGTTTCGCTCCTTTTTCATGTTTGTGTTACAGCCAGTATCATGCAGCAGAAACACCCAGTTTGGGATTCCCCTCCCCCATGACACTGGGGTACAGTATCTTGAATTGAGAAAAGAGGAAGGAAGCTCAGAACCACAGCAAATCTCACAGAACCCTCGCAGCTGCCTCCGCCTGCCTGCCAGTCCTCAGTGACAGCAGTTGACAAACAGATCTTGCTCCCAGTGCCTTTGTTGCCAATCTTGAAGTCTGCATCCTCAAAATATTGGTTTACTTGGTGGTGGGCATCCTCGGAGACTCACGGATTCGTGTATGATGGCAAGATGGCACAAGACAGACAAGAAGAGCGGTGTGGGTATGTAAGTTAGTAATCTGCCATTTGGGTCTTGTCTTGTAACTTCTGAACAGGATGTGGGTTGATGTTTTCTCTAGTGTGAGGAGTTAACAGACTCCACCATGGTGCCTTAATTGCATGGAATTAAGCATTTCAAAATTATACTCTGTTGAACAATAACAAGATGTATACAAACATCAGGAGGTATAAATCTTCCACCCTGCCACATGCGCTCACCCTCCTCAAATTTTGACCTGACAGTAATGCAGCTTTTCCCACCTTAGTATTTTAGAAACTGATTAAGTAGTATGTTGTACGGTAAGTAGCAGCTAGAGGTGATGTGGAACAAATGCAGGGAAGGGGAATCCTACAGTTGCTTCTGACAGACTGTCACTTGAAGTTAGTGTTAAAGAAAAACCTGTCTATGAGTTGGTAGGTAATACTTTTTAGAAGGACAGTAATCTTCCAACTACAATCTTTCTTAAAATGAATGATGTTAACTTGCATAAAGGACTGAATTGCTGTTTAAAAAAGCCTTAAAATCAGGATTTGGAGCTGAAGCGCTTGAAAGAAATGTCCTGCTGAAGTTAACTGCAGGCTTTCAGTACAAAAGACTGTTAATAGTTTACTATTTATGTTTTATTTTTCCTCCTAGTGTATAGTTAGTGATCTGGAATCCCCAAACTCTTCAAAAAGACTTTTTTGTTGTTTGTTTTAATGCAGCCATAGTATTTTGTGATATGCATCAAAAAAACCCACCCAACTAACTTAAAGAAATAAAGTGAATCATCAAGGAATTAATAAGAGGAAAAGCAAGTCTTCCTGTTCAGCTTCCACGTGCAAGCAGTGGCAGAATTGTGTAATGGAAGTGCCTGTCTGGTGGCAGTTTGTGTTGCAAAATAAAGGGTGTAAATATTTTCTGGTTTAGTTTTACAGATAGAATGTACTTGACTTTAGTACTCATTGTTCTGAAGGCTATTGATGTGGGACAATATGACTGGATTTGTTGGATGTGATATATGTATCCCTAGTAACAGATGTTATCTTGCATATGGATAAAAGTGTTAGATACTAAGCAGTTTTTCACAGGAATATTATAAAATAAGCTTCACTTCTAGCAGGTTTATATAAGGAGCATTTTGTGTCAGAGTGAGTTTCATGTAATTACAAAACAGGTTTGCTCTTCTTGTACTAGGAATTTTAACATTATGGGGTCCAAATGCTCTGACTTCATGTTACGTGTGATACAGGCTAGTGAAGTGTTTGGCTGATTGGTTTTGTTTTTTCACGTGTAGCCCTTCAGTGGACCAGCCTACGGGGTTTGACCAATGCATGGCCCCTGAAAAGGCCGCTGGTTGTGATCTGTCACTTGTCCAACCGTCAGCCTGCCATGCTTTGTTTACAGTGGGGGTTTGCCTGTAAAAAGTCAGTATGATACCGTACTCTCTGTGGTGTCTCCAAAAGGTGCAGCAAACCACACTTAACACAAACAACCCTGTGAAATGATTACTTCATAAACTAATGATAATCCACCAAAGTTTGTTTTCATGAATGTTATAATGCGTTTTGATTGAACAAGTCACTGCAGTATTTGATTTAAAGTACAATATTCAGAATATCTGATTTCATATACAGGTGTCTTTTCTACCACCGATCTAAGAATATTCATTTGAAAACAGAGAGCTTTTAACTGAATCGTGAACATGTCCATTTTAGTGCATAAAATGAATTCAAACAATAGAAAATAACATTTAATGGCATTATTTTGATACTATTTTAAACTCCCATAAAGACAACATGAATTTAGGAGTTCTTAAAACTCAGAAGGACTAGGATTTATTTGGTCTGGCAGTGGACCAGGGCTGCTTTTCTTCAAATATTGTCAGCTCTAACAGCATTCACAAGTACGTAGTTGTGGCTTGTAGGGTGGTATCTGTGCCGTCACTACTATGTACAGGTACCATGTTCTGAAACGTCACCTGCTACAAATATTGCTTCTCCTTCTCTCTTCCATTTCCTGATAAGACAGTTGTCTCCTTCAGCCTGGTTACTGGGGTTTACAGAAAAGGCTGGGATCATAAGAAGTCTGGTTGTTAAAACTACTGATGTGCTAAAGGCACATTTGGATGACCCATGTTAGTCACCTCATTTAATATTCTACCGTATGTTGAATCGTGTGGATGAGGAGTCCTAAGACTTGGGAAGTTACCAGGTGCCAACACAGTGATGTGTAACTTGTGGACCAGGGGTTAGAACTAACTGCAAGATTAACTTGCTGTCATATGAGCATTTAGGACATCAGTGGTAGTTTTGTGTTGGGAAGTGTGAAGATGAGGGCAAAATAGATATTTTTTTTTTTATTTTGCAAGTTTTAAAAAAGTAGTTTCCTGCTGCAAATTAAGAAGTTGGTTAGCACTCAACCTACTGTGGAAATGAGCTCAAAGAAGCGAACAGCCACAGTTAAACTAAAAGAAATCTGCAGAGAGTGTGAATAATGACAAGGGATTATCAAGTGCATCAAATAGAAAATGATGTAGTTGATTATCTCTGTCTTTAAGGAACTGTGCTAGTGTTTAAAAGCTAAAAACAAATTCATCAAAGCTTTGATAAATTCCTTTAAATGGATAAAGGAAACTATATATCCAGTTTGTGAAGCAGCAGATGGACTTCTGCTTTACACTCTGATAATTCTCAAAGATACTTTGTATGTATAAAAAAAGTAAACCTGGTTTGCCACGAACGAACTTGCTCAAGTACAAAGACTGTACAACCTTGCCTGTGCAGGACTAATAATGGGCCAAATGAGATTAGGCCTATTCCCTCTAGAATTCCAAAGTTTTCCATTAGAAGTGTGCATGATGGCTTCAGCTTCTGCTAATGAGCAGAGTTTCATCTGGAGACTGTTGGGGCCCAACTGCTCTGGATGAGCAGTAGTGTGGTAAGTAGATTTGGAAGGCCATGTCATCCCTTGGTTATGGCAGAATGCAGGCTATGTGCTCACTAATGTATCTTACTTAATGAAATAGGATACTTCAGATAGCTTTGACTTGGAAATCATATTCCTGATTTGACCCATGAAGCTTGTTCTTAGTCGTGAAGCATTCCCAGCATAAATGTATCCTTCTTTTATGGGTGCTATGAGATGAGAGCAGTTATGTCTGGCTTGTGGTTTGGATTACAGTTTCCTAGTAATGTACAACGTGATAAGTGTTTGAAATCTCAGACCTTGAGGAAAATATTCAATTTGTGAAAAGTTAGAACCTAAGGAAATATGTTGGCATGCTAAATTCAAGTGTCAGATTTACTACTTTACTGCTGAATTTCAAAATGGGTATTTGTTGATTTGAAGCATAAGTTGAGGGGAGGAGAGGAGTGGGGGACTTATTTGAACCTGTAGAAAAGCATATGGTCAGCCTGAGTGTGAAGGCCCATGACTGGCTTGTCTGATTTCATCTGCAGAAGACCTCTGAAAATTATTTTATATCTCTGCGAAATCAAAATAGATTGAGGCAGAGATTTGTTCGGGGTAAGACACCTACTCCCTGTAATGCAACCCTTGAACCCAACAGGCTGTTCTAATTGCTTGGGAAACAACAAAAGTCAAAATGAAGTAAGATGCAGGCTAAAATGGGAAACTAATCTCTTAATCCATAATCTTTCATAAAGAGAGAAAAGACCAGTTAAATACTCTGTTATTAATAAAGACTTTGAAGAAAAATGATCATGCTGCTATGTTCTATGAAAAGGTAGAGTCACAAACAGTATCTTCATAGAACTAGCTTGGTGTGCTGGAACTTCCTGGTTGTTATAATCTATACTGCCTTTGTGTTTTAAGAAGGAAAATAAGTAGCTCAGGCCAGCTACTGGCCCCGAGGTTAAGCAAGTGATGAAATCTGTGTTCAGTTACCTGAGATAACAGCTTGTTACCTGGGAACTGAAGAGTTACGCTTTGCTGAGCATGATTTTCAGTAAATTGAATTAGCCTCTAACCCACCTTGAGCTTTGCTGTATGCCTCTGACCTGTGAAATACTGATTAGAAGTGCATCCCTGTCATGTTTGTCAAAGCACACTTGTTTTGTGAGGTTTAAAGGAAGATCTTTAACTCATAATACTGGAACACAAAGTTTTGTAGGTTTCTTTCCAGAAGTCAAGATACTGTGTTAGGACTGCAAAGTATTTTCACATCAGGTTTGTCACTGTCTTTGCTGAGTAATTTCATCCTGTTTACATGAGAAGAAAATGGTAACTGAACACCAAGAATTATCTGTAAGCAAGGAAGGTACTAGTTTTATATTACTCATAAAACTAGAGCTGTAATTCTTAAAAAATGAAATGGAACAAGATTCTTGCTGAGACTATTCATTAGAAACTATTGGAATATGCAAAACACCTCATGAGTTATTCCACAGAAATAATTCCAGATAGTCTTCCTATTATGGTAAAGTGAAAGTAAAAGCTGGTTCAGCAAAGCTATACCTCAGAAAGTTTTTTTTTAAGTTCTGTTGAAGTGGAAGGGTGGAAAGTAGCCAAGGAATCCAACTCAGAACATGGCTTGTTACTGGAAGGTGAGTCTCACAAATGGAACAATGTCATGTTTGTATTTATTGTTAAGAACAGAGCAGGGACTTCACATGAAAGCAAGCAGGCTGGAGACAGGTAGGAAGATTAGGATGATAAACAGCTTCAGTGTTGCAGGTCTGTGGGATTTTCCTTCCACACCACTCCTATCTTGCATTAGCTTACAGCCTAGTCATGTGAATAGCAAGACTCAGGGTTTGTCAAGTACATGACTGAGGAAGACAGGATTTTAGAGAAAGGGATTCTGTTACCTGGATTACTACGAATTCTCTAGAGTTTTTTGCATGTGAATGTTCCCAAAGGACATATGAAGTATGTTTTTTTAGTTTTCTAATATTTTTCCTGCTTGTCATCTTCTAAATTGAGGACATAAGATTTAAATTACAAAATGTTAACTGTGCTTCTGTGTCAATCTGCAGTTTGTTTGAATTTGTTTTAACAGGTATCCTACTCTGAATAAAGAATGATTGTTTCATTTACCTTGTGTCTTGGAATGTCAAGAGAAAGGTCCTCTACAGATTTTCATCCCTCAGCTTTGGAAAATACATACTTATGTGGCTTCATGAAGCAGGCCTTGTAGCCATGCTTGTATTCAAGAGCATACACACGGATATATCTGATGGGGGTAATGTGTGTGTCATATCTAACAGCTCTAGTTTCAATAGAAATGTAGCAATTAAATGGAAACAAAGGAGTGTTTTTCAGCCTTCATACTCACGCTTTGCTATTGGGACAGACACTGGTCAATGTCTTTACTTAAGCTCTGGGTGGCTGAGTGAGAGAGACAGCAGAAGCTTTGGAGAGTAGCTTAGATTTGGCTGAATAAGGATTTGTTGGGCATCCTTCATGGGAATGATGGGAATCACTTCCACCTTCCTGAGGTTCCGTTCAAAGCCTGCTTGTGCTCAAGCAGGGTTCAGTTTGGAACATCTCTTACATTTGATGTAGTATTTGTTGGGCTTGCTTTTTGAAGCAGTATTGTTTTGTGTGCTGGCTTTCAGCTCATCTCCTGAGGGAGCCAAAACTGGAATTTAAGGGGGTTTTGCATTGCTGGCTTGGTTTGTTTTCTGTGTGTCCTGCTATAAAATTGCCACTGAGGTTACAGTGAGCTGTAAAAATACTTCTTATTCTTGGCTGAGCCAGGGGGAAATTTGCTAACTGAATTCTCAATGATCTGTAAAGTCCATATTTATAGGCATAGTGTCTTAAGGCTGGAGTTCCTGGGCATGCTCTGTGCCCTTCTGGGAGAATCCGATGGCATGATACGCTATTGATGGGAACACTTTGGCCTGATGTTGGCTGCTGGGGAGGACATATGCTGTCCCAGTCTCTCCCGCTAATCTCATTGCCATGGCACCAGTTGCTCCTGACGTCAGTAATTGCTCCTGGGACTTAGCATGAATGCTGGGATGTTCGAGCAGGCACCTTCTGTGCCTTGAGGATACAGTCTCATGTTGTATTAATTGCTGGGATAGAGAATGCCAGGGAGTGGGGGGGTAGAAAGTTCTTCAGAGTGATTTGAAGCAGCCTTTATTGCTACTGGCTGGACAGCTGGTTTTTTTTTTTAAAAAAACCAACTAACTCTGTTGTGAGTATCCTACCAAAAAATCCTTGAAGTCCATACAGGTTTCTCACATACCATTTTGAAGAGCAAAATAAATGAAATACATGTTTGTTCACACAAAACCACACACACAAACCCGAAGATCTCAACAAAGAATGGAGTAAAGTGAACTCAGAGGTGATACTTGCAATATAAGAGAGTCACTATTTGTAAGGAAAATGATACGAGTTACAGCTGACAGAAGATATAATGGGATATAATAGTTTTTCATTCACAGTTAACAATTAAATCAGTAGATCTGATAGTTAAGCCATCTGGTGCTGTAGATAAATCTGGGTGTAGCTGATGGTATTGGGTTGCTTGATTGTTTACAGACGTTTTTGCAATGGTATACAGGAGATAATTTATCATAAAATTTCTGGATAGGTCTCTTCCTTAAAACTTTAAGGCATTTGTTAAACCCAACCTACCACACAATCAAAATTCTACAGTAAAATCTCTTCCATTAAGTTTCCACTTAGTCATTTAGAAAAGTCTTTGCTGATACAGCTACTTCCTTTGTCAGTCTGATGCTGCACTTAGCAATATAATTGCTGTTGAATGAAGTTTTTAAGAGAGCAAAACCAATATGCTATGTGAATATATGACTCACTAATGCAAATGTATAGTTTGAGACAAATACAACTGGTAAGGAGAGCAGTGCATATTTTAAAATATAAAATACATGCTATTTAGCAGCTAATCTTAATCTGTAGTCATGCAGCAGGAATACAGTAAGAGCGCACACGCTCCCCACCCCTGAAACACTCTGGTGGCAATATCTCTTTAAACATCATGATAACAGAGAAGGGTTGTTTGCCATCTGCCATTTCTTGAAAGCTGTCAAGACTAATGAAAAGAAGCCAGTCAGAATGTTATACAGCTGCTACTTAGATTCAATTTTGTGTTCAGCTAAGGCAGTTCTCTGAGGAGCACTGGGGAAGTGTCTTCAACATTATCTTGAATAAACGGCTGAATCTGGACAGCAGAAACTCAATTCTAAGTTTCTTGGTTTTTTTTTTCTTTTTTTCCCTCCACTGTTATGTTTAATGATTCCAGCCCTGCTCTACCCAATCAGGAGGAGGAACTGGCAGTTCACCACAGAAGGCCTCTTCATGTCAGCAAAAATAAGAAATTATTTTGGTCTGATAAGCCTCTTAATCTGAAATTCCTCCTAGTTTCTGTTCCAGGAATATAATGATGGCAAAAGTAACAAACCCCACTTACAGAACACTTGAAAGATTAAAGAGGATGAGTCTACTTGGCTGTATACTCCTACCTCAGGCATTTGCATGAAAGGCAATTTAATTTGAGACTTTAAACATCATTTTAAGTAAAACATGTCCTTAGCATACATTTTGGCCTAGCAGAGCTTAATATCCTGCTTTAGAAGCCTGGGAGGGAGAGCAATACTGAAGGTAGGCTCAGCTTTCTCAGTGAGTTTACCCCTAGTGTAAAACATGGCAAGTTAGGGTGCTGTGTATGTGTGGATGGACTGGGACACGGTCAGAAGAAAAATAAGAAAACTCTGCCAACTGATATCTACTGCACCGAAAGAGGTCATGGTTAGGAGCTAGTGTACTGTTCCTACCTATACGGTTTCAGGGTAGTTTCAGGCTTCCGTATTTTAATCTGTTTCCCTATGTGATACTAGCTTAAATAACCACTTCTACTCTGTAATACTATTGTAACAGTCTATAACCAAGCCCATGAAGAAAAACCATACAGGAACAAAGGCTTGTGATAGCCCACATCCTGTAGCCCTAGAGCATAACAACTAGTTAAGGAGCTGATTGTATTGCATTCTCTGAAACTTAGCTGTTTCTTAACCACATCTAGATCAGCTTCTGATTAAAACACTTTTAAAACCTGCTGCTCCTGTGCTCTTTTCAGAGTGATGAAATACAGAAAATTAAACTTTCCATATAAAAAGAGAGTTTCCATATAAAACAGAGTTTCATGTTAAGACAAAGCATTTGGACCCAGGAAATAATTCAGTAAATCCAGTTTTCATATGCATTTCTGCACACTTTCTCACCAGCATCACCACAAATTTCTGTAAACTGCATTTAAATTCTTAGACCAGTGAAGTGACAATTCTCCAGCTCCATGAACATGTATATACTTAAGACCTGCATCTAAGTAGGTGCTCTTAAATCCCATGCAGGCTGGTTCTTATGAAAAGCTATTTTTCATGCATATGCTGGTTTTTTGTTACTGTGGTTTTTTTGTTGTTTTCAGCACTGGGCATTCTCAACACCTTCTGCATTTTCACATGAAAAGAGATTACATAACGGTAACAGATGAAGTTTCTTGATAGAATTACAGTTCTGTTTGTTTATTCTAGTGTTTTTACCCTGGTACCAGAATCTTAATAACCATGTGTGGTTTTCAGTTTAACTGTAGTGCATGGCTGTATTGAAAGAGTATTTTCATCCTTCAATTTTTCAGCTATATACAATTTCAAAGGGACAGGAATGGCACAACTACCTCTACACATTGGCGATGTGGTCCATATCTTGGAGTCCTGTGAAGGTAAGTCAGCTGCCCTCAGGCTACAGGTTGCGTGTATAACATAATCCTTTTACTTCACAGCAATTTCCTGTATTACAGTAGTTGTCTAATGCTCTCACTTGTATTGGTAGTGGTGACCTATTTTGAGGAAGAACTTATTCATTTTTGGAAAGCCAGAAATGTTACAGTACAAGTGGTTTTTTTGGGAAACCGTTACCAAATGAGGAAGTTATCAAGGTGCATGTAGAGTTTACAAAGTTCATTCCAGTTTGTAATATACTTGATGGAAGTTATGTTAGATTTGATGCTTTAATGGAGTATATTTTTGCCCATAAACAAATTTTTATTGCTAGGAGATACTCAGCATCTTAGTGATCCTATGGTACAACATGGAAATATAGAATGTTTAAGTAGTTTGTAGGTCAGCATGACAGAAATTCTGAAAACCACCCAACTTACTGAACATGCTGAACAGCAGAAGCTCAAGTTAAGTAATGCATCAGATAGTCAATATGCTGTTCCGAACTTCTGTAGTCGGTATGTGGAGATATCTGAGTAGGTTGCCTAACTGTAAAATAAATACAAGCAGCTGAAGAAGAAGCAAACAAATATTGTACATTTTTGGATCTGAATTCTTTGTTGATAGTGTAGTGATAGTGTATTTCTCTATATTGATTTGATCTGTTTGTTGACAATGTGACTGAACTCTCTCCCAAGTATGCCAGAGCTACTTAAGTTTTTGTCAATGTTTGCAACAAGGGTGCAATTATTGTTACTAACCCAACAATTGGGTGTCTGCAAATGTTACTGCCATAGTAATTTATTTTCAATCTGCAGTGATATTTTTGACCAGGTAAAGAATTTTTAAAAAATTAAGTGCTGCAGGCTTTGCAAAATGTATTGTAAAATTATCTTCTTCGATCTGCTGCCACTGTCTGTCAGTTGTACTTNNNNTACTTATTAACTGTAGTCATGTTACAGAGAAAGGTCAACTGCTGCCTTACACAGTTACAAAGACAGCTCAGTGTTGAAATATGCTTTGTATGTTGTTGTGATAAGGCTGCAAAGAACCTGAAGCTGTTTGAGCACAGCCCATTCCACCTCAGAGCTCTAGGTTGTTTTGCGTGGAAACAACAAAGCATTTGAGAGAAGAGCATCTGAGAAACCACGCTTCTAATGTTTTGGAGTATGGAAGCATGTTTTTTCTTCTATTTGTAAGAGAAATTCACTATCTTTATACATCAGTGCAAATACTGATGTCACTCATTAGGTTAATAGCCAACAGATGCTTCTCTGTGTCAGAAGTAATGATTCACGGTCTCTCCTAAAAAATGAAAAGTCTGCCTAATTCTTTAGGCCTCCATTCTAAACGTCTGGGCTAAGAAAAAATACATTGGCAAACCAGAAACCTCTTCATCCCTATATTGTCTCTGTTAATTGCAGAAAGAGCATTTCAGGTTTCGTAGTCCCACGGTATGTTTGTTGTAATGTTGTCAGTCCAGCCTAGCAAATGGAGTGGTGAGCTTAGAGGGCTGTGTTCTATCTAAAAGTCTTTTCTGAATCCTCTGCCCTTAACATGCTGTGTCACAGCTTGCTTTATGAAATGTTTGTCAATGAAGTGGAATCTTTCATATTGTGCAAGTGAGGAAGTTCATCTTTTATCAGAAATCTTAAAAAAATGCTGCTAGGTGCAGCTGAAGGGTAACCAAAAGTGACAAGTTTTTTTCCATGTGCTATTTTCGTTTGTTTTGCATGCACAAAATAAAAGCACAGAATGTACATGTACAGTAACAGCAAATGGGATGAAATAGATGTTACCCATTTGTTGTAAACTGGAGACTGCAAATAATCAGTTTTAAAGGTGAGTTGGAATTCTATTGTTCAGAAAATAGTGAGGAAAAAAATCCCAGTGCTGAAAAACCTGAACAAAATATGTCCCAGGTCTGTCATAGAGGTCAGTGCTTCTCCCCTGACTTTAACATTGCTTTTCTCCTGGTACTGTTTGGGGTTTGGGAATTTTTTTGGTAATGTTTCGGTTGCATGGCTGAAATGTATGTGCTGTGTTAGAAATGGTGAGAGAGAAAAGGTGGTAGGAAAGACACAGTATCTATTCATGAAATTATAGTCAGAAAATGTGTGATTTTAGTCATAAAATGCTGTCTTTGGGGTGAAATAGTTGAATACTGTTGCTGTACACATTCCACCACTTCATGATGGAATGTGTACACAGTGGACGTGGCTTCTGCTGTAAATTAGTAAGGTGGAACTCTTAGGTTCTTTGTAGAAGTTTGCGACTTAATTGGAACAAAGTCTAAGTTACTATTTCAATTGCCTCTACTGCAATATTGCACTCCTTTTTTTCAGAAGAAAGTTAAGAATGGAGCATGAGTCCCATAATCACCCTTCACATTCTGGAGGTTCTAACCTGAACTTTACACGAGGAAGCTGCTTGTCTGAGTTAGGTCCAAAAAGCTTATCCTTTCTCATGGTAGAAAGATGGCTTACTCTGTGTACATTCAAGGAAGTTGGATATAAAACAATGTAGTGTATCAAATTGATACTATACCTTAAACAGAACTGGAAGAGCTTAACAGGCTAGCCAGTATCATGAGTGATCTTGGTTGAGGGAGAGGTGTGTGTTACATGTTACATGACAAACCAGCTTGGCCTACCTTTGAGTACAGAGGTGTTAAATTCTGTGGAAGATTGATATACGTACTATGGAAGACTATATTATCATACTTGCTAATGTAGAAGTCATGCTAACATGCTTCCTGATATCTACTTTACTTTTATCTGTGTATTTTTGAATTAACTGTTAATTTTAAAACATCCTATGCTAGACAGCTCTAACTATCTAGATATCTAGGAAACAAACCCTATTATTTTATTATATACTTTTTAATGCATATGTTCTGTCATAATAAGTGCACTCTTTCTTCCTTTTAGATTGGTACAAGGGTTATTTAGTAAGACATAAAGGAGCAGAGGTAAGATCCCAGTATTCATTCCTGTGAGACTATTTTTAAGGAATCATCCCATGAAGTGTTTTAGTACATCAGATAGTCCTATTATGATATCTGAACTCAGCTACCTCCATTCTTTCCTTTCAAGATGAATGATATGATTGTTCTGAACAATGTTGGTCAATATGAGAAATGAGGACTGGGAGAAACAGATCAATGAAGAAAAAATTGCTGTTTAATAAAAATTTGAATTTATTAAAATTTAGTCTAAAATGGGGAAATATTTACCAGAATTAACCACTTCCTTTTAACCAATTACTAATATTGCTAAAGTGTTTCATCAAGGTCAACGTGCATAACATGTTTGGAAGTATTATTAATACTAAGTTTTCACTAAATTTACTATTGAGACCTTTTTTACTTTGCTGCTTCATGGAGCTTTTTTCTTAAAGCAATTTTAGTTTTATGCACAGTCTTCTTAGCAAAGTTTACTTTTAGCAAAGTAAACTTTGAGTTTATTGTCCTCCATGTCAGTGGCCATTTTGCTATTCATCCCAAGTTATTTTGTCTGTCTATCAATATTTCTTTCACTGGAAGCAATGATCCAATATCAGCATCTGTCCTTAGGTCTGATAATCTAACTGATCTTTAAATTAGACTGCATTTTTTTTTCTAAGAAAGAAAAATGTATGGGCTGATGCACAGAGAAAACATTACTGTATTTACACTGAAAGTA
Source organism: Eurystomus gularis (assembly GCA_013400335.1). Lineage (NCBI taxonomy): Eukaryota > Metazoa > Chordata > Aves > Coraciiformes > Coraciidae > Eurystomus > Eurystomus gularis. Next base: position 158,116 of record VZZY01010813.1, on the reverse strand, counting down.
CTGTTTTCTGGGGGAGTAGGTGGAGAGTGAGGGCTGGAAGATGGTGTTTCTTATGAGAAATGAAATACTATCCTATGTTGGCAGAAAACAATGTGACAAAACTATTTTTCTGTCAAACAGGAATGCATCTAGCTGGAGAGAACTAGAGAGGCAGCAGTTTATTTGGAAGATTACAGTTTATGTTCGTGGTCATAGTTTTATGAAGAAGGTTTAGAAGAAGTGGGGTTTGGAAAGCTCTCTTTTGTTACTTAAATGTTCTTGTAAAATAAGAGTGCACTGGTTGTTGTTTTTTTTTTCTCCTTCAACAGGGAATATTTCCTAAATCGTTCATCCACGTAAAGGAAGTTACTGTTGAAAAGAAAAGGTATTGATTTTAACTGTTTTATGATGTTAAGGATCTTGTCTATTAAAGAATGAGTTTTAAGGTATTTATATGCCTTAAGCAGTAACTATAATATAAACCCATGAAACACAGATACTCTTTTCCATTTTCACTGTGTTAATTTTTCTTGGTTTTTTTTTTCCTTCTTTTGTAGACATACAGAAAATATAATACCTGCTGAAATCCCTTTAGTTCAAGAAGTTACCACTACCCTCTGGGAATGGGGAAGCATCTGGAAACAGCTCTATGTGGTATGACTAGTTTTACATGTGTAGCCTGTTAATTAGTTCCATTTATGCCTATTGAGGCCTTGTTCAAATTAGTGTCTTAGGGCAGAATCTGGGAGGATTTAGGAAATTACTTTTTCATCACCGTTTTCTTGAATGGCTTTGAATTAAAAGGCTGCCGTACTGCTTGAGGAGTGGTGTAACTTCATGCCTTCAGTTTCAACCTTGAGTAACCTGTACACGATGAATTTCTCATAATTGTTCTTTGTGGAGTTGACAAGTTTCAAGACAGGAGTATCAAGTATAACTAAGATGCATCTGGAAAAGATTCATCATGTTCTTGGGATGCTAGAACAAAAGCGTTCAAGGGTTACTGAGCGTGTGTAGCTATTGACAACTGGCAATTTCAGAAGTCAGTCTTTTTACTTTCAATATCTTAATTTTATATTTTTTAAAAACATTTTTTTTCCATCTTGGAGAAAACAGGTTTTTCTGGTGAGCATTCTTACCAGTGGTTAAAATTGCAATGAATTCAGCAGTATTAGTCAAAATGGCCACTTACCAGCATCTGAGCTCCTTGTAAGTAAGCCAACTGTAGTCACAGCAGTCTTTTGCATATGCTTGTAATGCCCACAGTATAGTATAGAAGTGTAGAAAGGACTGATGATTTTTCTTTAAATTATCTTTTTGTTTTAAGTGGACCTGAAATATTATTGCAGACCTCGATTATCCTTTATACAGAGACCAAACGTCTCTTGTAGTCCAAGGACAGGTATAATATTATATGACTGTGAGAGAGAAAATTTGAATTTGAAGGACAGAAGGCTAATTTTTACCTTTGCAAAATAATAGATATTTCACATGTTGTGACCGTACATGAATCTCTACTGATTAAAGTAACTAGTTTATGAATTTTGGCTATCAGACTTTGGTTAAAGTGTTGACTGGATAAACATCAAAAGATGGTGAATTCTCTAATACCCGAGTAGTTTCTTCTAGTGGATAACCTGTTTCAACAACTTGCATTGACTGCTCCACGATCCCAGCCATGGCATTTTGCTTTTTCTCTGTTGCGGCAAAGAAATCTTGAATATGGTGCATTTTTTTTTTCTCATTAGCATGTTTTCTAAAACATGTTATGTCTTAGTTTTAAGTCAACAATTAAAACTTTTCTTGTTCCGGTGAATGACACTGAAACTGCTTTAGTGACTTCAGTATGTCCTCTTACTTCTGTTTAATGTATTAATACCACAATCAAACGTTGTTGTTCCCGGCGTGTTCTTAACACAATGTTTTCTCGTGATGAGACTTAGTTAACAAGCTTTAAAACAGCACAATTAAATATTGTAACTTGCAATCCTCACACAAACTGCTTAGATTTCATGTCATTTCTTTACAGTTACATGAGAGATTCTTTCCTTAACAATTTCTGGGATGAGAGGTGGAAGGAGCCAGGCTCAGTAATTTGCCTAATTGTTGTTTCTGCAGTCTTTTAGCATTAAATATGACACACCCTCTAACTATCAAAACCAGCCTTTCACTTCAACTTGAAGCTAGACACCTATTGTTCTCTTTTATATCTTAGACAAACAAGAAGGAGCAGTTCCAGCAGGTGCAGTCTATGATGTATGACTTAATGGAGTGGCGGTCACAACTTCTATCTGGGACTTTGCCAAAAGATGAGCTCAAAGAACTCAAACAGAAAGTCACTTCCAAAATTGACTATGGTAACAAGTAAGTGGCCTACGTTGCTTTTGGTAAGCATGATTTGTTTTAGCACTTCCAGCTAGAAACAGAGATGATGATAAAGCTTTCCTGTTTGCAATTTTGTATCTCATTCATGTGAGATGTAGACACATTGAGTTTTCCTTTTGAAATTTCTCCCTGTTATTCCTGTGGTAATAGTAGGCACCATGTTGAGGCTTCTCATAGTAAATCGCTCTTTCAAACTGTTCATTTGTTAATTTCAGATTGGAGTTTGTCAGCTGTAAATGTTTGAGGTTAGCTAGCTGGACCATATATACATATGACATCAGCGTACTCAGGACCCTAAACTTGATAAAGGGGGAGAGAAAGCTTGGGAAATAAATCTTCATAGTACTGGTTTTCTAAGCATCAGAATCTACTTATAAACTGTATTTAACTATTGTGAGTAATTGTGGTTATTGTGGCTTCAAGGCCAATATGCAGCCGAAAGTCTTTGGTGAGCTGTGGCTAGACATAAACAATGACCACAAGATGTGATGGAACTCCTAACTTGTTTGCTGTGATTTGGATGCATAGATTTCTGAGAAATTGTTTTCTTACTGAACACACTGTGGGAATACGCATGTCTTGCTACACTATGTGGAGCTGAACTGTCACCCTAAGACAGATTTTACTGTGAAATGCTCCAAGAAGCCTAGCTCTGATCAAAACAACACTAACATTTCTGTGTTTTCAGACTTTTCACACTCTTCTTTCCAAGATATGACCATAAGCTTTTTCCTTCTGAGGAGCAAGGGTGGAGGGGATGTTTAAAATGGTTTAGGATTGTGTAGAGGATAAGTGCAAGTTAGACAGTATTTATAAGTGCCTGAAAATGACAAGTCGGGTTGTGCCCTGTGAAGGAGACTTGCTAAACTATGAGAAGGTATAAAGGGGAATGATAACAGAGGCTGAGTAGGTTCTTGTGGGGGATGAGATGGAACACCACATCAGGAGAGGTGGTGGATAATCACTTAAGGTGAGGAAGATGGCTTGCAAGGCTTTGGTGACATTACAATAAATGCCTAAAATGAATAAATACTGTACAATAGCTTGAAAAGAAAACCACGAGGTTCAGTTAAATTTTTCTTCAAATACTGCTGAATATCTGAAAACTTACTTTGCTTTAAAACCTGAAGCAGCTCCTCATGCCTTATTTCTAAGCTTTATTTTTATAGAAGGAAATAAACCTGTTGTTATTATGCTCTTTGTATTTTCACAGGATACTTGAGCTAGATCTAATAGTTAGAGATGAAGATGGAAATATCTTGGATCCAGATACAACCAGTGTCATCAGCCTATTTCGTGCACATGAAGAAGCGACTAATAAAATCACTGAGCGAATTAAGGAGGAAATGGTAGCCATGACTGACCAAACTTAATGCTTCCTTAGCTACAATCAAAATGAAACCGCAGCACGAGGGTTTGAGGATTTAACCTTCCACCATAAAAGCTGGTGGAATGTTGCCTCTGAACTAAGAATTCATATTCATGTGTTATAAATACGGCAAAGCCTCAAATTGAGTTAGTTGCACTGGATTCAGCTTGTGGGCGAGGCTGAAAGCCTGTGTCTCAAGCTGGTTCTAAATCCCTTCTTTGCTTCCTAAATAGAAATAAGTCTACCCCTTCCATCTCCAGGCTACTCAATAGGCTGATTCATGTATTGAATAGCTACATACTTGGAGTTCGGGCTGCATGCTATGACTAAGCACAGCCCTGTTTTAGAAGAGCTTGTGACAACACTAGTAGTTTGCTGTGTGTTGCTGCTTGTTAGTCAGTTTGATGAAGTTCAAGAATTTAAGCTCACTAAAAAGGAACTTGAGTGAAACTCAACATCATCTTATGGATACCAGAATTTAGCATGCCTAAGTAAAGCTAATGAGTGTATAAATTTCATCTTTTCAAATGCGAAGCAGGATACTACACTTCCTTGACCTTTTTTGACATTAAATCTGTTCAGGGACTTGTAAGATACTTGGGTTCTTTTATTCATACATGAGAAAATAGTAATAAAGCAAGTAAAACACTAGACAAAAAAAAGGGCTGTCATAGCACTTCAGTAATACCCATGACAAATCACTGGAAAACATCTTATGAGTTGTTCTTATCAGTGTCACTAAATAAATCTTACTTCCCAGATATCAAAATGTAATTAACTGATAATGTAAGGAAAAGTAAACTTGGTAGTCTACAACAGACTGTGTTGACTTGTTGTAAAGATAGAGCCAAGCAATGGATAAAAGGCCATCAAATATTAAGTAGCTGTTTCTAGGTGGTTAAAATAGAATGTAGGTAGAAATTAAGAGCCTACGTTTGAGTTGGTGAACCTGTTCAGCTGTGTCCTGATCTCAGCATATGTTGTCTCTTTGTTTTGCTAGTTTGTAACATACTGAAACCATGTCATGATGTGGATAATAGGCCTTTTGCTATATCCTGCTGTGTTCAAAAAACAATTTTTCAGAACAGCAGGCTTGCCTCTGTAGTGACAGGTTGATACTTTCTCTTTAAAAACCATGATAATGTTTCAGTCTTCATATGGCTGAAGAACTGGCCTAAAATATGGAAGTCAAAGAATAATAGAACATTTGAAGTGGGAAGACACCCATAAGGATCATCATGTCCAACTCCCTGCTCTCTTCTCCTAAAGGAGTTCAAGTTCTTAGAGCATAGCAAAAACATTGTCAAATCTTTTAGGCACAGTCCTTGACAAAAATTTTAGTAAAGGACTTCAGAATAGTTCCATTGAAAGAAGCCTGGTTTTCTTGAGAGGTAAGGTTTTGAATACGTTCATATACAGGAGGGAAACTTAACCTGGCTCTTTTCCCCTGAATGAAAGTGAGTGTAAGATTTTTATTTTTTTTTTTTTCCAAGAAAGGAGGGTTTCTAGAGGTGGAGGAAGAAGAGAAGACAAACAGCTTAACTACTGTGTTCCTTGGAAATAATAACAAAATGAAGTAATCCCTGTTCCATTTGTAAAAGGAGAAACCTACCTGGAAAGGATAATATGCTTAGAATCCCCTGCCAAGGAAGTTTTTACTCACACTGAGAAAGCCCTCCAAGTATTGCACAAGACTGACTTTAGGCTTTTTCATTATTTGCACGCGGAGGTAGCTCTCTAGTCTGAGTGCAGTGTTTTGAAGCACCTAGTCTGAGCTTTTTCTCTTTGCATACAGTGAAGGCTCGGGAGAGGCAGGTGGGATCTTCCATACCTATGCAATTCTGCACCTTCTAGCCTGCTAACTTTCTAGCTTGATAATAGAAAAATATGTTGATACGTGAGTTAAGCCTTGCAGAGGGTTGGAAACTTATTTGCTCTAGTTGTGTCCACATAATTAAGCAATGCCTTTCAGAGGAATATACAGGACAATGCTTATTTGCTGGAAACAAGTATTTTATCCAAATTTTCTATTATTTTTCAAGATCAACAGTTACATCTGATGTTTTAATTCATGGATCTAGATAATGATTTCCCTCTCTCTGTGTAGTCAAAGGATCAGCCAGAATATGCATCATACTCCCGAATGTCTTCATCCCCCACTCACAGCCTATATGTCTTTGTGCGGAATTTTGTTTGCCGAATTGGAGAGGATGCAGAACTCTTTATGTCACTATATGACCCCCAGAAATTAACAATTATAAGGTAAGCTTTCTCTTTTTTTTATTGCGAGAAAGTAGCAAAAGGAGCTAGCCAAAATGAAGTAAAATAGTTGCCAACATGCTAGTAATGCAGAGAATGTGTAAATAAAAAGAAGAAAACAAAAAGCTAAGACAAGTGTGGACAGATCTAGTTGTTGACTGCTACTAAAGAATTCTAGAGTAAGGGATCCCAAATATTTTTATACGTAACTCCTGGGTTGAATATTTCAGTATCCTGGAGAAGCCTGAGACCGCTTCAAAATTAAGAGATTATTTTTGATGGGGAATTTTGTGGTGTCTGGAGTAAAGTACTGAAAGGGGAAGGCGACAAAAGCAGAGTAACTTACAAACCTAAAGATAAAAATTCTGTTAAGTATTCCTGTCAAACTGACTGATGATGGTAATGTTCTTTCAAGTTACTTTTCAAAACTTCTTGATGGTATTTTGTATAGCATTCTTCTTGGTTTTTATTCTGATATTAGTTTTAAACAATGGCCACAGATTGCTGTCTGTTATGCAACCTTTGTTATGTACTGTGGTTTCTAATGTACTGTGAAAGGGAAGAATTTTTAAATCACATTACAATAAGATATTTATCTTCAAAACAGTGAGAACTACTTGGTGAGATGGGGGAGTAGAGGCTTTCCAAAGGAAATTGATATGCTCAACAACCTTAAAGTAGTGTTCACTGTAAGTGTTTTCCAGTTTACCTTACTAAAAAGTTGCAAATCTGATTGTCTGTTCTCTGTGGTCACTATCAGAAGCCCTGAAGATTGAGCATGATGAAGGAAGCAGAAGTAATTTTAGGAACAGAGAAAGAACCACTCATTGAGTGCTTTGAGGCTTCAGTGTCCTTTCTTGAATTTGCTGCCTCATAAATTTACTGATGGCTTAATTTATTTTTCTTTATCTCCTGTACCTCTTACTACTCTTTATCTTACTTGGTATTTTTTTCAAAATTAAATCTGTCCCGTTTTTCATCCTTTCTGTAGGCTCAGTTTGTTGTTTTGTTTGTTTTGGTTTCTTTTTCCATTGATTACTGAAGGTCAATTTATTACTGGAGGTCCTGTTTAAATTTCAAAACTTGGTTCTTCCCCAAGTAATACTTAAATTCTTTTCTGTTTGTGTCTTAGGATCTTGGAAATAAAGACCTTAGCAGAGACAAAATTTATTTAGTTTGTCAGATAGTTCGAGTTGGAAGGATGGAACTCAAAGACAGTGACTCAAAGAAATACACACAGGGACTAAGGCGGCCTTTTGGAGTGGCAGGTAACTGATGTCTCCTGTGCTATGTCTGAAGCAGGACCCCAGTGGTACTTGCCAGCCTTGGACTGTAGAATCTACCAAGACATGTTAGAAGATAAAATAGCTGTAGGAACCATCTTCTGTATTTAATTTTAAGTCCATAAAGACTGAACCTAGATTAGCATTTTAGTTAAGGTCACAAATGTGCTTCTGAAATTAATTTCCCAATAATTTATACTTACTGCTATGCAGGGAAAACCAAAGTAAAGTACCAGAGAAGAATAATAGAATTCCTTGCAGATGAAATAAAACACATGATTTATCTACCAAGGGACTCGTACCTGTATTTGCAGGATTAGACCAAAACTAGTTTTAAGCCATTCTCCTTTTACATGTTTGTAGTGTGGACTTTGCACTAAATGTTATGCCCCACAAATCTACCCCTCTTGGGCTACACTGCTTGCTACTGAAGAATCTATATTTACCTTGAGGCACAAGAACATTAGTGCACATTATTTATAGATAAGAGGAAATACTTTGCAATGCTATTACGTTTTGATAATTTTTCTTTTACTCCTCTAGCTATGGATATTACAGATATCATAAAAGGAAAAGCTGAAAGTGATGAAGAAAAGCAGCATTTCATTCCCTTTCACCCGTAAGATAATCATGGATACCTTTTCTTATGTGCACAAAAATTATTTCTATGTCTCTGGCTGTAACAATGCAAAATGTTTTAAGAAAACATAATTTTTCCTTTTAATCATTTCATGTTGTAATAGTGCTAGTTATTTAAGTTTTGCTTCAAAAGGCATTTAAGGCTTAACAGGGGTTATAGGGCATGTTAAATGAATGTATATTTCTACAAATGTGTTCCTTCAGACAGCTGGTATCATGCCCTAGTTAACAAAACCCCAGTTAAATAATTATCAATACTCAACAGTGGCTTTGAAAGTAGGGATAGCTAGTAATTGATGTGCTTGATACTGTTCTGAATTGGAGAAAAATCTGAGTAAAAACTGAGTTTCAGTTAAGAAGTTAGTTGAATTGTCACTGTTCTCCTGTCTTCAAAAGAAATGCCAGAGCAGCTGCCTAAAAATGTGATGTTCGCAGATCAAATACAGAGATCTCAGTATGTACTAAAAACATTTGTGCATTCTACATAGCGCTGCTGTTATGTACTATGGACAACAAATTTATTTCTGAAAAGCCCAAGTATAACACACTGGTTTATTATTTCACTTGTTGACAATTTGATCTAATGTGTTTGTTATGTGAGAGTTTGTTTCTCATTTCAGAAGTAGCTGAAAAAATTTCCAAGTTGATTTGTCAGGCTGCTTATCAGGGAGGCTGGACTGGCACATCAGTCAATGCACTCTCCTTGTGCTTTCCTGCAAAGCGATAAGGTTCCATACTGTCAGTCTGTCAAAAAACACCATGCCTTAAAGGTGTCTGATCTTTTGCACTGAAGTGAACACATAAGGTTAATGTGAGTGGTCTGCAACTTGGGTCAGAAATGGTGAAATCACAGAAGGAAGCAAGGTTGAGTGCAACAAAAGACTGAGGCTATTTGGCTGTGTTCTGCGTGGTGTTTGATATATGTAGCGCTTAACTCCTACTACACATTGTTTTTTCTCCTGCAGGGTAGTAGCAGAGAATGACTTTTTACACAGTCTCCTAAGCAAAGTCACTGCATCAAAAGGAGACAGTGGTGGACAAGGTGAAGTAGATGGTTTTTTTAAATTTTTAAGTACAGTAACAAGGTCTTTTTTGTGGAACTTCATTTTATATTGCTTACATTTTAGAGAAAGGTGTTTATGTTAGAGCTGCAGCACCACTAACGGAGGTGGGTCCACTTTGAAACTGGAACTGATGAAGAAACATGAGTTCCAGAATCTTGGAGGCTATTTAAAAGGAAGTGCAGGAAGTGAATTCCTATCACTGTTTTACTGGGTGGAAGATGCAATCATGTGAAGAGAGGCTTGTGTTGTTTCCTTATCATAAATGTAATATCTTTTTTTTTTCAATAGGGCTCTGGGTAACTGTGAAAATGCTTGTTGGAGATGTGATTCAAACTAGGAAGGACTATCCACATCTTGTAGACAGAACCACAGTTGTTGCTAGAAAGCTAGGATTTCCTGAAATAATCATGCCAGGTAGGAGATGATTTTTCTGTAATAGGTTAATAAGCATCAGCTGCAGCCTTATTTACTTGTGTAATGGGTAACTCAGAGGCTCTTTAGACCACATTCTTCGTGGTAAGTTTTGTTCCAATATTAGAGGCTTGTATAAAACAATGCAGTTTTTGGAATATGTTTTCTAATACTTAAACAGAAAAAGTAAAATCCAGACAGTGAGGGGTAATCCCAGCTCCTTTTACATTGCTTTCTTGCCTTAAGTAGATTGTAGTAGATGCTTACTTGAATTCTAACGTTATTTTTATTATAACTTATCACTGTCTTTGGGTAATAACAAACATAGGAGTTTACTATCTCCTGGTAATTATTTTTTTTATTTCTTTATGGTAAGATATTTTCAAATTTCAAGTAATTCACTCTCTGCAGTGCTCTTTTCTTAAAAACACACACCCCCTACCCCTCAATCCCTCCAATTAAAGTCTCAATACTTCTTTTAAGAGAAGTCATAAATTTGTTCATAGGAGAAAATTAATAGACGGAGCTCCCTCTCGAAAGAGCTGTGTATCTGGGAGAAAGGCAGTAATAGCCTCAGCAGCAACCTCACCAGCAGGTGTCAGTGCAGGACGAGAATTGCTTCGAGTCACTTGGCGGACTCCTATTTGGTTCGTTTCACACCACATCATAGTTGTTTTCTCAGCTAAAAATAACAGAGAAGAAAATTTAAGTTCTGATGGACAGGAAGACATTTTTAAGTGTATTACACTGTAGAAAAAGAGGTATTCTTGTGAAGTTCAGTTGACCCTATGCTCTCACAGTGTTTTCATTGCTTTTTAACTTTTCCCTTTTTTTTTAGGAGATATAAGAAATGATATCTATATTACACTGCTATATGGAGATTTTGATAAATACAATAAAACGACTCAGAGAAATGTGGAAGTAATAATGTGTGTCTGTGATGAAGAAGGAAAAGTGATGCCAGTAAGCTTTCTTTTTTCTGTATAATGGATATAGGAACATGAGTTACATTAGAGAAGTAAGCCTTAAACTTCCTATAAATTTTTATAAAATGCCATTGTGCAAAAACTTGCAGTTCCCTCACTTGTGTCATCTTCCGACATCTCGTGACAAAAGTTGTGCAGTGTTTAAAGTGACATATTTATTGAAGTCCTGTAAATGTCTTGCATAAAACTCGAATGAGAAATAATACTGAATGACCTATTTTAGCTGTGCCAAGGAACAAATGCTGTTTCTGACAATAACTGCATTCTCACTGCAGGGTTTTTCTTGTGAAAATTCCCAGAGGAATGCCATTTGTACATTCAAATGTAAGAAGTACCATTTCTGCTGCGTAACAAACCCTTGATTTGTGCCAGGAAGATTGTGTCATTGTACCTTAAATGAAGTACATGGCATGTAACTAAATTAGTGACAAGAGCAGTGTAGATGCTGTATATATACAACATAAATATTTACAGTGTATTTTTTTGAGGAATTCTTTTATTTTCTTTAGGGCTTTTTAACATCAGATCAGTATTCAGGGGGATTTGGGGCCTTTCCTGAGCTTTATACTGTTTGCTAAATTAGTACTGGGATCATGAGGGTGAAATCATAATGGCACTTCTTGAGAAAAAGATGGAGTAATTAATGGTGGTTCATGACTTAAGTATATTTACTTCATAACTATAGAATTAAATACTTGACCTAAAATGTAATTTTCAAGCTTGAATGAAGAAAATCTTAAAACCCATGTAACACTTAAGGTCCCACAACAAATTTTAACCCCAATTAAAAAAAACAACCTATATATAGGAAAATCCCTAACCACATGACTTGCATGCGCAGAAGTAAACTGTTGTGAAATAAACTTCAGCCACCTCTATGCTGTCTATTCACAGATACTGTTTAAAATGCATATGTCAACATATTCCTTAAAGAAATTAACCTACTGCAATGCATTACATACTTTTTCCAATATCATACATGTTCAGTTCTGCAGATGCATCCTTTCTCAATACCAAGAGAAAGTGGATTTGTCATTTTGTCTATAATCTGAAGTGTGTGTTCAGCTTTCTGGGTGTTAATGTGTGTTAGATGTGTTTAAGCGACAATTATGAGGAGTTAATTGAAATGTTGTTGAATACAAGTAATAACAAAAGTAACTGTTTTTCCCTTTCAGGCTCCAAAAAATAAATGACTACCAATAATATTTCAAACCCATGAATTTATATTAATTTCAATGTTTCTAATTATCCACGAATTGAAAAAGGTGTATGTTTTCTAAAGAGGAAACTACTTGGCTCTGTTTAGATATCGAAGTAGTTTCAGTTGAAGAGCTAGCACTAGATTTACTGTTGCAAGTGAAAGGCCTTTTGTTCCAAGTGAACATCACAGAAAACACATTCAAACAAGTTGGTGTATAAACTTGGAAGTTCACCATTTAGGCAGGTGAGGCATATCTTTTCCCAGTTCAATCACTCTGACCAGACCTTATGAATCATCCTCAGGTAGCAGCATTGCACCCTTCTTGTCACAAGGCATCGTGGTGACAGATGGAGCATTAGTTTAATCTGGGCCTTCAGTATGTTGCTTTCATGCACTTAAGTTTCATATCTGATGTCAGTCATCTTGCTTCAGTTACCAGCATGAGTAACTCTGCATGTACAATCCTCAACCTCAATCAGCTATGTAAGACAGATGTAGGCCAAGTCTCTTCACCGATTCACTAAAAAAACTGAATTCCAGTGTTACAACAAACTCTGAACTTGATCAAAACTTTAAGTTGGATCTGGACTAGTTCTGACAGTCATGAGAGAACAGGAAATTCTGCTTTTTGAAAACGCAGGAAGGCATACTGTTGGTGCCTCTACTTTCAGTTTGGAAGTCACCTCTGGTAGGCAACCGAACACTTCTGAGATTCTGCTGGAATAGAGTGTTTTTAAGTAAATGGAGTAATGAAGCTAGATTGTTTGTGTTTCTTTGACTAATTGAGATGATGCCTGGGTTACTGAAGTTGTCAGTTGGAGAAATCAAGTCTCTATATGTTCCTCACCCAGCTTTTCTTAAAGCCTGCTGTGTGAGGCCTGCAAAATATAATCTGTGGCTAGCTCTGGTGTATAACTGTGGAAAATGTTTATTTTCATTATGTTCAGAGGCTCAGACAATGCAGTATGTTCATATTATTAACTTTTCTTCTCTGTTGGTGCGTTCATATTAATTGGGAATGATGCCGTATCCAGATCAAACTGCTTGTTCTACGTGGTGGTACTGAGCCTGCAGCTTACACTGAATGCTCCAGTCACCAAAGGCTCCAAGCTGGAGCTGCGCAGGGCCTTGGGAGCAGCTGACGGGGAAAGCTCCAAGCACCGGGGCCTGTTAACTGGGGAACCGTTCGCCTCAGCTCCCTGGGGCCCCGGGGCCTCGCCGGCAGCAGCTGCTCCCTCTGCGCTGCTCCCGCCGCCATAGCAGGTGTCTGAGGCGCGGCCCAGCCCCGCTCCCGGCTGCCGCTGTGAAGGGACACGGAGCCGCCCGGCGCTGAGNCCGGGCCTGGCTTCGTCGGCTGGCTCTGATCCAGTCATGAAGGCGTGCAGAAGGCAGTGATCCCTAAGCACCGCTTCTTTCCTCGTTTTTTGCAAGAATGCCGTTTGCCTGGGAGCGGGGGACAAGCCCGTGAGCGAGTATCGGTCAGTTCTGTACTATCAGGTCAAGCAGCCACGTTGGATGGAAACGTTGAAGGTAAGGTGCAGACACTTCTCGCTTGGCTTTTTTCTCTTTATTTCTTGGTGCCTCACAGAGAAAAGTTGCACAGCATCAGCTTTTTAAAAAAAAAAAAAAAAAATTGGTCTTAAATACAGCTAGGAGGATGGAGCCTTAATCATGCATCAGTAATGAGAGGCATATGATTACTGGGGCTTAAAATTTGGCCTAGAAAATGATTTTAAGATTTAGGTTAGCAAAACAAATGAGGTCATCTTAGATAACCTTATGTCTTAACATGGATCATCAAAAATGAAACATTTGCATTTCTTCTATTGTGATGAAACCATGGGGATGAGGAGCTTCAACTGCACGATTTTAGAAGCTCTCCAAACCAGCACACCCCCACCCATTCACCCCCAAATATTGCTATTTTAGACTAAAAACTGTCTTGGATTTCTTTAGAGGCACATCAGTAACTATCTAATCTATATATAATGTCTTGGATTGGGAAATGCTCAGAAGCTTCCAGAAGTAGTTAGTACAAAGCATGTCTCAGGCTTGCTAGCAAGCATGATTTTTTTTGAAGACAGCCGTTGAAGACCATGTTGCCTTGTATGACAAGGCTGCAGTTGTCACACTCAGGTGTGTTGCTGAGACTGGCCAGAACCGGGAGGTGATGAAGTGTGGTTTGAAACAGGAACTTACTTGTTGCTTTGAAAATATTAACCGTTCTGTTTTTTGCTTAATATACCGGTTTCTTTTTTAAATTACTCTGTAATTTAGACTTCGATATAGAATCATTGGCAGTAGATAACGTTTGAAAAGTGTAGTTAATGTGAAGGAGTGTTGTGCAGTAAGAACTGTCAGGGGAAGTTGTGAGTGCACACAAAGGCGCACAAGTCTTGAAAGTTTTAAAACGGTAAACTTAATAATATGCTTTGGTGGTGGGCACATTTCTTGTTGCATATTGGTTACAAATAAATATGCTACTTTAAAGCAGTCGCAAGCTCCTGGGATTCTACTGAAGGCTTTGAAATTGAATACTAAAATATGCCTGGTTTTGCTGTATTGACTTTGTCTTTTTCACTCCTTTATTAACTTGGTTGTTAATGTATGTATATGAAATGTGCAAGATTTGTAGTGCAGAGGTGTTACAAAATTCTGTGTGGTTACCAGGGTAAGTAGGAAGACTGCAGTAAACTTATTTTCTAGCATGCAAGCACCTGTGCTGTATGTCACTGTGGGTTCAGTGCTTCATTTCTTTGGTGGTGCTAGACTTTGAGCAAAGTCTGACAGGTAATTGCTTATCAGCCACTACTTCTGCTACTGCGATCAGGCTCAGTAGTTTTAGGTGCTCTGTGGAAGGCGTTATGGAGCCAGTAGAAGTGGTGGGTATTTATTCTAAAATAGGAGCTCATTGTGACCTTCTCACCCCCTCAGTGCCCCACAGCTCTATTCATTATTTTCTGATTTTACAAAAGGTAGCAGTCCCTATTGAAGACATGCAGAGGATACATCTGCGCTTCATGTTCAGGCACAGGTCATCTCAAGAGTGTAAGTAGGAAATTTTTACTTTGAGTGAATTTTAATTTTTTGATGGGTAGTCCACTGAAAATACTTTGCATTGCAGCTAAAGATAAAGGAGAAAAGAATTTTGCAATGGCCTACATAAGACTAATGAAGGAGGATGGAACAACTCTTCAAGATGGCATCCATGACTTGTCAGTCCTGAAGGTATCAGGTCTATTTTTTTCCTTTCTTTCCCATATGAGGCACCTTTTTTCATGCTCTTGTCTTTCACTGCATTGTTTGTTTTTCCAGTGCTAGATTAATTTTATTATTCTATCAAAGAATTATTGTATCCAAATATTATGGTTTTCATTTGACCAGAAAAATGATGTAACTTGTTCCACGGTCAGTAAATGTTGCTCTAAATTTTAATGAGTGAGAAACTTAATGTTATCTAAGCACAATGAGAGATGGTTACTCTTAGTAGTATTTTTCTTCAAGTTTGTGCTTTTGGTCTTCCATAGTACAGAGGAAGTCATGCTCGGTACCTTGAAGTGTATCATTATTCTTGCTGAGCAGGGGGGGAAGTGTTTTATTTAGAGTCTTTGTCACATGAAAAATCAGGGAATGTGGTCTTATGAAAGTGGTTGTTTGAAACTGCTCTATGTAGTTTCTGAGGCACAAAAGTGGGAGTTTCAGGAATTTGGTTTTGGTTGTGAGGAATAATCCTGGGTAGCCTTGATTGGACACAGATAGCATTTTTGACTTTGTGAACTGAAACAGGGGACAGGTATTTCAAGATTTTTGTTGCCGTTTTATTCTTTGGTTGGGGTTTTTTTCCCTCTTGGAGAGTAGTGTCTTGCAGGAACTAGGAAAAAAACTAAAAACCAGAAATGACTTTCAATATGGAAGTAGTTTTAACTCTAGGTGTTTCTTAGTACTCCTTTTAGTAAACTAGTTTGCTGTAACATTAATGGCAAGTGAGATGCATACAACTCAATCTAGTTGTTTAGGTGGTCCAACAAAGATTGAAGGAGTTGTTTGGTTATTTATCTTCTCATCACCTATACCAACATGGATAAATACTTTGTCCAGAAGGAAAATGATTGCATTGTATGACTGTATGGTTAATGTCGGTTATGAAATTCCATCTAATTAGTTCCTGCATCAACCCAGTAATTTTTTTTGCATAGATGAGAAATGCTAAATGGAGTTGACCTAGTTTGGGAGAAAAAAATTTTCTGACATATGTTTGCCTATTCTAGTATTAAAAACAGTATTTGTAAACTGTGTTTTAAACAGTTGTGCATCTGGCCTCTCAAAATAAGTAATTTTAAAACTGCAAAGTTTAAACAGTGTACTTTATTTTCACTGCCTTGAGGCATTGACTCATTTTGAGAGGCTTTTGGATCAAAATTTCAAGTCATTTCTACATAGTTTTTTGGCACGCTTGATACAGTAATAAAAGTTAGCAATGCTGTCCATTTGGTTGCATAAGGATTTTACCTTTTGTCTGTCTAGGTCTCTTCATAGTCAATTTTTAATCTTACTTCTCATTTGATAGGAAGTAGAGACTGCACATCTACAGCCACTGAATCAAATACAAACCCAAAGCTTTAGAAAACCATTGTAGATTGTTTTTTGTAGCTCCTTGTTAGTGCACAATTGTAGAATAAGGGTCTGTAGCTGAGAGAGATCTGTTGTGGTGGTGTAGCTTTAAGTGACAGAGCTCTTTAACTCATTGAGGAAATTTTCTTGTATAGTTTTTAAAGAAAAATTTTATTTCCTAAACAGTAAGGAGTATAACTTATTTTCTCTGTGTAAAAACTGCTTTCCTGTCTGGGGTATGAATGAAAAGTAGAGAGACAAAAAATCTGTGGGGGTTGTGACATGCAGACTGATTAAATAGATGAGGGAAAAATACCTGTTGACTCTCTGTTTTCTGTACTGTTCATTCTACTGAAAAGCATGAATTCTGAGATACCTGTACCACTTAGGTACTGCAGCATATTGTCTGATTTAAAATATAATCTTACCATGCCTTGATCTTCTATGTTAAAGATCCAAGTATTCGGTTACAATAGGCATACCAAAACAATGCTGCTATTCCTGCCCTGTTTGCTCTTATTTTCTGTTCTGAAGTTGTGTGCAGACGTAACAGTGTTGTCTGTATCCTGCATACAGTCTTCAAGGTGATTCTCAATGTTCTATTGTTTTCCTGCATTGACTCTGCCAGTGATGTTGTAGTTCCTTACTGCACCTTGAAACACATACCTTTGTAACTTCAGTGGAGTATTTTCCTTGCATGTTCATTGCAGCCTTTCTTGCTGACTAACATTGACTCTTGGTTTACCTCTACAGGCCATGCTGGGACTTGGGTATTCTTTATCCTTTAGAGCATGCATTTAGTCCATAGAAACATAGCTTTTTGTTTACTTTTGTAGAAAGTACACAATAAATGTAATTTTAAATGCAGTGGTGTGAAATATGTAGTAAATGATATGTTGTTTTTCAGGGGGACAGCAAAAAAATGGAGGATGCCAGTGTTTACTTGACACTGCCTTCTACACGCCAACACATGGAAAATAAAGGAGCAACCATAGTCAGGAACTCAAGTATTGTAGGAGGGCTTTCAGTAAGCTCACGAGATGCATTTTATATTTCAACTCTTGTTTGTTCTACGAAGTTAACTCAGAATGGTATGTATCTTCTAAACTGGTAGCAGTTTTAGAAAGAAGACATTTGCCAAAATAATAAGTTATACTTCAAATCTTAATGTTTGTTCATTTTTTTTCTATTAGTGGGCTTATTAGGTCTCTTGAAGTGGCGTATGAAGCCAGAGCTTCTTCAGGAAAACCTGGAAAAACTGAAGATTGTGGATGGAGAGGAAGTTGTGAAGGTATATCTTTATATGGTTATTCTAATAATAGCTTTTCTTCATGTCCTTTTATACCATAGCAGAAAAAATTCTGCCTAGTTTGAAGAAGATTAAGAAACCGGAGGGCCAGTTATGGTAAACATAGGAACTTACAAAAGCCTATTGATTTTACTTCCTTTTATAAATGTCATTCAGTGTAATGCCTTTGTTAGGGGTAGTTTGCAGAAGACATGAGCTCCCTCTTCTTTAGAGGGAGCAAGGAAGCCCTTGGACAGGAGTCTTCATAGTGTTAGCCATCTTTTTTCTACTTATTGCTCCCAAACATCTCTGGTATTGGCTACTGTTAGGCTGCGGAGATTGGCAAGATTATTAGTCAAATACTTCTGCTTTCGCTGGTAGTAAATTTATCAGGATCCTCTTCTGCTTTCTGTTGTTTTATTCTGGTGGGAACTCTGTGCATGAATGGGGAATTCAATACCAAGAATATTGTTTGGAGTCCTTGTGGCTTTGGTGAGGTGTTTATGTATATGTTACAGGTAAACTTTAAGCATGCAGAAAAGATTTTATTGAAAAACTTGGAAGGATATGAAAGCAGTAATGATAAAATACTTTCAGTGGTCTCTGTTCAACTGTTTGCTTTTGTCTATCTGAAACACCACAAACAATTCCTACTGTTTTCTTAATG
Source organism: Eurystomus gularis (assembly GCA_013400335.1). Taxonomy (NCBI): domain Eukaryota; kingdom Metazoa; phylum Chordata; class Aves; order Coraciiformes; family Coraciidae; genus Eurystomus; species Eurystomus gularis. The sequence continues at coordinate 139,974 of VZZY01010813.1, read as the reverse complement.
ATTCTTAGTATTAATTTATATGATGATATTAAACCCCCAAACATTATGTACCCAATCAAGTTCTGTGTTGATTTAACAAGTGTAATATGAATAAAACCTTGTTAATATTTTGAAAAGTGGCAGACTATTACATTTGTGTTACTCTTTAAATATAAGCATTAGATGTGTCTCTGGAGAGGAGGAGCAAGGAGAACTTAAGAAAAAGAAGTGAGATTTTTTTAGTGGTTTTTTTTTTTTAACCAAACAAAGGTTTGGGTCCCAAGTCACTATGGTACTTTCCTTTTGATTTGAAATGGGCTTTGAATCAGAAGTGTAAAGTGTGTCTTTAATCACCTCATGTATGTGAAAATAGCAACTACTAATCAGTATCACTAAGGAACTAGGAATGCAGTTTAAGATAGTTATATCATTAGTATAATATTTTTAGTTGTTCCATAAGCTTTGAGCTAAACATGTATTATTGATTGCTCATGTGTCTGTGGGTGTAGGTTCTTAAAATTCAAGGAACTAGAGCCTATATCCTTGGGAATGTTTTTGGAGTTTAAGTGATGTTTCAGTAAAGGCCTTTTAAGTTCTGATTTGAGAGAAACCATGTCTACTATCTGAAAACCAACTTGGGAGGTTTTTGAGTTGAATCGGTTGCCAATTTGCCATTTCATGTTGTTCTATAGTTTCTCCAAGATACGCTGGATGCCCTCTTTAACATCATGATGGAACATTCCCATAGTAATGAGTATGACATCCTTGTCTTTGATGCACTGGTAAGAATCATCACCGAAGGATTTTATTTGTCAAAGCCAAGAAATTTATAATTTTGAATGAGCTATCAAGTTGTTTATTTCAGGGAATGAGTCTTAAAGTCTCTACAGAGCAGACAGAATATTAATATTTAACTGAAAAATAAATATCTTTAAAGTCTCTTAAATAGTGGATTATAAAAATTTTTTCCAAAGACTAGTATTTAAATTGAAAATGTGACTTTTCAAAAAATGCTAATAATATCCCTGTCTGTTCAGATATATATCATAGGACTCATTGCAGACCGTAAGTTTCAACACTTTAACACTGTTCTGGAAGCATATATCCAACAGCATTTTAGTGCAACATTGGCGTACAAGTAAGTTTTTCTCCTCTTTTTTTTTTCTAAGCTTCTACCATCGCATTAAAGAAATAAAATCCTGTTTGTGGGTTTTCTGTAATTAATGATGGCTATTGTTTTGATGCTGATGTTAGCTTATCTGTAAACAAGCCTGTATGTGAGATGGCAGTAGAGCTGACAAATAGTAAATGTTTCTTTGACATTCATTTTCTCTTGTGTCTTGATGTGTCTAAACAGTTCACTTTTATCCTGTCAAATTTGTCAAAAGAGTTTCTTGGAAAGCCTCTCCTGCTACATTGCTGGCCTTAACCTGAAATGGCATTAAGTGTGGACTTGAGCGTGTCCTGAACTCATTTATATAGGTTTTCATGTGTTATTTTACAGCAAACAAACTCATTGGGGAAAAAATTGTTTGGAATCTGTCAAGGCTTCATATGCAGCTTGCTGTCTGTTATACCAGAAGGTTTTCAGTGCAGTGAACTGCAATTTTGGTATTTGTTACTTGATCTGCTGTGAGCTGGAGTCTTAGTGTTTGCTACAGGGTCATGCTGGTGGGCAGGTAGCCAGGCTTTCAGTGCTTGTTCTGTTTTTGGAGCTTCCAGATGATAATGCCTAGATAGGAAGACATGGATTCATAGAAGATAATAAAAACTGTAGGGACATGTTACACAGCAAATTTAATACTAGATTCCTAATTTATTTTAAAAGGTTTTTGCTGATGATGGTAGGATAAAAGCACTTTGAATTATGAAGCAAGATAACGTCTTCAGTTAGTGCTGATCCTGGGGAAGTGCTCTAACAAGATAGATGTATCAATTTAAGCTACCTGAAGTCTTGTTCTGGGAGCTTAATGGGGTGTCATATTGAAGCAGATCTTTAATTAGTTGTGTGAGTAATAGATGGAAGACCTTAGCTGAATATTTGGTGTAGTTGAGGATATCTGGTACTGTCCTGTGCTGTATTGACATCAGTTTCATCTCAACAGGAAATGTCATGCAGATCATGCATTAGAACCTGAGCTGGCTAGAGCTGAAAGGTGGTAGTGCACAATCAATCCTTTCTCACACTGTAGGAAAGCTGAAGCTAACATTATTGTGCTCAGAAACCTCAAATACAGGCTGCTTGCTCCTCTTTAATTCTCCTTGGCTCCCCATGTGATAAGCGTATGTAATTTAATGCTTTTTATTATTATGGAAGAAGAGAAGGTTGGGTATAGAACTTTTCAGGATAGCCTTATTTGCTGAAAACACATCTAAGACAAACCTGACAGGTGTTCTCTGATGATTTAATCAAAGTGGCCGAGGCAAAATAATGTTTATGATTGTTCTCCGAATAGTGAGTTTTCTTTTCATCATTGGTTCCATGCACATCGTGGAAGATGTGCTCTCTTTCAAGAATAATTTCTGAAATCAATAGCTGTATGTGGCCTAACGCATAGGAAGAAGATACTGTGTCCTAGGTGTATTATGACCATATTACAACATGGTATTTTGGCCAGTGTTTTAGGTATTTATTCAGTTCCCATTTAGTTTTCCATTTGTACCTAGCTGCTTTTATGGATTTCTGGGAGGACTTAACATTGATAGTTGAGGGATTTTGAGTGGCCTGTCTCTGTGTATAAGCTGGATAATTTTTGTTCCAAATTGGTGCAAAGCTGCAAATTCAGAGAAACTGTAACAATGAGTAAATGGATACACACAGTGAATGTGGTGCCCATAAGGCTGAAAGGCTAAGAGCGTGGTGTTTTGGTCCTGAAATGTGAGTTAAGCTACTGCAGTGGGGCTGAGGATGTGTCTGTTACTTACACAGAGAGATGCACACCCATATCTCTGTCTCTAGATATCTATGTTCTGTGCAGTAGCGAGCAGTTCTCGGAGCTGTTACTTGCATGTGAGTGTGCCCTAAATCTTACTGTAGAGACTTCGTTATGTCTCATCAGTCTGGTTGGTGAACTGTCAAGTTTCATCAACATGGAAGTGCTAGTTTTAGTTCTTGTTCATCTGTTTGTTTCATTTTGTTTGTTTAGCGTAGGGGATAGTAGGTCTCTTTTCTTGTAGTGATGTGAGGAAAAAAATGACCACCATTATTTTAGTTGTTCTTGTTGTTACATGAAAATCAAGATGACATCATTGATCTCAGTTTAAGTGTTGAAGGTGAAGCTAACTATAAATGAAGGGACTTATTTCTAGATGAGGTTTTGCACTTTTAACCGGGTCATGTGCTTAGCAAAAAATTGCCTTTGGATCCAAAGCCAGAGAGTGTTTTAAAAAAAATATTTGAAGCAGGTATTGCTGTGTACTAAGATACTGTACTATTTACATGCAGTTTATTTAGGGCATGTAGTGTTGTTTAATCTCTGTTTAATGTTGGTAGGTAGAAGTAACATTTTGTGTTACCTTGTGCATGTATTAACTTTCATAAAGGTGCTTCCAGGACTCTATGAAGTCATGCTGCTGTTCGGAGATTTCAGATAGTTTTCTTGTTTTCACGGTTAAGGATTTACTCCTCATTTGTATGAATAGAATTTGTGCAATGTAAATGCAAAGCTACATGCAGTACATTTTGTTGTGTATGCTTGCGTAAGCATAAACATTTCTCTTGAGTAGCCGAACAAGTCAGAGAAATTAATTTTTAAAATAATTTCTTAATGCTGTTTTTTAACTTCAGGAAATTAATGACTGTTTTGAAGACTTACTTGGACACCTCCAGCCGAGGGGAGCAATGTGAACCTATCCTAAGAACTCTGAAAGCACTGGAGTATGTTTTCAAGTTCATTGTTAGATCAAGGACATTATTTGCACAGTAAGTATCCAGGCTATTGCCATGTAACTATCAGTCCAATATTAGAAATAGAAGTAGACCTGAGAAACAGGAAAAAAATTATTCCAGAAAACAACTATATTTTTTGTTTTTATGAACAAAACATCAAAGCTGCCAATTGGCCTAAAATGCAGACATTGCTGAGATGTTTTTTTGAGAGGGAATCTTAAAAAACCTGCTTTCTGATTCCCAGTGTAAGTTCCCAAGATGTTTTTAGTAATAGCAGCTGATTTCAGAGGTGGCTTTGCGTCAGGTGGCTTGGTCTCAGACCATTGGAGGGCCAAACGTTGTGACAGATGGCTTGAAGATGGATGCTTGTCCTTGAGATCATGGTATTCAGCAGCTCAGACTGTGCATAGAACAATATAGTTTTCAGCAGTCATAGTCTAACTGACTTTACAGCTACAGATTTCCAATGAAGGAATTAATAGGGATTTGTATCCAGTGAAGGCATTTATAGGATTTGTGTAGCTCAGCCAAAGAGATATGAGGTGTCATGTTTACAAGTAGTATTCAGATTTAGGGAAAAGGGAGATGGGCGGAAGGAGGGAGATGAAAGCTGGAAGGAGAAAAATGACACTACAGTAACTGTGTCCCCAAATTCTTCCCCAAGCCTTTCAGAACTCTCACCATATCCCACTGACCCTCTCCACATCCTCTGTTTTCTCTCTTCTTTTCTGTTTCATCTCTTTCCATTTCTCCCCCCAATACTTACTTTATTGTCCCTCTGCTACATCGCTGAAGAAATGCAGTAGCAGGAGATATGCAGTGGCCAACTCAAGAGTGTAGGTAGACTGAGTGGTTGGATGTTGTGTTTGTGGCTTAGAGTCAACACAACAGAAAGGTGTGCTGTTCTATCTGCATTATGCTCACTGGGAGCTCTAATACAGTTTTACTCTGTTACTCCATTGCCTGTTGTTTAAAAAAAATCCATGTAATCTTATAATTTGGTAAATTGGGTGTATCTGAATTATAAAATTTTGGTTGAAGTAGGAATAGATTCAGAAGTTATTTGCTGCTCATAGTCCTCATAGTCCCTTAGAAATATTCTTGTCTCTAGGAATTTTACTATTTATAGGTGGATACAGATAAACAAGGTCAACAACTGTGTAAGAAATGACATGGTGCTCATGAGAATAGAGTACAGCCAGTAGTTCAAAACCTTTATTTCTCAATTTCTATAGCAGGTGTCATGGCAAAAGGGGACATTTAGTGTTTTGTGCAAGGAAGCATTGTGTTTAGGAATATGGAAGATTTATTAGATGGATGAAGATGAGAAAGCAGGGTGTTGCTGTGTGGAGAACTTGGGTCTCTGTTTTAATCCCTAGTATTAAGCTAAAACTGTATATTTGACAATGTGTTGTAAACCTGGTTGTTGCGATATGTTGCATCTTCCAGTGTTGAGCTATACATACCTCCTCCTTTTACTTTTCCCTGTAAATGCCTTACCTGGAGATCTGAAATTCTAAATTCAGTTGGACAATTACCAGTATAGGCAGTAATAGCTCTTGCAGGCTGTAGCCTCTGGCAAAAATAACCAAACAGTGAACAGTATTATCTGATACTTCATGTCCATCTATACCTGTTGGGAGTTAACTTCTAGCAGTCAATTTCTTATTGTCAGACTGGTCATGAGAAAGAAGAAAATACGGGGGGAAAAAAGGATCAATGCATTTCCTTCCTATAAGTTAGGATTTGTGATTGAAGGAAATGCAAGGCTTGAGATGAGCCTTCTTGGAGCCAAAATATTTGGATTTAATTGAACTAAGAGAGATCTTTAGGTAATTCTCTCATTACTTTGATGGGCTGCTTGATATACTAGATGCCTTGTTGAAAGGTAGGAGACATTACAAAGTGAAAATTATGTAGGAAAGAGATGAATAATGACTTCTAATATTAGATGTAAAATGGGAGACTTCTTAAATCTTGTTGTCAGGCAGATAAATTGAGATAACCAAGTTCTTCTTTTAATTTGCATTCATTCCATCTCATTGAAGCTTTAGAGACGTAATGAAAGCAAACTATTTTTTTTACTCCAGTGGCTGAACTAAGGTTGTGTCCTGCAGCTGTTTGTTCAGTGACTGTTTTGTGCAAAGGTCACATGTATAAGCCAAAGGTTTACATAACACAGGCTCTGAAAACACATCCCTCCATGGCCTAAGGATGTTTTTAGTGGTGAAGTGTATGTACTCTGTTGCGATGAAGTTGTTTTCAAGCACATAATGAGTCATCTTTTAAAATTTGTGTTCAGAATAAGTTATTTTAATTGATATTTAACACAGGAAATTGTGTTGAAGTGGAAGCTATATGATGAGTCAGGAAGCAGAATTATCAGTCTACCTGGCTTAAATTCGTCCTGGTGTAAATTTAGAGACCATATTTAATACAAGTTGTGTGATATTTCTGCTTCCCTCCTTGTGTCACAGATTGAGTCGAAAAAACTTCAAATTTCCACTTGAGCGCAAAAAGTTTAAGAAACTTCATTTACTTTTGCAGCCATGTTTGTATAGTCAATAAAAGCTGTATCAGTGCATTAGCCAAGTAACTTTAATAACACTTAGACTGAGACAGTAACATTGTTGTAACTTGCATGGACTCCATTCCCATGGGAAGATAATTTTAAATAGCCCCTACATGCATGGCTGTCTGTATGTTTAAAAATCATTTAACCAAAGCTCAAGCTTCTGCAATAGTATTTGATAGTAAATAAGATTACGTTTACATATATGTGCTTGTACTAAAACTTGCTTGTTTTAAGATGCCTTTCACATCTAAGTTTTCCTGGTATGCATTTTTTATACAGCTGTCACACCTCAGTATGGACTTAGCTCAAATTGTGTGCATAATGTACATTGTATGCATGTATATGTACTTTTCATTCTCTTTATCTAATGTTTTGGATCTTGGGGTTCCTTTCCAATAAGTGATTTAAATCTCTTTGACAGGCATTGACCTTAAACAGTGCAAAGGCCATGTACCTGAACAGTGTACCTCTTGGTGTCTTCCTTTCTTCAAAGCTCCCTGCCATTCACTGTATGAATAGCACTTTTGATTTCTTTCTTGCTATAGACAAAAGCTCTTAATTTGCCTTTAGTTCTCTGAAGGACTTAATTTTCAAGTTTAAAAGAAAAGGCCATGATTCTGAAATACATGCTTTTAAAAGGAGAGATTTTTCTTTTCTCATGGAGACGGCAGTACCTTGAAGGTGCAGCTTTTAGGCCGCAGTATCCTACACACATTTCAGGCTTCTCTTGTTACCTTGGCTGTTTCCTTAGCTTGTTTTCTTTAACTTCTGACAGCTGTTTAACTGTCACCAGTGTTTTTTACTGTCTGTGCAAGCAGTATTTAGTATTAATAGCTTGTATGAACAATACAGGAGAGAGAATATGAAAGATTCAACCTTCAGGACAGGGAATGAAGAAATAATGGAGTGAGCTTTAATTTAAATGCACTTTTAAACTTTTAAGCATCAATTACAGGCTTTTTCTCTAAAAGCGAACTTGCCAATGGGGACAGGGAGAACAGCTATCTGAAAAAGTGGCAATAACAGCAGAAGAAAGAAACTGATAATATGTGAAAAATATCTTGGAGCAGCTTGGTTGTGGAAAACAAATCTTTTTTTTGCATGTAAGTCACTTGGAAAGTGAAATCGCTTCTTTGTAAGCTGAAATCTGGGAGATGTCATTCTGTAGAGGTTTTTAAAAAAGCTGAAAATGCTTATATTGTGTTTAAGCTGAAGAATATCTACACAGTACAGTGAATAGCAGATACAACCCATTGGTGAAGTATCCGTGCACATATTGGATCACCTTATAAGATTTTTTTAAGTAATGGTAAATGTGGTACGTTTAGGACTGTGAAACTTTCTACTTCTGAAAGGCTAACCCAATGCATCTCTCAACAGATTATATGAAGGCAAAGAACAAACAGAATTTGAAGAATCTGTGAGGAGACTCTTTGAATCCATCAACAACCTGATGAAAAGCGAACATAAAACTGCCATTTTGTTGCAGGTCGGTGTGTGCATGGAACAAGTTGGTTTTGAAAAGGAGCTATTAAGATCATTAATATCAAATAATTAGTATATAGCTCTGTATTAAAATGGGAAAATATCTAGTCTTCCTATAAAGTACAAAGCAGAATATTTTATTGGACAACTGCCAATCCTGATGCTTCCTACCTTCTTTCTTATGAACTCATTGTATTTGTTGGGCTTGATTTTTCCTCTGTTTTTGTGCTTTGGTTCTTTTTTGCTATGATCTGTGGAAGAAGTGGAAGCCAGTGGTCAGGTCCCTGTCTTGAATAAATCCTTAGGTGGCTGATCTTGAGATTAGCATTACATGACACTGCATGAAGTGTTAATGTGCAGCTGCTAAAGAGGTAAAAAATAAATACTGCTCTAATTGTGTAATACCAGAATTTAGTAGTGTTTTAAATGCATTTGAAAAGCATTGAGGTACTCTCTGTTGTTGTTTGACAATTCTGTAGAGGCCTTCCTGGGCATAGTTTATACATCTGAAAGTCACTGCATCAGAAGCAGGAGAAACTTCGAAAGAAGATGAAGTGTCATTAATACTGAAAGAGATAATTTATATAATAACACTTGTTCTTGTGGTACTTTATTAGCATGTTAGTTAACAAATAGATCTTGGAGACTTTTATGCTCTTGGGAGAGGCGCGTCATGTTGCTGCATGCCTCCCTGCCTTAATCTCTGAATGGTTGTATTGGGATTGTCCATCTGTGTTCCCACTAATGACCAGAGTAGTTTCTTCTTATGAGTAACAAGAAGTAGTTGTGGAAGGCTATTTTGTGGGCTTGGCTGTTGCTGGGACACATTAATGAGCTTGCAAGCGGCAATGCTGGCTCTGAAACAGCTGATGGGTGTGTTTAAAAACAGATGCTGTAGCACTAATGGCAGTATGGCACTAGATCGATCTACTGATGAGTGCTGATTGTGGTTACTGTGATTCCTGTATTTGCATATTTAATGCTAGTACTTAGTATAACGCCTGTTTAGCAAAAATACGGTAAATCTTTGCTGATCATCTTAAAGAAGTAGCAGAATGCTGAACGTTTATTAGAAGGACCAAACACAAGTCTATGCTAATTTCAATAAACATGTAAACATGTTTCAAAGGTAGACTAGCTATTTAACAGTTACACTTTTCTCAATACGACCTTAAATTTTTTCATTTCCTAATGAGCACTGTCAGTTTTGTCATATTTATTCATAACCATGAAGCACTAGTGTGCTTTTAAGTATCTAAATCTGCACCAGCTACTGCAAGTTTTATTTTTAGCTGGCACATTTCATGGCAGATCTGAGATAATGGTTTATATTGTAACTTCAAGGTTGTCTCTGCTACTGGCAGTTTATACAAATTTGTTTCTGAAAGAAACCTATGAAGCTTGTATGCTTTACATACAGTAAATAAAACCTGCTGCATTGATATTATAAAATTCTAGTAGGAGAAACATGGAATGATAAGTGTCCCACTGTAGTTTAGTTTCTGCTGTTGAAAATAAGTTTATTGACGGGGAACGCGTAACCCATTAACTCCAGCACAAACTCTGTAGGCATGTCCTAGCAGTTTTCACAATGGATGACATGTTTTTCTTTGCCTGTTTGGAGGAGATATCTGTTCTGATACCTGAGACTCCTGCTCCAGGGGGTGGATTTGACTTGTCCATAGCAGGCTAGAAAAATGGAGATCATTTGTGCATAGGGTGAGATGGAGCAGAAAGGAGGAGAAATAAATTCATAAGTTTGCTGCTTTGCCTAAAACAAACCCTGATTTCTCTTCCCCTAGCTCCCGTGTTAAGTTTTGGGGTGGTAGTGATAGATGTTGGCGTAGTACCATCTTAACTTTGCAGAGTAAGGGACAAGTGGTAATTCAGAGTCATTAAAAACACACAGGACCTCAGAGGTGTTACACTTTGCATACCCAGAGAGGAAAGTTCATAGAGTCATTTGGGAAAATAGGCAAATAACTGAAATATAAAACCAGCTTTAAGTCTGTCACATTTGAAATTACTGCTGATAGGAATTGAAGTGGAACATATATTGGTATGATCAGTTGAATGAGTTCATGGGATTATACTCTCAAGGTGTCAGATGAGGAGGTTTTAGGAGCCCTGGAGAAAGCTGAAGCAGTTAGGTTTCTCAGAATATTGAAACTTAAACTAGTTTGCAGACTCTTGGAATGTCAGTTCTTAACTCTTATTTCAGCTTTGGTTGTCCAAATACCTATGAGGTTTAGCTTTAGAAGATTTGAATAATTGTTTTGAAACCTGAAACATTTGTTGCTCTCTGCTAATGATAATTTTTATTTTTAAACTTGGAACTCTGTCTTTTAGTCAGTAATAAGTTCCCAGTCATTTTTACTGATGGCAATCATACTTAGCCTTGTGTTGAATATTAATTCCATCAGGAAAAGATTATTTATAAAATGATATATCATATGATACATCCTTGTCAGTGCCAGAAGCACTTTATTGTTTCAGTTTAACTTTATCTTCTGAGTGATACCTTACTTCCTAATCTATTCCATGCTGCATAAGTTCAGAAAAAGTTAAATATCTTGCTTTTCAATCTCTTGTTCTAAAGCTGACTGAAGTGGATAGATCCTTGGAATTATTTTACTGCCTGAGCTTTGAGAAGGGTAGATATCTGTTTTGCAGTCTTGTTTGCTATAAGCTTTGAACAACTGAAGACTGAATTATTTATTTATTGTTCGTAAAGTGGAATTGTATGTGTAAATCCAAATTAGCCTCTCTTCCTTCTGGAATTGGTGAAGTTACATCTTATGCTTAAGGATACAAACAGAGTGCTTCTCAACTTCAGCATTGCATTAAGTTGTTATAGTATAACTAGGATTATAATTTCTATATCCTAACTTTACTGGTGTCTGAAAGCAGCCATAATAACTACAGAGGGACCTGTTTTCGGGTCCTGGGATGTTACTTGGTAAAAGGATTACCCTTTACAGTCAAGATCGGGAATGGTATGAATTCATTAGTACAAGTATCAGTGTGCCTGTGTGGGGTTATCCTGTGGTAAGGATTCCTCCTTTGAAGAGACTTTTCACAGATTTCTCTTGTTATTATTTATAACAATAACTTCAGAACTTATGCTGACTTACTGGTGGTGGCACTGCTCTTCCTAAATACTAAACGTTTTTTAAATTGATTTTGGAAGGGATGATATTACAGCTCTTTCATTTACCAGTTTTCTCTGTAGCCATAGAATCACAGAATCATAGAATGTTTCAGGCTGGAAGGGACCTCTAGAGGTCATCTGGTCCAACCTCCCTACACAAGTAGGGACATCTATCTAGGTCAGGTTACTCAGAGCCTCATTGAGCCTGACCTTGAATGACTCCAGGGATGGGGCCTCCACCACCTCTCTGTGCAGCCTGTTCCAGTGCTCTATGACCATCATGCTAAAGAACTTTTTTCTAATATCCAACCTAAATCTCTCTTTTCCTAGCTTAAAACCATTACTCCTTGTTGTATCACTACAAACCCTTGTGAATAGACCCTTCCCTGCCTTCATGTAGGCCCCCTTCAGGTACTGCAAGGTCAGTAGAAGGTCCCCCCGGAGCCTTTGTTATACAGGCTGAACAGCCCCAATTCTCTCAGCCTGTCTTTGTAGGAGAGATGCTCCATTCCCCTGATCATTTTGGTGGCTCTCCTCTGGACACGCTTCAATACGTCCACATCCCTCTTGTGCTGGGGGCTCCAGAACTGGATGCAATACTCCAGGTGAGGTCTCACCAGGGCAGAGTAGAGGGGCAGAATCACCTCTCTTGATCTGCTGGCCACAGTTCTCTTGATGTAGCCCAGGATGTGATTGGCCTTCTGGGCTGCCTTTGCACACTGGTGGCTCATATCCAGTTTTTCATCCACCAGCACTCCCAAGTCCTTTTCCGCAGGGCTGCTCTCCAGTATGTCCTCTCCCAGCCTATACTGATAATGCTGGTTGCCCTTGCTCAGGTGCAGGACCCTGCACTTGGCCATGTTGAACCTCATAAGGTTCATCTGGGCCCACCTTTCCAGCCTGTCCAGGTCCCTCTGGATGGCATCCTGTCCCTCAGGCATATCAACTGCACCACCCAGCTTGGTATCATCCGCAAATTTGCTGAGGGTGCCCTCAATGTCACTGTCAATATCATTAATGAAGATATTAAACAACACTGGTCCCAGCACAGACCCCTGGGGGATACCACTTGTCACCTTCCTCCATCTGGACAGTGAGCCTTTGACCATCACTCTCTGGATGTGACCATCCAGCCAGTTCTTTATCCACTGAACAGTCCACCCATTGAACCCATTGCTGATGAATTTTCCTAAAGCTTGCACTTCTGAAGATAGAGTTCTTGTGATCCGGAAACTTGGAAATAAATTTCCAGAACCTGCAAATAGTTAGGTCAAGGGAAAATCTGGGGTTAAGGGGTGGTAGGGCAGTGTTAGCACCTTCCTTCCTCTCTCTGAGCTCTCAGGGGAAAATCATCCTTTTCTGCAGGTATGATTTCTGTCTGTGTATATCAACCTGTATTTCTGGAGTATAACATTTAATGAATTACTTTTAAATATCAGATTGTGTTTGTATAAGGTCATACTGTTGATGTCTGAGTTGTAGCTTGTTAATGTGCCCTTTCATTTATACCTATGCTCTCGACCTTGTTTTGCACATCAAACCCCAGCTTGTTTTCCAAAAACTCTTCTGTCCTCCAGTTGACACATCATGTTTGACCTACAGATGGTCTTGTCTGCTGCAAATGTCAGCTATACCCAGTGTGCTCCAGGGCACAGATGAGAAAGTAGTACTCCCAATTCTATGCATGCTTTCAGAAACCTTATATAAAATGTTTTCAAGGTCATGAAAACATAGGAAGAAATAATTGTTTGTGGCATTGAGAAGTCTGAAAATTATATAATATGAAGATGGTGCCATTCTGCTCTCATTCTTTCCCACACATTTTTGACCCATCCATACTGCTGCAATAGATTCTAAGAAACTAAAGGTATGCAGAGATGATAGATTACTTCTGAGAGTATAAGGCTAGAAAGGTTCTGGCAGCGATACTTTGATTGTGGTATACAGTGGGGAATGGCAGAGCAACTTGTGAAAGCTGCCTTGATAGCAAATAAAATTAGACCGAGAAACAGAGCACCAATTATGTCTTCAAATGTTCTTTTTCTCTCATGGGTACTTGAATTTCATGAACATGTATAATGTAATGTTGGGGAAGAGGGCAACACAGAAAATAGGCTTGGTCAGGAGTAAAGGATAAAATAAATTTAACAGTATATTGCGTATGTAAGAAAAATATTTCTGCAATGCTGTGGGTTTATCTGTATCCTGCTTAGAAAGTTAATCTCTAAGGTCTGAAGAATGCAGAACATCTTGTCCTGCTTAGTACGAGATTCTTATGACTTCATTAAGGGCAGTGCTCAGTTGTGTCCGCAGTGCATCATTTGGAGCAGTTATTGCAAATGAAACTTGGGAGTTTAACAGAATGCAGGGGATACACTTGATGTGGTGTTTAAAACGTGTAAATGAGAGCCAAAGAAAGCTGTCCTCTGTCTTTATTGTAACCGCCCTACCCCCAACGAAGAGGAGACTGAGTTTTTAACAAGGAGTTTGCTGTGTAGAGATACAGATGTGTATTGAGTCTAGATGGCTTTTGTTGTCTAAGCCTCTTCCTGAGAGGCTGTTTTATCTTCGTTGGATGTTTCACTATAGAAGCACTGGGATGTTGGTAGTTATTGAGGAAACAGTAGACAAAACCAAAAGCTTGTCAAACCATCAGCACAAAAATTTGCAGTTGGTAACTGGAAAGAAAAATTCTTATTCCTTGGTCTTTGTAATTTCAGCTGTATGTTCATACTAATATTCTGTGGGTTTTTTGCACTTCTCTGTTTCCCGTGTGCCTTGCTGTGTTCCTTACCCTCCCCCTCACTAGAAATATTTGAGCAGTCTCTACTTTCATGTTGTATATCTTGATGCACTTGGTTATAACTGTTGTCTTTTTGTGTACATGAATTTGTTGTCCTTAACAAGTAGAGATGTTGCTGCTCTGAGGTGACTAGTGTGTATTTCAAGTGATTAACTTGTGGATTTGCAATAGTTGTTCGTAAAGCTTTTATTAGATGAATCTTTCTATGATAGTTCAAATTACTTTCCTATGGCTTGAAACGAAGTCATAGTATTTCAGGAAATGCAAATTTTAATAGATGTTATATAATGTTTTGTGGCTGAGATCCAATGACTTACTGACTGCATACAATATGGTTCTGATAGATATTTATACATTGAGTTAGAATTCACAGCCAGGAGCCAAGAATTACATCTTATTTTTGATCCAATATAATTTTAGTGTTGCTTGCCCTTTTTTCCTTCAGTTGGAAAGGGATGGAAAAGGTACAAGAAGTTACAACTGGGCTGTTTTAAAAGGACAGCAGGCATATGATAGTATGAGTTCTCACTCTGTTCATTCCATTATATGAAAGTCAAGATAAGTCTGGCTTTGCATTAGGTGGAGCACCTAGCTGATGGAGCATTACCATGGAATACAGTAGTATGATTCAGTTGGAGCGCTTGTTAGGGCTTCTGCTGTTGGGAAAGTTGGTCCTGTGACTTTTTGTGGATGTTACATGATTTTCTACAGTTTATGTAGGGCAAACATTTGGGTCTCATGATTCAAGAAGGCTTTTGGGATTTTGCATCCAAACTTCCTCTTGAGTTTCTTCTACAGGAGAGAAGCTTTTAGCTTAGTGGTTGAAACAGGAGTAGTATTGAACCTTACTCAAATGACAGAAGAATCTCTTGTGACTTATAGCCATAGGCATTTTATTAGCAAGATGGAGCTTTTTGCCCTATCATGCTGAAATCATTGGCTTTTGCTGTTTCTTCATAGAAATGATCAAATCACTTTACAGCAGCAATGTCTGAAACCCAGTATGAGAGATGGAACCTGATTTTCTAGTATCATTTTAAAAGCATATAACTGTGAAACCTGAAGTATTTTCACTTAAAAACAGTGCTAGACCTGCATCTAGGCAAGCATAAGTATTCAGGAACTTACCTAGATGAGTGCAGTGTAGAATACTTAAAGATAATTTTGGGAATTAGTAGCTTACTCTAGGTTTAAATCATTTATTCTACCTTATTGTAACTTCATTTACCTTATGCTGAATTTAAGATGTGCAAGTAGTCAAGAATTGTGTTCCATTTTTTCCAGCTGTACAGTTGCCTTAGACTTCCTATGATGTGTAGCCGTACTTGATAACTAAAACTCACATGCGCTTCTAGTTAATTCAATTTTTGTAGCTTAAAATGTGTACAAACTTAGGGGCTAGTGGAAGCATACTTCTGTTGGGGCTTTTTAAAAATTCGTTTGGGTTTTGTCCTTGGCCAGTGCAAAACACAAAGTGTAATCTTTGTGGTTTTGTTACAGTCCGTATAAACAAATGACATAAAGCAAGAGTTAGTCTGGTTTCAAAGGTGTTCAGTGAACTCCACTATCCGCAGTGAAAATAAATTGTGCAATTTCAGAATGCATTTACTGGGTAACTTCTTTAATCAGTCCTCTAGCAGACACTATATTTCTTTGTAGAAGAGACAGTGAGAATCTCTGTAATGTATATTTATGGGATCTGTTCTAATTTTTTTTACTAATTCAGAATGTATCATGGGTGGAACAGGCCTATTATGAAAAGTAGAGCTGTATCAGTAATAGAAGACTTCACATTACTCAGCAAAATGTTAGTAGACATTTACACCCTAAAATTGAACAATGAAGTAAAACTGTTACTACCTTTCTAATTCTCATAATCTGGACCAAGAAGGAGTTAAACTTAAAACAAATTGATTCTCTTTGCTATGGTGGGATTTATAGCAGCATCCACACGTAAACGATATGGTTAAATATCTTTTCTTCAGTAGTCGGTTCATAATGGCAGCAGGATTAACTATAGCTTTTTTGCTAAGAATTTTTTCACAATAACCAAAAATTGATGCTCTGGTCAAGTTTTTAGATACGGAAAAATGTTTTTGGGGAAAAAGACATCCTAGTTTTCATCAGAAAACGGCTAGCGTGTTTCAGAGAACTATCCCTACATGTTGTTTCTTTTGGCAGTCAGTGATTGTACAGCAGCATCTTTATGCCAATTTGAACTTCCATGAAAAGCATGTACTGTAGATGACCTATTAAGACAGGAAGATGGGAGGGAGGGAAGAGGCTGATGTCCTGCTTCAGATCTATGTCATTGTGGCTAGGTTTTCCTTTCTGATAAATTATGTAGCATTTTACCAAAAATGCTTTCCAAACCACAGAGTCTGTTTTCACTTGGAATTTGTTACAACTCAAAAGTACGGCGTATCCCTTTGGAAGCGTAAAGTATTGGAGAAACAGAAGCTTGTTAGTGGGAAGATAGGTCACAGGTCACTTCTTGAATGTAGAAATCACTGTAGGCTCTTAATATCTACAGCATAAGTTTTTAAGCATGTTAGCGTTAAAACCCGATGATGATTTTGAACCTGACAAATAGTAACATTTTTCTTACCTTTGTCTTATTTTAAGGTTTAATTATTCCACTACCATGTCAAAATACACCTCAGAAATCAATAAGATAAACCATCAGATTGTTCAGCTGCAAATGGTTGGTTAGGGAGAAAATTCTCACAGAATCGCTGCTCCAGCAGGTCACTGAAAGCAGGGTGCCCAGGATCATGTCCAGGCATGTTTGGAATCTCTCCAGAGAAGGAGACTCCACAGCCTCTCTGGGCAGCCTTGTTCAGGCTCTGGGATCTTCACAGGAAAGAAATTTTTCCATGCGTTTAGGTGGAACTTTCTGTGTTCCAGTGTATGTCTCCTTGTCTTGTCATTGGCACCACTGAAAAGAGTATGACCCCATCCTCTTGACCCCTACCCTTTAGGTGTTGATAAGCTTTGACCACATGAATTAATAAGATGAATCCAATTCACCTATTCCAGAAAGTGTAGCTTTGGGGTGGACAGATGACTGTTATCCTGACTTCCGCCTCCTCCATGACACATTTCTAGGATGGAATTGATACAAAGTATGAACAAAGTTCTCAAGCCTTGATCATTGCTTGGTTTATGAATTTGTATCATCGTGACAGTCTCAGTGATCTGCAGAGAGAATATGATCTGCAAAGAGGGTCTTAACCCTTCCAGTGGTCTACAAAGAGAGTATTATCTGCTTGGTACTGTTGTATTTAAGTTCCTCTGCATAACCTCAATGTAATAGTCCTTGTGTGCTCTGTTGGTGAAATTAATACTCAAATGTGATGTAAAATTTCAGTTTGAGGAAAGAAGTCTAATTTTGTTATTGTTTGTGTGTATCTGTTTCAGTGGTGTGCTCTGTATTGTTTGTATGCTGTATATGCAGATAAACACAGAAAATTAACATAATCTGTATATCAATTCAGGTTGCTGCCTTGAAGTACATACCATCAGTTCTTCATGATGTTGAAATGGTCTTTGATGCCAAGTTACTGAGGTGAGCTGCTTTTAAACATTTGGTAGCTGTATCCCATGGTGTATACAATGTATCACTGCTGCCAACAAGGAGTTCTTATTGATCAGTTTAAGTTGTCAAAGCTGTGCTGGTTTGTAGGGATCCAGACAGTGGTGAAACTCTTGGCATACATTTTAAACAGAGTTCTCATCTGATTTCCATAACAGAATTCATTTATAGCGGTCCAATACTTAAGCAATAACTTGGTGAAAAAAATGAGCTAGTGCAACAATGTGTCTTTCCCACCTCTTTGTTTCCTGCTCCTCCTTTGAATAAGCCCTATTGAGCAGTTGGAAATAAGTATTTTCCTTGTCAGACAAAGATAAATTGCCTCCACCATGCACAAAAAAATATTTATTCCTTTGAAAACAATGGAAGTAAACAGTTGTAAACATAACCAAAATCTAGCTCATCCTCATCTTTTCTCTTGATAGTTTTTTCTAACCTGCTGGTGATGTCCTGTCAATGTTTGGGATGTGGTAAATAAATGGTCTTAAAAAGAAAATGTTTA
This sequence comes from Eurystomus gularis, assembly GCA_013400335.1. Taxonomy (NCBI): domain Eukaryota; kingdom Metazoa; phylum Chordata; class Aves; order Coraciiformes; family Coraciidae; genus Eurystomus; species Eurystomus gularis. The sequence goes on along the minus strand of VZZY01010813.1, from coordinate 121,995 downwards.
GAAATTTGTGATATTTTACTCTTTCTGTCTTTTCTTGTTAACACATGATGAATTAATCTGTACAGTACTTACAACATTTTTCCCTTACATGCAGCCAACTACTATATGAGTTTTACACTTGCATTCCACCAGTGAAGCTACAGAAGCAGAAAGTGCAGTCCATGAAGGAAATAGTACGCAGCAACCTTTTTAAAAAACAAGGTAAATACAACATGCCTTTAAGGTTTCAAATAAATAGGTGTGACAATGTCAACTGACTTATGTTTTGTGCAATTCATGTTTGCAATTGAGTAAAACTAATGTGAATGCCTGAAGTCAGACCTCTGGAGAGGATTCACCTCGTTCTACAAGACAGCTATTGTGCTAAGCACGATTACTAGCCTAGAGTAAGGACCAGGTAGAGCTCAGAGGAACAGTTTTCTGTAGTTTTTCCTGTGACATAATGGTTACATGGGTGGAGCTGTATATATCCTTAAAACCTTTCTGTAAGCTTTACAGTGCAATAGGAACATGAAGTGAAACCTTCTGAACACAGGCTATGTTATTTGAGGCCTCTGCCTGGGCAGAGGAAAAAAGTCTCATGGTGCTCTAGTATAGCTCAGCTGTAATGCAGCATCTCCGTTTACAGCAATTAGGATGTTTCTTGACCTTTATCAGAACTTCCTGTTTTTCTGCACTCAGAACAGGAGTGATAAGTGATATTGAAATGTCGTTATTGGCTTTGTGTTTAGTTTTCCTTCATATTGTCACAGAAAGGGAATTTGTGCTGGAGAACTCCCACCAGAGAATCCCAGTTTGACTTCACCTCCACTGTTGAGTGTTCTGTGTCATCTCGTGTGGACCAGACAGATGGCTTGCTTCTTTCACAGCATCTTATCACTGTGTAGAGCGCTTCTAGAACTTTGAAAGGCATGTGAGCTACTCAGATGCATATCCATTTTGTCAGAATTTAGGTTTCTGACAATTTATAGATAATGATTCCAGGACCTTGACAGTACAACAGAGGGTAGCAGATACTACTGAGCAAGAGCAGAGTGAGAGAAGGTTGCTCTGCTTGTCTCATTCTTTTGTTTTGCCAGAAGAGTGCTGCAGTTCTAACTAGCTAGGTCAGATAAAAACTAAATTTTTTTTTTTTCAAGACCTATGTCACACTATATTGAGGCTGAAAATGTACATTTGTAAGCTATAACAATCATTAGCTGTCTGTTGTGTTTTGAGACGATTATAGACTTCCTGGACAAAATCAAGAAAACAATGTAATTGATTTTATTTTTTAGATCAAATTAGGTACTATTTTAACCTATATTTATGTTAATAATTTCATGGTCATTAGCTGTGATTTTTTTTTTAACTGTGTAAGACTCATGGTTGCTCTTGAGTATCTGAGTATCATGAGTATCTGAGGACACTGGTCTAAGCTATTAAGAGCAGATCCAGCTAGTTAATTTTCCAAGACATCTAATTCTGGATTCACATTTTTTTCTGAAAGTTTATTGTATTTCTACTTTAAAAGTACAGTCTGATATTATTGCATTACTGATTTCTTTTGCTGCTGCTGCTTTTAGGATCAGAAGTGCCAGTCTTAGTTTTATCTCTGCTTCTTGTGGTGAGCAGCATTTAGACCAGAAGGAAAAATATCCTCTCACAAAAATCAAAGACTCTTGGATTAAAATAATGCACTCTCTTGAACTCTTGATCTTAGTTGAATTCCGTCAGTTTCCTGGACTGTGTTTAATACTGAGAAGTTAAGTCTGTGCTGTGATCTTTTTTGTGTATATATGTATTAGTAACAGTTTTCTGTGCAACCTGAAGGTATAGAACATTACCAGCCTAACCTCTCAGGTTATGAAAGTTTTGATTGATCTCTAATAAACCCACTGCTTTGCCATCTGCAAGAACAGTCAGAGACTTAAAGCAGCTGGGTAATTCTAGTTCTAATAGTAATATTAATTGTGTCAATTGTGTTAATCTGCCTTTTGCTGCATTTCATGCTTTTAGTGAGATACATTAGTCTCCAGCCAAATACTATTCTTTTGGAAGAAAAAAATAAACTTTTTGTTGTTCTGTCTCAGAATTTTAGAAGACAGATTAAGAGCAGACATTGCTGTGAAAAAAAGGTTCGATAATTTTTCTTTAAAGAAACTTCTCTCATTGAAATATGTTTTTTTATTGGCTTACTTACTAGATCTGTTGGTCATGACAACAGATCCCATGCTCACGTAGTAAGGAATAAAGCCCTCATAAAGATCCAGAAGAAAAATAGTTGAGGGTCAAGAAGCCTGTGTGCTTCACAGTTCTATTGACTTGCTTTTTACTCCTTTTAGAGTACATCACGTGGCTCCTTTTTTCCATATCGATGTATGATCTTGAACATAAAAGAGTGGAGAAGCTACCATTATGATCTGCTTAGTGTAGTGCTCTTTTCTTGTGTTTAACAGGCTTTTGCTGTAGCTACGGTCTGTTAATGCACAATGTTCTGTAAAGCTTGCACTGCCTGTAGATAAATGGTAATAGATTGCTGCGTGCTTGTAAATGCAGGTTGTCTGATATTTTGGACTATCTAGCTAGTATATAATGGAAATTGTCTACCTCAATATTTTCTGAATTATGAAAAGAGTTTGTTTTTCTGTTTCTATATTTTTAAGGTAATGAGTAAGAAATTTTGCTAAGAGGATTTCTGTTTCTCAGGAGCTTATATAAAATCCATAAATGGTGCTTTTGGTGTACTGCTGACCATATATTCAGCACATGTTAATTTTTCCCAGAGAGACAGGTAATGGATTAATTTAGTCTTAAATATGTAAATTAATAAATAATGTCCAAAACTTCTCTGTGCTATTTTTGGCTAACATGAAACAGGAGCTGAGACCATACAGGCAGCATATAATACTTAAACCGTTTGCCAGCCTTGCTGCTTTGTACCGGATCCTGTATGTCTGAAGAGGTCGTTGTGATCCAAACTTGAACTAGTCATTGACAGTCAAGTGCAGGCATTTGCTGACATGTAGAGATGAACGGTTTTAAGTGCTTATGGTGATTTTACATATGCAAGGTCAACCTTAAAATGTTTTTACTGTAGTACTTTATATAATTATATAAGAATACTTAGGTGCTGTTGGTTTTAGAGAAGCCTAGGGAAATGGATTTTTTTTTTTTTAATTACAAGTTCAAAACAAGACACGGTCCTCTGAAGAAGCAGTTGCCCAAAATAGAGAAATCAAGTTGCTGTAATTTTAAAATAAAGCTAAAACATGTCATATTTGTTTTAGCTTTATAATGGCATATTGTTTTAGCAGTATCATGACTTAGGATATTGGTAACCATAGGATACTCTTGCTAACTAGAGAATATTCTTTTGAAGATTTTCTACTTCAGTATTTTGATGAAGTGCCGGAGTAAAACTGCTTCTTACTGTTGTTGTATAGTTTTGAAATTTATACCTACCTGAACCTGACAACAGTGCGACCCAGTTAGAGTCAAACAAGTCAAACAGACTCTTGCAAGTGTATTTTCTTTTTCCTGAGATTTCCATGATGAAGTTGTTGTTCTTCTAACACAGTCTGGCCAGCTAACAATGTTACTAGTAATAGAGTTTCTCTTTTGGGTCATGATCTTTTTAACTTTCCTTTCACCCAACCAGCCTCTACTTAACTAATGGCAGAAAAATCAACTTTGGGATATTCTTAGGGTATTTTATAACTAACTGATATTTTACGATTACTTGCATTTATGTTTTGTTTTCATATTGCTTGGATTTGACCTTCAAGTTGTAATTACCATAGGGGAAAGTCCACAACATGTTTAAGTGCAGGCTCAGAAAATCGTGGAAAGACCAATACACAATTGAGTAGCAATTGATACTATAGGCATGAAAAAATATCTGTACTGTGCTATTGTAATACTGCGCACAGTAAATAGCGAGCATGTACTTTTTCTTCTATATTATGGTGGTTTAAAATAGAAAATTCCAAAGGTGCTTTTTTGCTCTACATGAAATACAATTGATCCTAAAATTAATTGGGTAGAGAAGCAACTGTGTAGGGTGTAGACAATGCCTGATTCATTACTCCAAGCAGTGTGGTGGAAGGTAATTTACAGGAATGAAAGCCTATGTAGTGTATCACAAAATAGGATGCAGCATGATAATAAAGGTAAGATTGCCAACGGTATCATTAACTAAAGTTCACATTTATCTAGAACAAGTATAGTTTATTTCTGCCATGAATATGGAATATATTTAACTACATGGCTAATTACAATGAAGTCTGTTAATTTGCGTACATTTCAAATAATCCATTTTTTCTCTGGGCTTTAGTATTTAGTCTCTTTCCATATAGTTCATTACAGTTCCAGTTCAATTCATTTAGTACCATTCCCAATGGTATTGTCTTTATAATTGAATTAAATTTCGTGTATTGGTATTTATTTTCCTTTACCCATTGGCTTTCACAGCTTTTTCTAAGGAAGTCAATTTGTGAGAAGATGACAATGTGTTTCCAAAAAGTAAAAATCCAGTGTAACTTGTTTTTATTGTACAAGTTACACATACATTGGAAGCCTTATTCCCAGGAATTAATAAGTTTTCAGTGTAGACTGTTGTGGAATAGTCTTTTGGTCAGGTTGCATGATCCTGTTGGCGGCTGCTGTAATTGATCTTCAGAAGCCCCACAGCACTACAGTGCGTTTACAAGCCTTTAAATTATATTGACAGATTGTTTTGTTGAGGCATTGATTTCTTGTTCCCACTCTAACTACAATACAGGTTAAAGGGGTTATGGTGGTTCAGGTATTTGAGTGGCTGTATGTAGGAAGGCTGATCTTTCATGTACTTGTGCACTTTTACCATACCCTTTAGGAACATTCTAATAGCATCTATGAGCACATGCACGCACTTTTATCCGGGTTTGTCTTCAGACAATACTATGTCCTTCTTTATCAGAGGACAACACATCTTCTTAAACTTTATTTTTGACACTTTCCTTTTAGATCACTCAAATTATTTATTGAAAAATATCAGAGGGAAAGGAATTATTGTCTTGTCATGTATAGGCATCCCTAATGGGATTTCATATTCTCATATGATGTGAGAAACTGTCCCCAGTCTTATGTCTTTCCTTTTGTATGGTGAGATATAATGGATTATTTGCTTCCTCTTGTGAAAATCTCTTTATTAGACTGAGAAAAGAAAAGTTTTGTTGGAATTATTAATTTCAATCCATGGCCATTTGTTTTTTTTAGAAAACCTGTTGCCAGAATTTCCTGACTATCTCTCCATTTTTGAGATCACTAAATTTAAGACATAGCTGTTTACAAATTACATGTAATTTTTTGTGGTAGTTAGGGTTTCCGAGCTTATAGTATTTGGCACTAGATATTTATTCTAAGATGAACACGGAATACTCACTGACATTATTCTGAAATCCGTTTGGCTTGGGAGAATTGTTTATTGATGTGAAATGAATATAAAATGTTTGAACCTATAATAGAAGGTGTTTATATTGACACTGCTACTTTTGACTGTGTTCTCCAGAGGTTCACTTCTGATTAGGAGTTTGTGCTGTAGCAGAACATTATGAGATCTACTCCAAAGACTATAAACTCTAAGTAGGTCACACAGATGGTCAGTGATGGGGGTGGGAATAGAGTTGCAGTCTCTTGGCTTGAAATCCAGGTCCTCAGCTCACTGTGGCTGTAGACGTAGCTACTGCATGTTCAGCATATGCAAACCACATACTGGGTTTGGAAGAACAGCAGCAAGAGGCATATGTTAGCAGTAGGGGTTAATTTGCCGGGTGCCAGAAGAAGTACTGAACCTAGTAATATATTTTTTTTACCAAACTGGAGAGCTTTTTTTATAGTACTGTTTTTTAAAAAATATAGGTACTTGCACACACCTGTACTTAGACTGGTTTCCTAACACTCATGTGGACATTACTGACTTTTACCTAATCAGATTTTACCTAATCTGATACTTCCATTTCACTGCTTAAAAAGTATTGGTTGTTTATGTGTTGGTGATCTAGAAGAGCACAGATGTAAGTCAGATCTGAGATTTATTCCTTAGCAAGTAATGCACATAAATGTGTCCTGAATTTTTGAGGTGCAGCTGAGGAAAACTGCCAATTAGTTTATCCTGTGCTATGAATATTGTGTGTGTTATTAATTATATAGAGGTTTAACTATGGCATCTTTTCATTTGGATTATGGGCAGGAGTATTAAATTTAAGCAGAACCACTACAATAAAATAGGTTAACTGTAATGTGTAATATGGGCGGAAGTGAATGCAAATGGGTTTGGTGGTGTTACATTTTTGTACAGTTAGAGCCTCAGCAATCTAAGACTGTCCTGCTAGACTCCATAATGAAACAGAGAGATAGTGACTTTTGCTTGTATGTTCTTGGCAATTCTTCTTTAAAATTTGAATTTATGTGGGCTATGGTCTGTCAGGAAATGCAGGTTTGTGTTGTATAATACCTACATTTCATAGGGAATGTAACATTTGATTTTTTTTTTTCTCTTTGAAAGACTCAGCTGTAAGTCTGTCTTGTGATTTCAGATATGTATGAGTTCGGGTCAACTAAAAAAACTTTAGAGTTAAAATGGTGATGTATAATGAGCATCAAGGCTGTATACTCTTCTATGTAACCCAATTAAAGATATAGAAAAAATAGTGGTTTTGCCTTCAGGACTGTTAAGAAAAAAGTTGTGGTTAGTGTGTTGTTGGTTCTGTTTTTAAAGAAAACCAAGAATAAACACTGGTTTCTGATTAAGTGTCTTTCAGCTTTATTAATAGTACTGGAATTGAGTTACAGATACTGAGTTTGATTGGAGCATTAGGTTGTATTCCTACTGATAGGAGTTCTTAAGCCTAAGTTTTATTTTTCAGTTTCTGTGATTGCTTTCCTGCACTATTATCAACACAACTTCTCAATATTTTTGAAACATTTGAATGTAGGAGATTGTTAATGCATTTGGCTCTCCCTTTTTTAGCTACTGGGAAAAAATTGAAAATACTCACTGTTGATAAATTTATTGAAAAAGGTTCTCTATTGAAGCACATCATCTTTCCTGTGGATTCATTCTTGAATTTTGTACTTAGCTTTGAAAAGATTCATTTAAGAAACACACCTCTGAGAGTAGGGTGGTTTTTCCTTCCTCCTTTTGTGATATCCTGTAGTGTTTTTAGGGGTGCGTTACCTTTAAAGAATCACTTAAAATCCTGTATTCATTTTTTGCCAGTTTTTGCTATGGGTAAGAATGGCATATGTGTATCTGTAGGTATGCACCTGCATATACTTCTGATGAACACATGTAGATTGAAGCCATTACTTTCTTCTGTTTGTGGAGAAGATGATGACATGCTCAATATTGTTACGGTTAACTTTTGATTAGACTTGACCCATTTTGGCAGTTTTTTAGTTGCATTTTAAAAAAAATCTTACGTGGAGGGGAAATGTGAACTAGTTTTAACAATAAACTTCTAAATGTGTGTGTAAAACCTCGATGTTTACAACTACTTGAAGTAGAGAACAAGACATAATACAGAAGTTCATACGAAGCTCTTAGTTCAGCACAATTTTGTGTGGCAATAAAATGTGGAAAGGTGCAAGTTGGAACTAATTCATATGCCGTAATCCAAACAACAAGGCAGATTTTGAAATCTGTCAGAGAGGATATGCTGAGCAGCAGTTGTGGCAGGCTATGATTGCAGGCTGGAAAAGGCGCTGAATGCCTGAAGTGTTGTTTTGGCTACGGTAGCGATAGTATTAGGTGTTGCTCTGGCTGCCTTTGAATAAATGCCATCATTCAGTTCCCATGAGTAGTGGAGAAGTTGAACGCCCTGAAGTTCAAGTGAATGCGTTCTGCAGCGTGATGCTTGATCGCAGTGGTGCCATGACCGTTAATGCTGTACCTATTCTGTATCTAGCCTTACTTGCCAGCACTTGCTTTGAATGGTCAGCAAGTGTTGTGCTGGCTTCACAGAGTCAACCACTGAATTTCTTCTTTCTTTGTTAATACTTGATTCCATGAGTCTTACAGTGCTGTCACAGTCTGTAGGTGACCTATTGTGCCTTCCCTTTCTCTGGCTCTTACCTAAACTGTGAAATTTGGGTTTCAGTATAGCAATAAATAAAATATGTGCCGTTTTTTAAATTGATGACTTTTGGGCTTCCAGCTAAGAGTTAAATGGCAAATAGTGATGAGGGAAGACTTTTAATAGAAAGATGCCTGCAGTTGTGAGCAGATGTCCTTTGTGAAGAAGCATGGCACTTTAATTGAGCACTAACTGCTGTCAGAAGTCTCTCCTCATTGAAAGAATGTTGTTCACTGCTTTTATTTCTAAAGCTTTGCTCTAAATCTGTATTCAGATGACACCTATGTCCTTATTAAATTGGCATGCCAGTTTTTAAGTGGGCATGAAGCCATCCTAACAGATGGATATGACTACTGGCATGGCAGGGAATCAAGAATAGTGTTTCCTAAGGGAGACAAAAGTGATGTTAAATCTTTATTACCATTTTGGCTGCACATATGAGCAGTCAGGAATGAAGCCTGCCTGTGATTTTTGCTGAAGGAGACCCAAATGTCTTTTTTAATGACATTATTGCATTAATGACTTAAGAGTTAGAATTTCACATACCTGGTACAAAAGAAATAATTGGATATATTCTCAAGGAGAATAAGGTTAAAGGGGGGTTAAAAAAAACCGAGCCAAATCTGAAAGCATATAATAATTAATCTTTGATGAGAATGACTATACCTGTCCTTATTACAGAAGGTGCTCTGAGGGAACTTCTCTCTGAGAAGTGTGTTGGGATTTGGGGTTGGTAAACATGTAGAACAGTGTCTTTTGACAGACCTTGATAAAATAAGTGCTCAAACTGTATGTTGATATTTTATATATTCAAATATATTTTGGGGCAGCACATGGGTTTTTTTCTGGCTTCTAGAAAAAAAAGCCAGTCAGAACAGTTGGGGGTTTTTATGGGTTTAAATGTTAAGAAAGATTATATCTGTTTTTTGACAGTGTTATCACATCATTTATCAAGCAATATAGCAGCTAGTACTTAAATGAGCATTTGCCCTCCCACTGTGTCTCTCCCCAGTGTGCCTTGAGCTTTCTTGAGGTGGAGGGGAATATGCATTTATGTGGATTGCTTAATCACAGAATAATAGAATCATTTAGATTGGAAAAGACCCTTAAGATCAAGTCCAACTGTAAACCTAACATTGCCAAGTCCACCCCTAAATCATGCCCCTAAGTACCACATTTACACATGTTTTAATGGTGGCTCCACTACTTCCTTGAGCAGCCTGCTTCATAGCCCTTAAGGTTGTTACTTCTCATTCTATCACTTGCTACCTGGGGGAAAGAGATCGACCCCTACCTCATTGCAACCTCCTTTCAGGTAGTTGTAAAGAGTGAGGTTTTTCCCCGAGCCTCTGTTTTTCTAGGTTCAACAACCCTCTCAGCTGTTCTTCACCAGATTTGTGCTCTAGACCCTTCCCCAGCTTCGTTGTCCTTCTCTGGACACACTCTAGCTCCTCAATGTCATTCTTGGAGTGAGGGGCCCCAAAACTGAACACACGATTTGAGGTGTGACCTCCCCAGTACCAGGTCCAGGGGGATCATCCCTGCCCTCGTCCTACTGGTCACACTAGTGCTGATAGCAACAGCATTGGCTCTTGGCCCACCTGGGCACACACTGGTTCATCTTCAGCTGGCTGTCAAGAAACACCCCCAGCTCCTTTCCACCTGGCAAGTTTCCAGCCTCTCTTCCCTGAGCCTCAAATGTTGCAGGGTTTTATGTTGATACTGCTCTGCTTGCAGGCTCAGGCTGAGTCCAGAGCCTGCTTCCTACAAATGTTGGTCTTTTTTATTTACTTTGGTCATACGAATTCATGAGAACACGTTGGAATTGCATCCTCATATGGGATGACTTCAAGTGGTAGAGATCGTATAAAATGTAATTAATTTTCCTTTTCTAAGACTGTTGTCTTTTGTTTGAGTCATGTCCTAGAAGTACATGACTTTTTTTACTGCACACAAAATAAAATGATTCTCCTATATTGCCTTAACTAACAAGATGAGTTTAGGTAACAGCCAGTCACAAAAACCAGACATATAGCCTTAATCTAAACCAAAATAATAATAAAAAAATGCAATTCACTTAAAAGTATATTGAACAATTTTCATATTAATGACAATTGCAGTTTTTCTGTTCGTTTTGTTTTTCTGTTAATTGCTTTTTAAAAAAAGAAATAATATACCTAAGGCTAGTTAAACAACCTTTGAATTTCCATATACCTTAAGTTTGTTCACATCTGAAAATGCACTGTAAATCATCAATCAGCTGCATATGTTAAGTCCTTTCAATAGATTATATGTCAAATATGGTTCAAATCTTAATTAAAAATGCAGAATACAACTGGGAGTAGTGAAGCTTGCAGAGTAATTAGCTCTTAGAACTGGAGGAAATCCATTGTACTTTCTGCCTAAACTGTCCTTTCAGTAGAAAACTTTGTCTGTTGGAAGCCCGGATATATTTTTTTAATGTTTAAGGAGTACAGAATGGCTTTATGCAGAAGAATAATTACATCACAGAGTTTTTTTACACAAATACATGTGTGTGGTTTTTAAATGAGTTATAGACAACAGTGGGCACTTGGCATTCTACTAGGCAAAGTTTTAAATGGTTTCTGGAAACCTGTTGTGGAGGAGTTTTTAAATTCAATAAAGTTTAATTTCACTCCTTTTTAAGGTGTCTAGTGCAGCTTGCAACTCATCATTTTCTCTATGCTTTCCAGTTATTGGTCAGATGAGTACACCAGCATGGGAAGTCAGTGATTTGGTGGTTAATACATATCTTAGCTACCTTGAAGTCCTAGTCTTCTGGTCGAAGTCATTTGACGTACAGCAAAAATACAGGATTCCCCTTGATCAATGACTTATCTCAGTCTGGTCTCTTACTTTACTTCTGAAATAAAGCTCATTAAGTATAGATTTTTATTATGATTTGTTATCCAGTTGCTTCCTGTAAGTTTAAAAGCTACCCAAAGAGAATTTTAACATTTGCTAGGTATCAAACATTTCAAGGGGATCGTAATGACTTTCAGTGGCAGACTGAAAATCCAGTGCAGTCCCACTTTAATTTTTCTTTTGCAACTTAACAAGCAAGTTCTTTGCAGGTGTCTTGCTAAGGTCACATGCAGCTTTTATCTCAGCAGCATATGGACTGTGTAGAGAAGTTACAAATCTGGCAAATAACTCTTTTAGCCTTACCTCTTCAGCAGGAATGAAGCACTTGTTGCTGTTTTAGACAAGTGGTTGTTTAGACTAGCAGGTTTAGTAGGTATTTACACTAATACGCATATGGTGGTCTTCATGACCATCATGAAATAGAACTTGGTTAGCAATGTTATGTCTGAAGGAAAAAATATCATAAATAGTTTTGGAGTTACCAGAACCTTGACAAATGAATCCTGAACTTATCATGTGATGAACTGTTTCCCCTCTGAATAGCCCTAGGCTGTTCAAGGACAGTTTCCACAGATAGCAATGAAAACAGAATTGAAGTTTATTTTCTAGCTTTTTGAAAAGTAGATAGGTAATAATCTAATTTAGAACTTATACTTATTTGTTGACTGAATATATAAACCCTTTATGTAAGAAAAAAAGTAGTCTCACATTTCAGTAAATTTTAAAGGTACTGCATATAACGTAATGTTACTAATGATGTTTCTTTGATTTAGTTTTTGGTCAAGAAGCTAATGGCGCTGCATTTGTTGCATAATAAGTAGTTAGAAGTTGTTCATATGAGCAGATCAAGAAAGAATTTGCTAATTATCAAATTACACAGAATTACAGAATGCTAGGGGTTGAATGGGACCTCTGGAGATGATCTCGTCCAGCCCCCCTGCTCCAGCAGGTCACCGAGAGCGGGGTGCCCAGGATCATGTCCAGGCAGGTTTGGAATCTCTCCAGAGAAGACTCCACAACAGCTCTAGGCAGCTTAGGCCAGGCTCTGGCACCCTCACAGCAAAGCAGTTTTTCCTGATTACATCTCAGTTTCAGAGAACTGTAATGCTTGATGTCTACAACTGGTGACTAAAAACCTATCTGTACAGTGGCTTTTGGAGGGGAGTTTTTCTCTGTCTCTCGCACAAATCCACACTGAAGTGCTTCAGGAGTGTTGGTACCCCCTGCTACTGTGCTCTAAGTGCTTGCTTACTGCAGCTATTAGCGTTCTGAATCAGAGCGTTAGTCTGTGGCCTGCATTAAGTGCAGGAAGCTAGTCTGTGTGCAGAATTGGTCACGTAAATGAACAGTAAGCTGTGTGAAACCCCTTTTCATGCTGCTCTTTGAACAGGTCTTTTGTCAATGTGTACTTTAACTGCTGCTTTACTAGTACGTTTGTTATTTAGTCATTAAGATTTCTCTTGTACCTTAGAACAAGGGTTATAGAAAATGAGATAAATAGCATTTTATTCATGTTGTGGCATTACTAAGAGTAGATATTCTTTCTGAGGCAAGAAATTATGCTGACCCTTAGATGTGATTAAAAGCTTCTAGTTTTATATGGCTTGGAGTTGTTACTTGAAATATGAGTATTCTGCATGGAGGCCTTCTGTTGCTTCATCTGCAAAATATAGAAGTTTATAATCTGCCTCCTATTCTTGTCCTGTCTTTTTTTCTTACACTCCTGTATTCCTGTACTAGCACCCTTATTCTGGGGGGGTTCTGAGCCCCTGGCTTGTATATCCTGTATGTCCAGGTTCTAAATTGCTCTAAAAAAAAAAAAAAAAACAAAACCAAAAACCACACACACATTTTTATTTTGTTTTTCAGTAATTAAGAAGTTTTCTTGTTTTGTTCTATTCCTTGTTCAGAAACTGTGATATGTGGTATTGATAGAAAACAGTATACAATTGGTGATATAAATATTTTTCCAAAGAGTTAAGACAGACAAGGATTTTGAGCAATAGGAAATCAATTCCGTGGAAATGAGTAAGAGCTTCAGGACAGTCTGTGACTAGAAGGCTTCTGTAGTTCTATACAAATTTATTCTGAGGTGGAACCTTTGAAGCTACATTTAGCTCTTTGTTCTTCCTAGGTTATTTTCATAACGATAACAAAACTTTGAAGCATGTGCTCAGCATTATTCTCGCTGTTGTGCTGTACTCTCTTTAATTACATAGCACTGCACAAGTATGTTGCTACTTAAATCACTCAGTGGCATGCATCAGTTAAATACAGAAAAAAAATTGTGTCTTTTATCTCTAGATAGACAGTGCCTTCATTGAAGTTATTTTAAATTCGTGAATCTTGTCCTCCTGACATTTCCTATAAGCACCTCGGTCTTAAAAAGTCAGTGTACATGTGAGATTGCAATGGAACTTACTATTTGTGTCAGCTTTCTTAGATTTAAATAAGGATGAATGTATGTGTAGCTCTCCCTCTCAGAGGCTAGATAGGCATTTCATTAGTATTTCCTGCATCTGCACTCTTTTATGTGTTCTTAGAAGGTATTTTTCAAATTCATGCAAGTAGAACAATTGTTGTTTGTGTCTTACTTTCAGAAAGAGTTATTTTGTAAGTATAGTATTTCTTACATTAAGATCCTGTCACTACTTAAACATAGCTTATTTCCAGGTCCTTTGTATGTAAAGTTGATAGTTTGTCCCTAGGCGTTTGGGACAAGTTAAACAGCCTTCAGAATTTAACTGTAGCATATTATTTTCATCAGAAAGTTGATTTCCAAATATGAGAAGTACTGTTGACTTAAAAAAAAAATCACAGAAGTTTAATACAATCCCTAAGGCATGATTGGAAAATCAACAGTTACATGTTGGAAGGGACTGTAGCTGTTAAAGCATACTGTGTTTCACTGTTCAGAGGAGGCTTTATTTGCAGGTACCATTTGATTTGTATTTGTTCTTAATTTGCTTTTTTACAGAATGCAGGGACATTCTGCTTCCTGTCATTACAAAAGAGCTGAAGGAATTACTGGAACAGAAGGATGATCAGCAGCTCCAGGTCCAAGAGAAGTCCTCCTATGTTGAATTACTTAACAGCATTCTGGAGGTTCTAAGCTGTCAAGACCCTGTAAGTATTGATGATGATGTAGATGGCTTGAGTTTGTAGTAAGTCTGAGCTGATTAGGTAGTAAATTATTGATGCTGATGAATCTCACTTAAATTTTTAATAGAAGTCAGTGGCAAGTTGAACTTTTCTCCTATTTTTCATGAGTGTAAGTTAAAGGACAGTTGAGGTATTTAAGGTGAAGTACTGAAATCTATGCTGTCTTTTTTTATTTCTCAATTTTATATTCTTTAAATATTCAGCTGCTGTAAATTACCACAGTGTTATTAAAAGCAGTGAGGCTGCTCTGTTTTGTCCTAGCAGAGGTTTAGGCACTTTGAGTTCTGACTGGCAAAGTTCAATACATACTGAAATTAATTGGAATACTGTGATACTGAGCTGAGTATCAATGGTGTCAGGAACACCAAGCTGAGCAGTGCTGTTGATGTGCCTGAGGGACAGCAAGCAGCTCAGAGGTACTTTGACAAGAAATGGGCCCAAGTGAACCTCATGAAGTTCAACAAGGCCAAGTGCAAGGTCCTGCACTTAGATCAGGGCAACCCTCCAGTATCAATACAGGCTGAGGGTGAAGGGGTTGAGAGCAGCCCCGTGCTGAAGGACTTGCAGGTACTGGTGGATGAAAAGCTGGACATGAGCTGACAATGTGTGCCCACAGCCCAGAAGCCAATCACATCCTGGGCCACATCAGAACAAGCATGGCCAGAAAGTCAAGGGAGGTGATTCTCCCTCTCTGCTCTGTTCTGGTGAGACCCCACCTGGAGTACTGCATCCAGCTCTGGGGTCCTCAGCCTAGGAAAGACATGGACCTGTTGGAGCAGGTCTGGAGAGGGCCACAAAAATTATGCGGGAGCTGGAACCCCTCTGCTGTCTGGACAGGCTGAGAGAGTTAGGGTTGTTCAACATGGAGAAGGCTCTAGGGTTGACCTAATTGTGACCTTTCAGTACTTAAAGGGGGCTTATGAGAGAAATAAGGACAAGCTTTTTAGCAGGGTCTGTTGCAACAGGAGGACAAGGGGTGATGGCTTTAAACTAAAAGAGAAGACATTTAGAGTTGATAAAGGGAAGAATTTTTCTACAATGAAGGTGATGAGACCTTGGTCCAGGTTTCCTAGAGAGGTGGTCGATGCTTAGTCCCTGGAAACATTCCAGGTGAGGTTTGACAGGGCTCTGAGCAACCTGCTCTAGTTGCAGGTGTCCCTGATCACTGCAGGGGGTTGGACTAGATGACCTTTAAAGGTTCCTTCCAACTGAAACCATTTTGTGATTCTTCTAAATATTCAGAAAATTTTTATATTTAATATTGTTTCTTCTCTAAGTTCAGTTATTTCTTAAAATATTTTTTTATTCATGGATATTAGTAAAGAAATAGGGCTTCAGGGTTGGAAGATGAAGTCGTTTATCTGAACTGATACATCTCCTATAGAAATGTCTATAGAAGTGAGATGTGAACATAGTGCAAAGATGATTGAAGATGAAGTATTTTTTTCAATAAGTTCTATTTGAAAAGTTTGTAACTGTTGGTTTTGGACAGTTCTGTGAATATGTTAATGCACATGCCTCAAGGATTTAAAAAAAATAAATACTTTCGATTTCAACTGGGAACATTTCAGTTGAAAACTACTTGGGTAGCGTGATGCTGCTGAGAGCTTTTGAAAAGCTCGTGGTATTTTTTCTTCACGTAGTCTCCCATGGTATTAGGCAAATGTCTAGCTGTATTTAAAATCAAATGCGTTTTATTGTTGAGGAGAACCTTATCTTTAATAATAGGATTTTTTTGTTGACTTTTTTTCCCTGATGGCTGTGATGCAGATGTTTAAATGCAGCTGAAGCCCAGAGATTTAATGGGTGATTGTACTGGTGAATTTCTGACATAGAAGATAAGTTCCTTGGAGTGGGTCTAAATCCACTAGTGATATCAGCAATATGACAACCCTTCTGGAGGTGTCATATCCATGAGTATTAGAAACATTGTAGAATAGTTTGGACATCGACAACAGATCTAGATGCTTTTGCTGAGTAAAATAGATACCTGGCATGGCATGCCTGCTGGCAATATAATTGCTGATCAGAGACAATGTACATGTTACGATATGTTAAGGTATACACCATTACATATAAGACTGGTTTTTTTAACTGCAACAGCAAATGCGTGACTATCACTAGTAGATTTTTTGTATTTCCTTGATAGAGAATCCATGGGTCACAGTTTCTTTATTTGTTTTTTTTTAGCTGTGCTAAACACTGACCCTGATTTAGTACTAAAAATCTGCTTTTTGACATGACTTATCTAAAGGAGGGCAAAAAACCCAAAGGAAGGGACCACTTCTAGAGTAACACTAAGGCATCAGATGGTAGTTTGTCTCTAAGAGACAGTGCAAATTCCTCTTGAGTGCAACACAGATGTTTAGTTTTCAGCTGAAGTGAAAAATCTTGTTTCAAGGATAAATGATTTTGACTAGCAATGGGAAATACTTCATATTCAATACTTGTACAGGCAAATGGTGAGGTTCACTATGTGGCCTGATTATTATGATAATAGTGTCTAGGTGGTCTCCTTCAGAATGCCTTTATTCAGTGTGATCTAGGTACAGAGAATTAATTTGGTCATTAACCAAATTATTTCTTAGGGATTGCACTTGATTAAGACTAATGCAATGTTCCATGAGGAATTTAAAGTCCTATATCTTATAGTATCTTTCTAAGAAAATGAATGATTCGACCTGCTGGAGGAGAAAACTTCAGGTGTTAGTGGCAGACTCACTTGACAATATTATTATAAGCTTAACTCTGTCTTGAGAACACCAATGTCTTGTCCATGTTTCTTCTGGTTTTCCATCTTGATAGGGAAATCTGGTTTTGAATTAGTATTTAAGACTTCCTGTAAATTTAACCTTGATATTTTTGCATTATTCTTTTTCTGTGAAAATCTCCACAAGTTGAATGAGGACAGAAAAGAGGAAGCAGTATTTGTTATGTGTTTTGTGGTCAAAATCTGTTGAGAGGTGATTTTTGGACTTGCTACAGATTTTTTGAAGGATGTATTTTCTTTGTCAAGGATATTGTGATATATCCAGTTCTGCTCTCCTGTTTTGCCCTACATTGTTTGGCAAGTGGGAACATGTGAATCATCAGATCCTTGTGTTCAAACACTGTTTTCTTCAGCTGCTGTCAAGCTGCTGGGTTCTGCAGACAGCAAGTACATTAAGACACTGGTTTATGCTAAGGACTTAGTTTTATGAATAGATAGTTATTGTTAGGCATCTGGATTAGATGCTTATGTTTGATTTTAAATTGCCTCTACAGCAAATAACTTTTGGCCATAGATAACATTTTTTTGACTGAATCAAGTCTAAAATTAGCTTCAGAGCTTGAGACTGTGTGCTTTCAGCACCTGGGAAATTCAGTTAAAGATCAGAACTGCAAGTAAGTTGTTGATGAAGATCATGGTGAAAACTGACCTTTTGTTTCGGCTTTAATTAAAAATACTTCCCTTTTCGTCCTTTACACCAACTTTGATTTGTGCAATCTGACAGCCCTTCATAAGGAAAAACATCTCTCCTGTCAGGGCCAAAGCCTGGCCCAAGCTGCCCAGAGAGCTTGTGGAGTCTTCTCTGGAGAGATTCCAAACCCGTCTGGATGCGATCTTGGGCACCCTGCTCTGGGTGACCTGCTGGAGCAGGGGGGTTGGACGAGATGATCTCTAGAGGTCCCTTCCAACCCCCACCATTTCGTGATTCTGTGATAAGGTGACTTTGTCTCTAATCTAACATATATCTTACTGTTCAATATTTACTGCATCAGAACAGATTTTTATTTGTAGTGCTTACATGATTAAATGTAATGGTAAACACTTTCTCTTGGAATCTAAAATAAAATCTTGGTTGAGAATACAAGTGGAAATGAGATGTATAATCTTTTTTCTGTTCTTGGTACAAAGTCAGTAATTGGCAGCAGCTGCATTTGAAGCTGTTGATTATATTAGCAAAGATGTCTGGAAGCATTTTAGAATCGTACAGAAGTTTGCAAAGCATTTGCCTAGCTTAGGACAGATCTTAAGAAAAATTCAAAGCAATTTAGTCAGGGAACCTGCATGTTCTTTCAGCAGCAATGATCTTAAATTCTTCTGCAGATAATTTTCTGCCAGAGCAATGCATGATTATAAACGATGTGATTTTTTAAAAAATCAAAATCTTTATCCTTTTCTTCATGCTCTCTTCTTTTTATGTGTATGTTAGAGGGAGAACACAAAGTTGTGTATCTGCATGTTTGAGAGGAAGTATACCTGATCTGGTTGATGTAGAGTTAATTTTCTTCATGGCAGCCCGTACGATGCTGTGCCATAGATTTGTGACCAAACCAGTGTTGATAACACACTGGTGGAAATTATATTTACTGCTGAACAGTCCTTGTACCGTGGCAAGGTCTTCTCTGTTTCTCGCCCTGCCCTGTGCCAGGGAGTAGGCCAGAGTTGGGTAAGAGCTGGAGAGGGGACACAACTGGGACAGCTCAAACAAATCAACCAAAGAGGTGTCTCCAAGTGGCTATCTCATGCACAGGTTGTGTAATACTATAGGTCTGAAGGAGCCATTCAGTTAGTCCATGTTTATCACTGCCTGAATAAGTGAGCACTCTATGTATATTCTTAAGTGCAAGAGAATGGAATTTTTCTAATTGTTGTCCCAACCCTGTAGAAGTTTAAATAGAACACGCAAGCTAAGTCAAACACTAACTGCTATTACCCTGCACAAACATATTTTAAGAGATTTTTTGGTTGAGATTTTCTATTAACTCATTTGTGTACCTAAGTGTGCCATCCATCCCATCACTGAAGGCATTTGAGTTCTGTGAGAACTTCATACTGCTGATCTCCGTAGCGTGTGTGAGCTCTGATTGTTTCATGCCTTGGTCACCTAGCAAATAACTTTTCAGCACTGATTGTCATACTCCATGAAATGGAAAAATACAATTCATGCTTTCCAAGTTAATGAAGCTCTGAAAAGATTTATGTGTAACCCAATGGCCTGCAGCCACATAGTGAGTTTTTGAGGCTGCATTAAAAAATGTATGTCATCCTTGTGAAGTGAGCTATGATGTAAGAAAATGCATGTTACAGCAGGGAGCCAGACTGTCTTCTAAAGCTAGAAACAGTTAGTTAAAATGAAAGCAGAAACCTTGTGTATAGGCAGTGTGTGAAAATGTTGAAAGCTTAATCGTTTCTTAGATTATCAAGAAGCAAGGTAGTCTCAGTTTCATAAAGAAACCATTTAAATTCATTCACTAACATTTATCTGAAAATTTAAAGGCTTAGCAGAAAATAACCTTTGTGTGCTTGAGCGTGTATTATATTTTTTCCAGGAAAGCTGTGATATGTGTGACTTCTGGATTCTGACTAGAACTCATCTTTAATAATGGAGTCATGGCTAAATGTTAAAACCATTGTATAATGTTCTGGATGTTACTAATAATGGTATGGCATGTACTGAAATGTGAAAAGAAATGAAGTTTGATTATAAGAGCCCTCATCTTTGAATTAAAATGGCAAACTAATGAGAAAAGTTACTGCCCTGTGCCCAAGTAAAGTGTGTGAAGTGCTACTAAATAGTTTGCAATTTTTGGCTGTTGATTTTTGCTTTTAATTACAGTGGTTATCAATGTCATAAGAGCATATATGATTAATGCATGTACCTTGAATTGTAACAGAGGCCAAATCATAGACTTTCAGAATATTTATTGCACCACTGCAGTTAACAATTCCAGCTGAGATACCAGTTTTTATCTGTCCATTTGGTACGGTAGCTGCATGGACAGAGGTCTAACCAGAAGCTAATTATTTCCTGAAAGTTACGTTCAACATTACAGTAGAGCTAGTGAATATGGAAAGCATTCAAGTTCAAGGATCAAATCGGATGCCTTTCACGGAAACACAAAATCCTACTGCAAAAAGGAAGCATCTGTAGCAGGCAGATGGTTTTCACTCTAAAGCTACTAAACAGTTTCACATCTGTGCACAAAATATTGCTGTCTCCTTCCTTTTTTCACTATGTAAGCTCTATTTGTTGAGAATGTCTGAACTCTCATAAAGACAACAGTGGAATGGAATGCAATTTTTTTCAGTAGTTTTCCCTAGTGTTACTAGTAGAAGAGTAGGATTTGAAAATGTGGTGCGTCATAGGCCCTGAAGGCAGTGGAAAAGAGACAGCTCTTCTCTATGTTTTCTAGTCCAAGAAATGATGCTATTTCATGCACGTTGGAGGCATTTTTCTTTCTTATGGTTGGCTCATCTTTTTTGACATACTTGTCCCTTCTTCCTTACGCTGTCAACATCTTTCCGCGTGTTTTCCTTTTTCTGGTTTCTTGTGAGATGCCATCCCTCTATTTCTTTTCTATTATCCTCTGCCCTGTGTTCTCAGTTTTAAGCAGGATGCAGTAACTCCTGTATTGTTATAGGGAAACAATAGTGGAGAATCTGTCATCCAGTTAAGTGCATCTGTAATGCATTAGTACCACCTCAGAAAGAGAAATACTGGAGATGGTGAGAGTGGCTTGGGTAGCCTCTTAGTCCAATAAAACTTCACTGTTCCACAAGAATGTTTCAAATTACGTCTTGTTTTCTAGCTGTGTAACACTCCAAAAGTGTGAAGCTTGTGAGGATATTCTGGTGTCAAGGGCTGCCACTGTACTACAATCCAGTGGTGAGACTAGATTGTTCTTTTTCTATTGTGAGGCCAGCTGTGCCAGTGCATGCATTAGGAGGACTAAGATATGCTGCTTCTGCAGCACAGAGGTTCTGGTTGTTGCTTTTGAATGAGGTGTCTTTCTGATTACAACTTTGCATAAGCCTGAAGAATTTGCTTTGCTGTGTGACAAAGCGCAGTTATGTTTTACTGGAAGAAAGTGCAGTTTTATGTCAGAGGTTTTTCAGGAGATTAAAAAAAGAGAGGAAAATAGAGACAAGGGGGTTTGGTTCATTATTAAAGTTATGAGGAGAGATGGCTGTAGGTTTTTATTTTTAATTTCACTGTTATTTCCAATGCGTTTAAAATACAAGGAGACAATGCACTGTATGGCTTTCATATTACTTGATTGGCATAAACCTTAAAGCTCACAGTATGAGTATTGGCAAGTGGAGGAGATGAAAGAGAAAGGAGCCTTGTGAAAGCACTCCGCAAATGTGTCTTCTGTGCAGCAACAGTCAGGTGTAATATTTTTGTAAGTACAGGATTGTACCAGAGAATTTTAAAATAAAAAAACAAACCACAAACAAGTGATTTTGTGAACGTATTGTTCATTTCTGTAGTAAATTTTGAGATGCTGTGATGGGTGAAAAGATCATTTAAGCTTGCATGTGTTGTAGTTGGAGGAGACAATACGACTAAATGGTGTTAGTAAATACATGGCTAGATACAAGGGCTGCAAGGATATGAGGATGTTGCAAGGGCTGCTGGCCTGAGCCAGGTTAAACAAAACAGGAGAGAGGGAGCAATGTTGGATGTCTCCGAGGAAAAACAGAGTCAGAAGCAGTTTTTCCTGGGGTGGTATTGGAGCTCAGCCACCTAAAATATTGTTAAGTCACCATGGCTTCTGTGTTTGTGGTGTTCTTCCCATACTACATGTGACCTTAAAGTGCCTTGTTTGTCGTAAGCTGATTTTTGTTCTTTTGGGGTTTTTTTCTATTAGAAATTTGTTTAGAGTTTTTTTGTTTCATTATTGCATGGTAGTTGCTGAAGTTCTCTAGGGGGAATACAAGCTTATACTTCTCTGCTCAGTGTTTTATTATGGATTTTTTTTATTTTTAAAAAAATATCAAATGTCCTTTGGCAGGCAACATGCCAGAGGTACTTAACATTTGATGTGAGTTGGTGGATATTTGCCGTTGGGCTGCCAAAATCACTCAAAAGCTGGTGCTGCCAGGTGGGGCGACTCTGGTGTAATCTCAGTCAGCCAGACTGACCAGTACCTTGGCAACAAGGCCAAAGAGCAGATCATCTTCAGTTGGTGTCTTCGCAAAGTGAAATGAAGATTACTTTCTCCGTTAATAATTATATACTTCGTGCCTGCAAGCTAAGAATATTACTGAGCTCCAGAGTACCCTGAGGGCCATTGACAGATGTGGGGAACTGTGATACCATTTGCCTCAATTACCAGGGTGTTGCTATTAAGTTATGGGCTACTCAGTTCCTGGGAAAAGATGAGTCCTTTGAGTGAGGGATGGGAAGCAACTATTTGAAACAAAAACCAGTTGTTAGGTAGTTAGGGCTGAATTTGGAATGTGCCACTTGTAATGACTATTCCACTGAAGCTGCTGGAGCTAAGGAGCAGGGTGAGCAAGGGGAGTTAGTGTTGTTCTTTCAATAGGGTGGTTATATTATACAACTTGAACTTCAAAATGGAAATAATTGGTTTCTTCTTTCTTTTACAAGAGATATGGAGTTAATAGCAACATGTTTGTTTTTTTTCTTTACAGGCATCGACTTATCATCATATTCAAGAAATAATGATACAGTTATTACGCACAGTGAACAGAGCTGTTATTACAATGGGACGAGATGATACCTCAATTGTGAGTAATATTTCAAAGTATTTTTAATCCTTTGACAGTAATTTTATAGTTATCTTGAAAAAATGCAAATACAGTATTTGGGGAGTCCTTGTTTGTGGACTTTTGTAGATATAAAATAAAAGGTCTACAGCTTTGCTCTTTTTTTTTCAACTGTGCCACTGTAGTGTCTTTTGAAGTGTAGATGAATACTGTGAGATTTGTGCATTCTCTAAAATAAACTCTAAATCTAAAGTTAATTGCTGTTTGCAAAAAGAAGAACTAGACCAAAGGGCACATTTTAACACATTGAAAATAGTGTTTCTACTCAACTGAAGTGGAAGTGTCTGAATAAAACTGAAAAGGGAAAAAAAAAAGCTGTTCCTGAACAGCTTTTATAAATAATCGGTGGATTCTCTGTTTCTCCCTATTTTTCCACATGCTTTCCTCTTTGGTGGGTTAGAGTTGCTATGACACAGCTGCTGTTCTTGGCTCAGTATCTGGAAGTGAAAGATGCTATGCACACAGGAAAATATCTGGTGACAGAGCACTCACCTCAGATTTTTTTGTAGAGATTTCATGGTTTGAGAGTTATATTCAAGGAGAGATTCTGCAATTAATTCAGATCTAAGTACAGAAGTCATAAGTGTTCCTCTTGATTTAGACTGAGAATTCAAGCCAGCTGTGTTCCATGGGGATTGTGGAACTTGCCCTTCAGACTGTGCATTGAAGTTGTGTATTGTTAGTATTCAGATATTTACATTGTTCTGCTAAGTCATGAGCAGATTTTGCAATTTAGCCAATGGTTTTGGCCACAAGAGATACGTTGTGTATCTTTTTAGATGTACTTAGTTTCCTTGGTCATTTCTGTTGGAAAACTGAAATAAGTTTTAGAGCGTTGCAAGTCAGAATGTATGTGTCGCCTAATGATTAGTCTCCTAGTAATTTAGTTCTTCAGAGGAGGTGTTTGCCAGAGGTTGCTTCAGACTCCCTGGTGGTACATCTGCAAGTTTCAGAAACTATATAATAAACTGTTTATCAGAAGTCCAGGCTGTTACTCTTATGTGTGTAACCCTCTGCATGGTTGTAACAGCAAGAGGTTTGGAATAAGCACCCACTGGACCTCTCAGTCCTCTGCAGTGTTTGAAAATGCTTTCTGTACTTGCAAAGAAAGTATCATATGAGTGTCATGGATGGTGTAATCAATCTATTAAGGAGTATTTCTGGGTACTACAAACAGTCAATGGAGAAGCAAAATGAAACTAGCCATCCTGCAAAAAAATTCCTTATCATTAGGAAACATTAAAAAATCATTAGGAAGCAAGCTGGTTAGATTCAACTGAAATGGCTTGGAAAATGTTTGGTTGACTTTTTTTTCCTCTCTCTCATCTACTATAATTTATTGAGCTGTTTTAACCTAAAAAAGTCAAATACAGTGTAAATTTAGAAATGCAGATGTGTGAATGCTAATAATGCTCATAAGCACCTCTGTGTATGTCTATGTTGGGCATTTTAGAGGTTTTTCAAAGCAGAACTCCCAGTTCATTACAGCATTTTCTAGAGCTGAGGCAAGATCTCTCAGTGGAGCAGTCTTTTACAGGTGCCATGAAGAAACTGTTTGTAATGAACCGAATCTTTTGCTTTCAGAAATAACAGGCAGAAGAAGCTTGTTCCATGCTCTGTGTACCACCTTCAGTTCACTCAGTTTATCTGCAGGTTTGCTTTAAAACTTCTTGGTAGGCTTGAGCTTGTTGAAAGCCTGAATGCATTATCTTTTACAAATGAAGCAGATAGTCAGGAGTTAGAGCCTTCCGCAGAATGCTTAGGTGAGCTGAACTTGCTAGAAGTATGGGGAAGTCTGCAGGTACTGGTAGGACGTATGGAATAGCTTCAGTCAGGCTATCTGATATTAGATGGGTATGAATGACATTTCACATTGGACCGCAACTGTTACTTCCAGGAGAACAGAAGGTTACTCTTTACATCCTTAAATCCATTGCTGTGTTTCTGAATGTTGCAAGTATTTTGATTATCTTTTGCTGTGTAATTTTCTAGAACTTGAAAATGGTGTGAAAACCAATGCTAATATGGTGTTATACTAATAAAAGCAATGGTGACTATTTACAAGACCCATAATACCTTTCTAGTTTAGATGGCGTGCACCTGATAGAGTACTGGCTTTTATTTACCTGAGTTTCTTTGCTTTCAGGTGTGCTTTTCACAGTCTTCTAGCATGTTGGCAGGAAAGGAGTTAAAAGGATTTTGGGCTACAGTTGCCTTTATCTTTTCTTGCTACAATGCCAGTGATTCTAAGGGAAGGTGCTTGTGCTCAGCTGCTAACAGCATGCTGTGAGCTTTGTCATGTAATTACTGAGAGGAGTCAGGCTAAGGAGGACATAATGCCTTCAGGAGAAGGTATTGGTGATGGATAAGTAACTTGGCTCTCTGCAGCTACTGCAGGGAAGACTTACTTTAGTGCCACTCTTGCCTTCATTGTGATGTTCTGGCAGTTGAAGGCTTCAACAGCTGCTTGGTTATTTTCACTGCTAAAAATACTACAAAGCCTTGACTGTAGTTGTAGAAGTGCTTCTAAACTTGCAATAAAGGGGCGAATTTATTGCCTGAAGCTGGCTAGTGAAGCTTTATCTCAAACACTTCATTAATAATTTTAGACTTTTAGTTAAAGGGCAATGTGATGTGGTGAATTCCTATGACAGCAATTAGAGAAGTAAAATGTATAGAAGCATGTAGAATACAGATGTACTTGTTTTTAGTATTGGGTTGGTTGGGTAAACAAAACTATCACCAATCCAGCCTATACGTATCAAAGCTTTCCTTTGGTACTCCCAGACTTGGTTTTGTTCACTGTGTCAATTTAGCATGATGAAAACAGTGTAGTAACACTACACAGAGAAGTGTTTAAACAATATTTATATAAGATATTGTACAACTGAAGACATTTTTGGAAGCAGTGTGCTCTATTAATCGAAGCTCCTCTAGATAGCATATTTCTGCAAAAAACATATATGGGAAATAATGACCAGAGAAACTGTTTTGGTGAGTTGCTGTATGTAGTGTGTATATTCAAATGTACAGACGGTCTAGCTGAAAGTTACAGCTTTTTTTTATTCAATATTCAAATCCTTTCTTCACCTTGAAAAGCTGCAGAAGGATTGCATGAAAGACCTATTTATTCAATTCCCATTCATTTTCACTATTGTTTATTTCCTTTGTAATCTAAGTGTTGTTTATTAATTGACTCCTGAAACCTAAGAAAAATATTTCATTTTATTGTAAAAGATAACATCACATTTGAAGAACCTAGAAATTTACAAAAGAGACCTTAGTTGGTAGGAAGGTGTTTTGTACCTAAGCTAGGAAAATGACTACGTATTGTGGCTATTTTGAAAGACCTGTAGAGCACGAAACTCTAGAAAGCCTTACAGGAACTGCTATTACATGACAGAAATCAGTATTTCATTCACACTTTCTGAATTTTTGAAGTGAGTTAGATTGACTCCATAGAACAGCAATTTTGAATACAGTAATTTTGGAATATGCCACGTTTTATATATAGCAAATTGTAGTTGTCATATAAATACATCTTTCAGAGAAGCCTACAATATTTCATATGCACATGATGTCAAGTAATTGTGTTTTGGGGGTTTATGAGATTTTTTTTTTTTAGAATTTTATTTAAGAACGTGTTTGTATGTAATTCTAACATTTATTTCCTACTCTGGCAGCTGGTTTTAGGTGTTATACTGTCATTTCCTAAATCAGAGGAGATTTTGTAGCCAGTACTATTACCTTCTAAGAATCCACCACTTTTTATTGCTTTTCCCATCTGACGTCATAAATTGCATTGGGTGTATCTGGTAAATTCTTATTTCTTATTTGAGTTAATAATTACAAAAACATTAAACAATGAAAGGAAAAGCAGTGCTTACATATTACATTTTCACATAGCTTAGATTCTCCGTGTTACAAAGCTATTAAATTTTAGGTATTTCAGGTTGCTAGGATATACAAATTTCTGTTAAATCTAAACAAAACATACAGCAGCTAAGCAGTCTCACCCTCTTACTGAGGCCACTGTTACCTTTTAATGTAAGTTTTGCTCAGTGTTGTCTTTTAAAATTTCATGTCAAAAGCCTGTTGTGTGGCATCCTGTGGAGAAGACCGCATATAACTTGTTGCATTTAGTAGGTGTGGTTTTATTGGGAAACTAGGGTGCTTCTTCATTCATAGGAACAATTGACTTCTATTTTCTTTTCAGTTAAACTATTGCATGTTCTTTTTATTTATGATGGTCGGAGCCTCTGCAAGAACCACAAGGGAGTTCTGTCTGTGCTTCAATCAGTACTTTATTTGGATCTTAAATATGTATTTTAGAACTTGGCTGGCTGTTGCTACTACTGCTGACTCAAAGAAACCAAAAAACCAAAAAAACAAAAAAAACTCCTTTGTTGTACTGAAGTCCTGAAGTAGAGAGCTCTAAGAGCAACCTTTAAGGACAGTGCTTGACAGTACGGTTATTTTCATCCTTTCTTTCAAGCAGAAGAGAGATCTTGGAGGGGATGAGTTTGAAAATGCTGAACAGAGGGTAGGCTGAAAGACAAGTGCATGTTCTGAAATTGCAGCATTGGAAGCTGAGGGTTGGTTGGCCTGGATACCTTAAATGTTTCCCTACTGCTGTGAGTGCATATGTGAAAAAGGGAATTTCATATCCATGTCTGGATTTTCTGTACTTTGCCGACTGAGAGATAACTGAAAAACAACTGACTGAGGAATACGGAAAATAAAGTCTGATTTTGACTGAAAGATCAAGGTTTATTAATTGCCTACTGTTGTGAATTCTGTCAAGATCAGACATTTAAGTATAAAACCTGTAACCATTGAAATCAGTATGTTTCAGTTTTTTAGAAGTGTTGATGTTTGTTCAGTTCATAAGAAAAACTTAAAGCCTTACTTGGAACTATCTTTGGTTGGACTTTCTTAAACTAAGTAGAGTATTTGTGTTCTTGCATAGTTTTATTGGTGCCAGGAATTGATTGGTGCTGTGTGGTGAACCGAAATACTGTGGTTTGTTTAAGTTTAATAATTTGAATCCTTTAAAAATATACTGAAGGCACCATATTTATTACGTATGAAAAACCAGCATCAGACAGCTTAAAGTGACCTTTTTTGTGCTTATTAACAAAAAGACGAAAAGATTGCTTTCATATAATAACAAATTATTGAAAATCAGTTCACTACAGAAAAAAAACTTACTGGTTTTGATAGTGTTATGCCTGTTAGTATTGCTCATTATTATACCTTTACTGTAGAGGATAATGATCTCAAAATGTTATTTTAATACACCAGAAACATTTGCACACTAATAAATACTTCATTATGTGAATTGTAGAGAGCAATGCAATTTAGGAATGCTGTTGGAATACCGACATAAGCAGTATATGTATTACAGTGTAATATAATGACATGTTCTGATGTAATAATTACATTCTTACCTTTGTTATACCCACAAATTCTTATTGAAGAGCTTTTCTGTCTCACTCAAGGCATCATTTTGCTAATAAAAATTCCTGTAAAGCTTTTTTCTGAAAAGCGTCTAAAATAATGATCATTCCATGTCTTTCACTTCCATATAGACTAAACTTAATATGGAAATGTTTTCTAGAACTGTCAGTCCTTTCCAATGTGCTAAATTAAGCTATTGCATACTCTGTTCTAAATGAAGACTAGTTTTATCAAAAAAGCTTAGGTCTTCCACACAATTCTTTTGTGCAAAATTGTTTTTAATATGTTTTCAAATGTGTAATTAACCCTAAGAATTCAAGGAACATAGAAGTGTACAAAAAGTGTACTGACATGTTTAACTAACATTGCACAACTAATACAATATGATTTAGAAAAATAGGATCCAGGATCCAGTCTGTTGAATATTCTGGCAGCATTTGATGAATTAACCGGGGTCACTTCTAAGAAAAGAGTTGTAGTACATTCCATTAAACATAAAACACATTATTGGGGCTTTACAGCATGCTCTTTAAACTTACTTTGGAAAACCTTTTCTCCTCTGCCACTCCCATGAAAGGTGACCATGTTTTCATGAGCAAAATAATAATATTATCAACCTTAAAATAGATTACATTGGCATACACTGTGCTTGCTGATAACTCAAGTATTTTTCAAGGAAAGAAATAGCTACATGGACATTTGACAAAGTCTTGTCAGCATATATAATTTTTTATCTAATACAGTTAAGTTTATTAAATATCATTTTTGAGGATCCATCTTGTGTCATAAGTCAGCTTATATCTTAGGGACAAAAAGCTACATGTTGGGATATTTTGGTATAGTAATACAGGTCTTATATTTCTTTAAAGATCAGTGAAGTTCTTTCCTTTTAGTCCATGTTGCTTTTAAGTAGGAAATTAAGATGGTGTGACACCCTTAGCTTTGTCTACAATTGTCTTTTAAAGTGGAGATTTAAACCTTTCTATTTTTGAAAATTTGGAAAGAAAAAGGCTTTACAAAGCCTATGAAAGTGTCCTTGAAAAAACGAGAAAGCTTCCTTTTGAAAGAAACAACTTCTCTTTGAAAATAATGTCTTCATGCACCTTTATTCAGTGAGATGATTTAAGTAAATGCTATTCTTTAGTATTATTTTGTATTTTTCAGATACTCTCATTAAACATTCTTTAGCTTTGTTATTTCATAATAGCACATTTTCAGTTGTGTTGTGCTCTCAATCCTCTTTCTATTCTAGTGTCTTGTGAATTGTAAAAGGATCCAGAAGGAAGTCAAATCCACCAGAAGCATTTTCTTTTCACCTTTTTTGTCTTTCTTCTTAATTCCTTTCTCTGGGGAGCTGAATGATCAAATGGTAGCTTCTGAGGTGAAGCTGAAGCTGGATTTTGCTCTGTGTGATCTAGCATTTTCAAAACCTGATGAAATCTTCCTTCTTGTTGTCTGAAGTCATGTTCTACACTATGGAAAGATGAAGACATGTAAGGTATTAAGTGAGAAATTCCCTTTCAAAAAAACACGTGGAAAGGATGCTTACCTCATTAGAATAATTTGGCATCATGCAGTAGTAGAGCCTGGTTAAAACACAAGGGTGTGTAAGTTGTTGCTTTGAAAATAAGTTCATCTCTTGATCTTTTCTGAGGGAAACCTTTTCCTTTTTAAGAGTGAAGAAATCCAGCATTGTACCCAAAACAAAGGGACAAAAATTAAGGGAGAAAAAATGAAAAAGTACTGGGATGACCTTTCAATGCATCTTATTCAATGGTCAGTTTTTGATACTGTAATTTAACTTGTTCATGTGATTGTCATGAATTCAAAGCTCACACGTTTAACTTCGTTAAAATGTCTCCCACTAGGGTACCTATTGGGACCAAAAATATATATTAAGCAAATATGTAAGACTTTGAGGTAAATGATCTTAATTAAGAGGAAAGTAAAACGTAACTCATTTTCTCCATTGAGACCTGTGATGATTATTAATATCAAATGAGGGCCATGCTGTTGATTAAATGAGAGCAGCTATGGCCACAGAAGTAAATGTAAGGTTCAAAAGAATTGATGTGGACAGTGATTAAGAGTCTGCAGTCAATACAGTTAAAGAAAAACAAAGAAAGAAAAAACCCAAACCTAATTAAAAAGATGCAGTGCTCCATGGGTTTTTGTCTTTATTTCTACCGTATATTCTGGGCAGGAGAGTGGCACTTGTGAGCCATGTCTGTTGTGGAGGTTTTACCATGCAGAGGGGAGAGTAGAAAGGAGCTGGTTGTATTTTCCATCATAGAAGCTCTTTGGGAGGAAAAAGGCATCATCAGAGGACGGCACAGTAAGGCCCAGAACCTGATTTGGGTGCTGAGTAGACTAAATCTGTGAAGTTAGTGAATATGCTTGTCTTTAAACACTATTAATTGTAAGCATTTACATGTATATAAAAATCCATAAACATGGATTGAATTGTAACATGGTTGAATAACATGTGAAAATTAATTAGAAGCTTGTTTCCCTTAAATTTTATGTTTTGGGGTTTTTTATGAAATAAAACAGCTGGCAAAAAGAAAGCAATAGCATTATCTCAGGAGGAATGGAGAGAGATCTCTGGACAAGGAGCAATACATAATAAATATAAAAAGTGGAAGGAAGTGATATAAATGACAGATTTGGTCAGTGTCTGCTCAGTCTTATCGGCTTATTGTTAAAATGAACTTAATACTTCTCGGTAGTCACAGATTACAAGCACGGGATAATGAAATGTTTGGTTTATGGCATATATAAGGATAACATCTGTTCATGTTCCTTTTTTCTTCCCTTCTTCATAGTTTGTCTTAATCTTGGAGAGATCATCTCTAGAGGCAAGAGGTCGATTCAGTGTTCATTTAATACTGCCCCTTATGCTCAGATAACTGTTTTCTTTTGCTACTTGCATGAGTTTATTATAGTGCAAACATGTGTTTTCTAGGATTTAAATTGAAAGTTCCAAGTCATCTCGCATAACCCTGCTGGGCAGTTAATAAAGCTGAACTTAGAGCCACTGTATACCTGGTCACTGTTAGGATGAGAAGCTCTTTATTACTTTACAAGTCAGTGTAATCCACACTTAGGTTGATAGGAGTGTATTGCTTGACTCGGGGACTGCTTAAAATGTGCATAATAAAGGTGGTTCAGTGACAGTAACCCAGCATTCTGCTTGTACAGTATTTGAATCACTGGTGAGTCAGGCTCTTTGAGCAGGAAAATGGAGAGCAAGATGAAACACTTAACTGTAGTTAATGACAACAGTGATGCTATGCTAGTGGGAAAATAATTTCATGGATCTTCTAGGATACATAAAATACATCAATTGCATGGGTTTGTCGATAGCAAAAACTAATAACAATTCTTTCAGAATGTTGTCTAATGAATACTTTATGACCTTCAAATAGTTACACAGAATGCTTTCTTCATGACCATGTCTTGCGGAACATCTCTGTAAAGTGAAAACTATTATGTTTCTTTGCTGTCTCCTGTTTTGTATGTTAAAACAAGAAACTCTTCAGAGGAACTGTGTTCTCTGCTATGTGTTTTCTGGTTCTAATCATTGCACTGTAAACCTCCAGGCACCATCCAGGCACATGAATGTTTTGTTACTACTTCTGTTCCTTCCTTCAGGTACTTATGCTTGTTGCTTGGGATCTTTCCTATATTGAAACTGAGTAAACTGAAAATGCAGGCTAAGCATCATAGTTTATTCTTGAGAAGAGAGAAGGCATCCTGTGGTAGAGGGTAGTTTAAACTGCAGTTTAGATTTGGAGTAACTTCTATGCAAATTGCACTTGCTCCAAATAATAAATAAACACAGAAGTGAGAAGTTTGGGAGTTTTGTTTTCGTTTTGCACATAAACATGAACTGTAGTTAGAGACAACTGGCATTCAGAGAATTAAGTGTTTATCTTTTCAGAGACCTGAATTTATTAGAGAAATCCTAGCTTTAAAAATCTAACACACCAAGGATGATTTTCATCATCAGAAACAGCATCAAAGGGTTTCAAAGCATGCTAGTAATAATAAATGCTGTGAAACTTTGGTGGTAAATTTGTATTTGATGTCTCTGAAGTACAGTGTGTCTACCAGATAACACCAATATTCATTGTTTTCTACTTGGGAAAACCAACAAAACACCTCACACCTACCACTTGGTCTTCTGTTAAAGATTGGATTGATAATAATTGAGACCTTTTATAGCTGTGAGCAAAACATTATAATGTATATGTGGGAGATACAAACACATTTGTGAGAGAGAGATATATCTCACATATATATAAATACATTTGTGAGAGAGAGAGAGATATATACACAGACGATACAAAATGGCGTGAAGGAGCGAAGTACCTGTAAATGATGCATGCGGTGTTCTGACACATGCTGCAGTTGTTGAGGTCTTGACCAGTGTGGTAGAAGTTACGCCTGTAATAAATGTCATGTGTATTTATAGATACATTAACAGATCTCTGAGTCTTTCATGAATAAAAGTAATTCTGCTCACCAATTCTATTATCTTTGCTAAAAAATTCTAGTGTCAAATCAGTTAGAAGGTTGCTTTAACAAACCCAAACCCTATGTTGATTTATGGTTTTATTTCGCATCTTTACTGCCTCACACTGTTAAGATGCTGCTTCTTGGTTCTTGCGTTAATATTTGATATGAAAACTCTCAGACGTGTGACTGCTTCTTATAAACACATTTTAAAGTATTAGAATATCCATACTTTTGGGGAATCCATCTGATCCCTACCCTTATGCTTGCCGTTCTTTCTCCTTTTCATGTTTTCTCACTTGAGTATAAACAAGTCAGATATTACTGCTTGGAGCATTGAGAAAACAAGAAAAGTGGCTTTTGTACTTAACACCAACTAGAGTTGAATTATTTTGATGTTGGAGACATCTGCGTTAGAAACAGTTTGAGGTCGGGGGCTCATTATGTCTGAAGGATGCATAAAGCCTATATTAATGAGCTTTATTTCAATTAGGAGAGTTTAGTGGGTACCAAAATGACTTTCTGATTGCTTTCAGAATTCAAGTGGAGGTTCTTCACATGCCTTGTTGTGCTACCACAAGTAATTGCAATGTTCACGTCTACTGCTAGATGATTCTAGCAAGACGGATTGAAGCTTATCATTGAATCGCAGTGTGAAACTTCAAGATATTTGGCAAAGTTTTTGTTTTCAACTGTGTGTTAACCAAAGAGAAATTGACTGTAAATATTGCAGAATACTCTCCCTGTGCTTCACAATAAGTTACTCTTTGTAATGGTCGGATTTGCAAACATAATTGAAACTTGTCCACTCCATCATCCATAACTATGTGCAGGGGAGGGGTGTTGGATATTTTTTCTGTAATTTACTGAAAAACCATAGTCAAGTGGTAGTTGTATGAAGTATGCCATAGACAAGTGTTTGCTAAAGCTTAACACGTACTTGGGTGTTTTCCCCCACCCCTTGCATCAGATCTTACTTCTCAATTGAACTCTGGGGTTTTGATGTCTTATGGATGTTTTTACATTTGTGTTATCAGTATTTCTAAGTGGATTTGATCTCTTCTGTCTGGTTATTATGGAGTTGTGCTAGGAAGTTGTATGGGCTTTTTGGATAGAGAAAAATTACTAAGAACAACCCTTTTAAAGGATAGTTGGACCTGAATTATGTGAGCAAAAATGTTACATGGAATAAAAACTTAGGCAGGTACAGTGGAAACTAGCAGAAATATTTTCATGGTAACAGCCAGATGGACGTTACTGGTTAATTTCTCCAGATTAAGAAGGTAATCTGCACGGAGTAAAATTACGTGTTAACTTGATTTATATTAGTTATTTTTTTTTTAATGACTGTAAACTCGTAGTTTGGACTCTGAGTTGGAGAATTATCAATCAGAAATGCAAGACGGTGATTTCATATAAATGGTTATTGTAGATGCTTCAGCTACCTGTGCTAAGTGTAACATAGACTTCATGTTGGTATATCTTTAAAAACTGAAGTATAATGGAACCTTTATTCTCCTGATACTTTTAAAAGTTTATTTTTGCATTTTTCAAAGACAAAAATTATTTCATGGATGTTGTATGTTATCGTAAGCCAGAACTTTAAAATGTATCATAGATGCATTTAGTCTAAGTAGGAGCTGCTGTTCATGGTTTGGAAAGCATTATTAGGATATTCTAAAACGTGTTTTGAGCATAGAAATACTTAAAATTAAGGCATTTCCTTCAAGCAGCTCTATCATTTGTGCTATCCTGATGTGTAACTAGCAGTGTGGTCCCCAAATGTCTGCAGGTGCTCTGCCCTAGCTACTAATTCCTTTGCTTGCTTAAGAAGGCAGTAGGAATTTCTTGGACAGAAGCATGTTTTTGCTGATACCCTGTTTCAGCAACAGGACTGCTTTGGCACTAGATGCGTATGGTACCTCACTAGTGAGAGGTAGTTGCCTTGCCATAGGTTTCTTTTATGCCACCTTAGTACATTAGGCTGCTGGAGTTTGTTGTACTGCATACAGATTTTTGCTACACACCTGCCAATGCTCAGGTGTCAGTGGCTTTGTATCTGACACTATAAATCTCTGAATAAAAAAGGGAGTTAATTAACTGTCGCACTGCAATTAGTAAAGGCACTGTTAGCTAAAGCCAAACTATAAAGAGACTTGTCTCTTTGCCAAGGCCCAAGTACCAGAAAAAGGGATTAAGATACTGTTTTTGCAAACTCATCTTTAAGTATAAGAGGAAAGATTTTTTTTTTCCAGTAGCGAAGGTTAGAAAGTACATCTACTTTACACTTCTGATGAATTACTAGTATTAAAATGCACCATACCCTTCACTGAGGGCTCTGGATTTTTCCAGGTCTTGGATTACATTCAGAAGGACTTTAATCTTCTCCTGGTTCGACTGCAAAGATTCCTCTACAGACTGCAGCCTGCCTTGTAGGGTGCAAAGTTCGCCATCTGCCAAATGAATTTGATTTATTTCATTAATGTCTTTGCTGGTTTGTGGTTTTTTTTCATTCCTTTGCAGATAAGACTTTATGTTAAATCCTTCTAAGCAGCTGTTACACTGGGAAGCATCTGACTGGGCAGAATTTTTTTCGATTTCGGTATTACATGACATAATGAGTTTTGACGCATCACTGCGGGGCAGTGACATTACTGTGTGATCCTCACTTGTTAGTGTCACACAGCTGGAATCGGTTTTGTGCTCTCTGGCCTGTTGATAGTTTCTGAGGAAACAAGGAGATGAGCTGTGGTTTGATGGTGACAATGGGATAGTTTCCTTGCTGCTTGCGTCTTTGCTGGCTACAAGCGACTCGGAGTCACTTTTATCTGGTCCACAAGAGTCAGAATGAGGATTACATTCACTGCAGTTAGTAGAATTGCTGAGGCAATGGTAGGCTTTTTCACAATTAGGTGACAGCATGCTGTTTTCATTCTTTTCGCTGCTATTTATGATGGTAGAACAATGCAGTGAGTTACTGGAATTCAAGCTTGTGTCTGGTGTGTCCATGGAAACATAGCTGTCTTGTGGAAAACTCATGTGTATGTATTCAGGCACCTGGGTAGAAGCAGTTGTCTTCTCTGATCCTCTGAAATCCTCTGAGTGGATAGGTCCATTGTTTTGTGCTTTTGAAGGTCTTTGACTTAACCGACCATCCACCTCACTGTTTCTAAATCCATCTTCTAAATGATTAGTTATTCTTAAGTAGCAGAGATCCAAAGACATAATGTCTTCATCAGAAAGATTGCCATTTACTTGGATAGAATTTGCAGGCTCAGTTGGCATTTCTGTTAACGATTTGCTTACTGTCAGTCTTTTCTTTTTAAAAACTGGGAAATGTTTCCTGAGGCTTGGAGATGTTTGTATGGCAATATTGCAAAGTCCTTTCTGAGCCCTTGGAAAGGAGGGAGATTGATGTAGCAAAAAATTGTGATCCCTTAATATTTCTGTTTTTTCAGTTGGGAATGCTATATCTTGTGCAGGATCAGTATCCAGTTCTGTCTTTGTGTTCACACCATCATCTTTGAATCGAACTTGCTGCGATTTGGTCCTGCGGTGGTGTGGCTGTCTCATAAAATCAGCTGAATCCAGACTGTTCCTTTTCAGTAGCACTGGGCGCATTTTCATGCTTTGCTGGGCCATTGAATCGCAATTTGAAGTCTGTAAGTAATGTGTTTCTTTGCGACCCATTTCATTTGTCATTTGAACTCTATATTAAGATTGTTTGCCAGATGCAAATGAATACTTTACTCCTGAAGAAACTTTTATTCTTGCTGTTACTATGTATACTTTTAACTGACATGCTCTCTTTAGGAATGCTCTTTCCAATTTAATTGCTTATTAGACAATCGCTAAGATAAAGAAAATGGAATAGCGAATTTAAGGAAAGATCTCTTATAGCTAGGGAGTGCGAAAATCCTCGTGTTGTGAACCTGACACGATCTTCATATCACAAAACTGCAACAGGCTGTTATGCTTACAGTTAACTAATTCAAAGGTAAGGTTGAGTCTGTGGCTTTCCTGATGGCTTGAATTTGATGGCTGGCTGGGTTATCCAGCTATTTTTATGATGGAACAGTCACGTATGTTTTCTTTGCACATTGTCTAAAAAACAAGCACAACAACTTTAGGTGGCATTTTGATTTCTAATGCAGAGCCTTACTGATGGAATATATCCATTAGTACCAAACTGAATTGCTTTCTTTAGAGAGTGTTTTTCTTCTTCAGCCATTTTTTGAGTGTTGTGGATGAATCTGCTCTTCCTAAACAATTAAGCCAAGTGTAACCACTTCTGACCAGTTCAAAATACAGCATCCAGTGGGTTTCAGTGAGAGAAGTTACTGATGTCTAGTTGTTATTTAGTCCATGCAAATATGAGGCCAGTCATATCCAAGGGACTGTTTCTTTTGAGCAAGTTCTGTAAATGCTTTGGCATCAGAAGAGTAGTCCAGACCAAATAACCAGCAAATGCAGAATGACGGGAAATGTTTCCTGAAAGTAAAAAGCCAACAGTTGTAGATGAACAAACTACCAAACATGCTCATTTTTTTCTGCTGTCTCCTAACGGCTTGTTGTTTCCAGTGGTTTTGTAACTTTGGCCATGAGACACTTATATAGAAAGTGAAAAATGTACTGAAAAATGTTTTGTAAGTTTCAAGTGCCTAGTTCTCTTCATATGTAGTACAAACCACTGAGAATGGATATAAAAACTTTGTCTGCATATTTGAAAATGGTTACTAAATCTTGTTATGGAAGAAATATCAAAAAAATGAACAATACAAATGTGAGTTGTTAATTTGGAGGCAAGCTGAGGTTCAAACAAATCAGATTTTTTTCATGTTATTTTATATTTGCTCATTTTTATGTGTTCAGATTTGAGTACAATTCTTCATTAAGAAAAAAAATGTATTTTAACGTGATTAATGCAAATGGAACCTTTTTTGTGAAGATGAAATCTCTTTTCCATGCAGTAGCAATTATTTGGGTATCAAGTCTAAAATTGGCTGCACGAAGGTGTAAAGTGTTCTGCTCAGTTTGCATGCAAGAGACTGGCCTGTAAAGCTGTGGTTTGTTGCATTTGTCCAGAGCTCATAATGGAAAACAAACATTTTGAGTGACCACTTAAACTTACATTTCTGAAAAACTGTTAGGACAACAATATAGTCATAATGACCATGTATTACTTCAGAAAGAATGGAGGAAATTAAGAGAACATTTTATTATGGAGCCAGCTTTGCTGTAATTTTACTTGCAAGTATTGTAGTCTTTTTCAAGTGTAACATAACCACTAATTGTTTTCATACCAGAAAAAAAGGAAGTATTGACCCATTTTTCACAGCCGACACTTGAATTATGAGAATGTTGTTTGCCACAGAGACATTTTATTCATAGGTTAAGCTATGAGCATTGGCCAGTTTCAAGTTCTGTGTATTTATTCTATAAAAATAGCGTTATTAGTGAAATTTCAAGTGCTAATGAATTGCCACTCCAAGTGAAGAAGTGTGCATCCCCTGCACACTGAGTATCAGGGTGGGTTGTTTGTGTGTTTATACTCAAGCGTACATATGGATGATTCCTTTAAGCTGGGCAGTCACACCTGGCTGTTTCATGGTACACTGTACGGATGGAAGGGTTGGGCAGTGTATTGTTTCCTCTTCCTTGGAATATAAACCCATGTGCTATGATGTGTTGACTGGTGGCACATCAGGGTATGGGAAAGACATGTAACAATGCATTGCTAATGAACATATGAGACACTAGAGCTGCAGTAAGAAAATATAAAGGCAGTAAAAGTGGAAAATAAGTCTTGCACTTACCCATGTGTGTAGACAGCCTCACATATGACTAGCAATCATGTAGGCCAAGACTAATCTTGTGGCTTTACTATTTTTGTGTGAAAATGAAGATTTCTTTGATAGAATTTTGTTGGCAACCTTTCTGTTACGAATGTAGATTATGGGTTCCTGAGATAGGACATATTAGATGAGAGTATGCCAAATACATAGTTTGTTCAAACTATGGACATTTAATTTCTATGCATTTTAGCCAGGACTTCTCACTCCAGGTTTCTACAGTGTTAAGGCTGAATATGCTTTTTTCTTACCCAAATAATCTGTGATAGACTGTCTCATAAATGTGAATTGTCCTGCCCAAATCATTCTGGAAAAGTCTGAGCCAAAGTTCAGTATATGTAATGAATAGCGCTGGACTAGTAAAAAATTTTAAGTCCTGAATTTCAAAACTCACTCATGAGATGTACCTGTATGTAAAATCTTTCCTGTATTTTTAATACGTTATGTGAAATCTGAAGCCAGCTGCTACAATAGAATAGGGATAAGAGGGGAAATTTATGCCAAGTATGGGTAATATTGTATGGGATTTTTAAAAACCCAACAGAGTTTGCGTTTGGGATTACTGTGATTTTTAAGACTGCAGCTAAATTCACAGCATACTGTTAATTTACCATTAATCCTATTCCCTGTAAATTCACTGATGGTTTCATTAGCCTTACTTTCATTATCTTAGCGTACCTTTTATTTAAGCATTGCACAAACTTTACCATATTTAATTTACAAGAATTGATGAGATGGGTGCAGTGGGAAAGATCTTGTTACAGAATACAGCAAACTGTTGTGTAGCCTCATGTAACATTCAGGCAATATAATACAATTCAAGCTAAGTAATAACGTGATATTATACTATTATTAAGTTTGAGGAGAAAATGAGTGTTGGATGATTGCACTGCAGAGAGAAATGTTGCATAAGGTATCAGGGAAACAAAAAACTGTACATTAGTACCAAATCTTGCTATCATGATATTCTAGCATTAAGTTGTTTAGATCGCTGTACTGGTCTTTCACTAGAAACAAGTATACACAAACAAGTCAAACAGTTTCTGCAAATAAAGTTCCAATGCCAAGTTCTGAATTCTCATATCGTCCACTAATTACTGGAGGCTTTTTACAGTTTTGTTTGAGAATGTGTCCAAATATTGCAGGAGCATTCTCCATTTCCCATCACAGCTGCTGTGCTCCAGGCAGATGGGCTACTTTAAAATTATACTTGCCCAATTAAATTCAGAAAGAAGCTTTAGAAATCTAATCCTGTGTGTTCTAAGTACAAGTTAAAAGCCCTTAGGGGTTTTAGGAGAGCCTTCTACTTTGGCTTTGAAGGCATATGAGCTAGATTCTTGTATTCTTAATTTGCAAATTCCTATTTTAGTACTGTGTGATTTTTAGCTACCTTGGCACCCACCAGTCTTAAGTTCATATGAATAGTTGCAATGAAAGTTTTGATCCTGTTGTTTATATTGAATCAAGCTGAAGTAAAATATATATAGATAGGAATGCTCAAAGATTTGAATTGAAAACACAATCGACTGAATTTCAATGAGTTACAGGTGTCTGTTTAGATTAACAAATCAGTCTAACACTGTCAATTAGTAAGTTTAAAATAATACTTTCTTCTGTCCAGGATATAATTCCTCATTTTTTTTCTGGCACAGCAATTTAGAGGTCTTGTTTGCTTTTTATTTCGCACGGACTGAAGTATGAAAAATTTTAAGGATCTCTTCTATAGAAGTGCTTGCAATGCATTTATTCACATCACTCAGAACAAAAAGCATATGTCAGTTTTAAATTTGTCTTGTAATAATAACAACAGTTTTGGTAGGAGAAATATACTGAGTTTTAATGTCTGCAGGGTTCCATGACCTCACATCCAGCTATCCAGCCTCTTCCTTCCTATCCCTCCCTCAGTGGTCCTGAGGTAGTGCCTTGTGCCTTGGTTGTTTCACTTCATTAGCATTGTGGATTTGTTCCTGTCTCTTCCTTCATTGGTCATTGATGCAGGTGGTCTATTAGGTGCTTGATAGTAAATGTTATTTTAAAATCGTGTTTCATGCTCCTCTTTTCAATGTTTTCAGTCTGTGAATATGACTGGTAATTCCATTTTTTTTTTCTTTTATGCTTACTTTTATGCCATGAAAGCAAATCCTGATTTTTGAAGTTTCTAAATGCTTTGCTGATAGATACTCTCTAATGTAAATTTATTCTGTCTTGAGTGTAATTGCATTCAACGGTGTAATAAGTAACATGCAAGCCTGACACCTCAAAAGGCAATGGAACTGGTTTTCCAGCCTCAAGACTGTTTCCAAGTTCTCAGAAATGCACACACGTTTACATGGCCAGCAAAGCAGAGGAGATTTCACCACAGAAGATAGTTACATTTTCTAATAATTGTTCTTCCATCTTTCCTGCCTGTTCCTGATATCTTGAATAGAGTCAAAGACATTTTTTTGGCTTATATTTCAATTTAATGTCTGAAGCTGCGGGTAGAGGAGTGCAGCTGGTAAGGGTAAGTGGAGATTTTGGGAAGCTGCATGAAGTGAAAAAGCGTGTAGTGAGGGGCAGTGGGGACTTTGGAAGAGTGCAGATGTGCGAGTGTGGTGGTTCTGAGGATTTCTGCAGCATGTGGAAAAAGTTGTAAGATTTGATGTGCTTTTCAGACTCATTCAGCTGCAGTTTGACACCTTAATTTTCCATTTTACTAGTTTGCTCCAAAAAAAGTAGTGTTTTTCTTGAAGTGTAAGTATGCCATATATTTATAGTATTTTGCTTTTCTTTTATGCATTTGTTAAAGCCAATATTTCTTGAAGAATAAGTTTGGACAGACTCCTTTTAATGAATCAAGTCACCAGACAAAAAGCGTTTTGTGAGGGCTTTCAACAGGAAGGTGATTAGTGTAGTTTACCATGTACTTTTGAGCATCAGTACTCTAAAGTTCCTGATTCGCTCTATATTTTGCCACTTCTAGATCATCTACCTACCAGAGATTAAACAGCAGATGAATCAAAGCGTTATAGATACAATGACAGTGGACAGAACTGTAATAACTGTAAGATAATACCTTCAGATTGAGTTGTATGTAATGTCTGATTAGTGGTTTATCGTATATAATATAGATTTTTCTATGATACGCAGGTAGATGGACTTTTTCACTTTAAAGAGTCATGTCCGTTTGTTTAAATAGGGTTAGTGTTTGATAAGCTGTTTCCTAGGTGGGAGAATCATGATCCTCTGTTTGTAAGTAATTTGTGTGACTGTTACTTTTCCCTTCATGTTGCATATCCCTGATATTTCTAAACTGTTGGTGGGAAAAGAGGCTGCGTGTGCTGGAGCCGTTGAGATCTGCATGCTTGTTAATGGCTGAGTGACAGACTAAACACTGCAGAGGACTCATTTCACATGCGTGTTCACCACTGCCTTTCACTGTGAAAAATCAGTGTCTGAAATGAAACTTCTTTTGTTATCAAGTATGAAATCATACTTCAAAGTGCATTGGTTTTTATGTCAGTTGTCTTGGTCACTTTCTATTCCTGTCAGGAACTTTGACAATAGATGTTGCACAAGTTGTTTAATTTAGCAAGATCTCTACTTTTTATGAAACTCGTGATGGCTTTTGATCCTCACAATGATTAAAGATGCTTAGGATAAGTTCAGATATGCTTCTGAAATCCTTGCTGACTAAAGTGAAACACATTACCAGATAGCGTAAAGAGCTAGAGATTAATTTTAAACCATTGGAATTGAATGACTGTAAGAATTTTCTACTTTCCCCTTTGGCTGCCCATTTGTCACAGTAATACAACTGTAGCTGAACTAGTGGGGTTCCCCTCATCCCCAAGCCTAAGTGTAAGCAATAGTTTGCAGTTGCCTGCCTTTGTTCTCCCTCCATCTGCAAACCTGAGTCGAGTTTAGATACTTCGCCTTCTTTGTTCTTTTCAGTGCACTGCAAGTTTTAAAACATGCCTGTTGCCAAAAATGTGATGAGACCGATTGCTACATGGTTTTCTTTTGAGATGTAAAGCTTAGAAAACTCAGAAAATTAGCAGTTTAGTAACTCACTGTTTCTGTAACTGTCAAAATTCTTCATGTTGATATCCAAATTTTTCAGTGTTCAGTATTCTCTCAAAGGTTACTCCTGAGCAGTAATCACGGTGTCATTCATGGTTGGATCAGAATTGATATCTCCTATTCTTATAAGCTACGGAACCTCAGTGCAGTTTACAGTCTTATTTTCTGCTAACTTTTAGGTTCAGTAAGGCCAGAAAGGAATCTGTCACAGCCTGGTGAACTGCAGAATGGTTTTTAATAGTTTTGCCTCTAATTTAAGGTAACCTTCCTGTTTATAGCATGCTCTTGTATAGTACAATCACATTATTGGGGGATTTTGAGTTTGCAGTAAAATCAGAACAGGGTAACAGGATGTCATTGTATAAGCAACTTGTAGCATTGTCTTGATGTGAGTAACTGTAAAGGTAGAGTAAATAAGGCTCGTCCTTTATTGAAAACTTGCAACTCTTTTGCATCATGAAAATATTTCTGTTCTAAAATGTCTATTGAGTATTTTTGAAATATTATTCATTTTCACTGTTCAAATAATCAGTGATAGACTTTTTTTTTAAGATGCACTTTGTAATGGTCTCAGTACACATGCTAATTCACTGTTTGGGGAAAAAATAAAAGTTGTACTTGAGGTTTTTATTTAATAAGGGAAAAAAGGTCAAATTGTTTGTGAATAGTTTTTTTTCTCTGTATATTTTCTTGCATTGTCTCAGGTTTCTGCGTGTTTTCTAATGTTATCATAGACTTATTTTGGGTTGGAGCTAGATTTGGGTATTTGTCAGGTTGAGTTAGAATGACGTTTCAGCTACTCCTGCGATCAGAACCCTTCCACATTCCCTTATGTGTTTTTACAGCATCTGGGGCATAG
Organism: Eurystomus gularis; assembly: GCA_013400335.1. NCBI lineage: Eukaryota > Metazoa > Chordata > Aves > Coraciiformes > Coraciidae > Eurystomus > Eurystomus gularis. The sequence continues at coordinate 78,540 of VZZY01010813.1, read as the reverse complement.
TTCTGCTCCACTTGCTTCATGAGTGTCCTGACAGTTCCCTAGGCTTCCCCGTTCAGAACTAGTAATGGAGCATTTCCAGACTAGGGAGCTGCTAAATCGCTGCCGTTGGTTTCACCACAGACCTATAAGTCTCAAGCTGCTGCCATATCTGCATTTGAAAAAGGTGGTATTTAATTCTAATGTTTAATCAACAGCAGCAGCTGTAATATGGGCACTGCAGTTAGGTGCTGTCTTTCATCTGTTGCTTTCACCAGTTAGTTTCATAGCATCACAGTTTCCAGATCAGAGGTAAATGAAATGATTTATGTTTGTGGGCATCATTTAAGAGCCCAAGTCAGTTCTCCAAGTGCCCCCATCAAGTGCTTAACTGCACATGAGAAATGGAGCTGTGAACTATGATCATTGCCATCATATGTAATGATAGGAAATCTTGGGCCCAGGCCACTGAATATCTCTTCAGACAGATGTGGTGAGCCACTGCAGTACCTCACATGCTGCTAGGGTCAGTGTGGCAATGCTGTTGGGAAGCTTTACTCCAGAATTTGCTGGGATGGTACTATTACTATTTGAGAAGATTTTTCTGGTTGTCAGAAGAGTTTCTGATGAAGTACAGACAAAACCATATCCCATTTTGCGGTTACCTGATGTACTGGTTTTATTGTTTAGGGCATAGGCATAATTAGCTGTTGAATTATTTTTATCGTTCTTAATAATAACAAACAGAATTTTGGCCCCTAATTTTCTCTTAGGGTCTGCGAAGGACTGTCTTGAAAATTCCATAGATGTCTCACTTCTCTTTCAAGATTTCCTCTATGATTTTATTCCTTACGAAGTTACTGAAGTACAGCTGTTTCTGTGATATGCTTTTTTGGTTTCATGGATTTAACTATTACAATTGACTTGTGTAGTACTTGCCCCACTAAAAATGTTGCTGTAAGAATGGATTGTGAGAGTCCTCCAAATAATTCTATTTTTTTTCCACTACTTGTGTCTGTGCTGCCAAATATTCTCTGTTACCGGCCCACATTTCGGCACAGCCGTAGTCCTCTGTTTCCATCTGTGTGCCCTGGTTTGATGCCTAGCGTGTGGGCAAGGAGGTAGCTGTGGTGAGCTCCCACTGGTCAGTGCGAGTCCAGTCAAGCATCACAGATGCAGCCACAGATTTCTGCTGATTCAAATTTATTTCTCCCGGTTTGTCAGGACAGAAAATGGTGAAAAAAGCAGTGTTGTCATGAGGTAGTTTTCTAACATAATTAGAAAGTGGGTGAGTTTCTTGGAGCTTTTAAAAAAAATAAAGGAAGTGTGAAAAAGAATAAAAGGCGAAGTCAGTATTGCTCTACATGAAAGCTTCATTTTAAAAAAAAATCTTACATAATACAACTACATCAAAAAACAGTGCATGCTCCCAAACCCTGCAAAATCCAGCCAAGTACAGCTTTATTTTCCTTGATGTGGCCTCTGTAAATCTAGTGTGAAGTTTTATGTTTCTGTAATGATTTTGTTCACAATACGTCACCTAATTGAATTTTTTTTAAGGTGGGTATATTTATTCCGTGAGAGCTTCAGGCTTAATTTCGAAATGGCAGAATTCTCGAATGACAAGGTTTTAATGATTGGAAGACTAATATAGTATCTTTCTGACAGCCTAGACACTTTATGGCTTTTTCCTTGCCTTTGAGCATTCAATATAAGTTGTATCTGTGGAACAGAGACAGTCACCAGCATGATGTGCTGATGTTAACATGAAACACCCCAGTCTAACTGTTTTCTAACAACAACTTTTCTTCAACTTGTGAATCTCCCAAACTTGATGAGCGTGTCAGACTCAACTGAGACTCAAGTTCTTCCTTTTATGAATCTAACATTCAGAGGCAGCACGTGGCCATCCCAGGTATCTCTTGCTAGATAAAAAACAGAGTAAGGGCAGTCTGTCATGCAGTGAGTGGCTTGGTATGCAAATTGTGATAATTTCACAGCATTTTTCCCAGAATCTCTTTGGCACTGAAACAAAAAGGTTTTCTCTTTTGGAAAAACCCTTTAAGACTAGAAGGAAGATGTTTTAGCAGACGGATCTCAGCTAGTGTTTTCCACAGAAGGTAATGGATGGAAACGTGCAGAAAGTTACAGATGAACTGCAAAGAGGCTTCTGAAGGGAATATTTTCAGATGAAAATAGATGAGAGATGCAGAGCCTATGAAGTAAAAACAGTCCCTCAAAAGTGCAAATCTGCAGCTCATTGCAATACACAGGAAAAAGCTGGGAGAGAAAAGGAAAGATAAAGCTGCTGAGAGAGGTTTTTAAATGGCCTCTGTGTACAGTGGTCAATCATTGATCACAACAAGGAGTATTATTGATTTGGGTTCCCCAGAAGAAAGCAAAAAGCTGTTTATGAAGGTAAATATGTTTCTTATGAGAGATGGAATGATCTGTGTAGCATAGTCTGGTATCTGGAGTTTTCTCCAGTGCACCGGTTGTCTTGTGTAGTATTCTCTTATTGCTTGTTGTCATTGGCCAGCACACAGAATATTCTGTTCCAGTTGTGTGCACTGTTCCCTACGGCAGCGGTTTTGGTAATGCTGAGTGAACCTTGCTTGAGCACCTAAAAAGGCGACGTGAACTTTTTTACAAATCCTGCTGGCAGATTTTGTGAAGCACCTTAAGGTGGGATCAAAGTCAATGGAGAGGAGTATCTAACACCGTTAAGTAATACAGGGTAGTATGTGAGCATCTGACTTCAGAAAGGAAGTATTTCAGTGATGGAAGAGATTATAGGGTTTTATCTCTGTAGTATTACAGCAAGATTGGAAAATTAGTTCAGGTTGGTGAGACTGGGTGGGGAAGGTGCTGCAATAATTGCAGCAGAAAAATGGAAGCAAGTTTTAGGAATTAAAATTGAGTGTGGTTTGGTTGTGCTTTGACTGAGATGATGCAATGCCATTCTGCATGAAATGCTGAAGATGCCCCGAAACGTAAAATCATGAAGATCTTACTTCTGAGTATAATTTTCAAAACTATGGTACTTGAAATTCCTTTATTCTAATCTAATAAAAATAAAAATTTATCCATCTCCTTTTAAGAGATAATACATTCCATTGGCTATTTCAGAACACAAGGCTTCATGGATTAGAAAACACTTCTATCTCAATATTTCTTTCTGAGTATAAGTTGGCAATTGTTAATACAAGGTTTACTGTCAGGAGATAAGATACAACACACGGTTTTCTCTTAAGTGAATAATTTCAGTCACATATATAGTACACAGGCTGGATTTTTTTTTTTTCAGTGTTAGTTTGCAAAGATAAGTGCGCTTAAAACTGAGGACTTTCTGCTGGAGAAATGCTTGAGTGCCTTAAGTTATCCAATGTGACAAGTTGGTGATCTAGAAAGTGTCCAAATAACTGTTTCATAACAAAATTTCAGTGCTCTTTCTCATATAAATCTGGTATTTTACTGTTTTCTTGGTAGTTGGGAAAAAACTGGTAACTACTTGATGTTTGTGTAAAAGTATGCATACATATTACACCTTAATTTTTGTGAATTTATATCTAGTATTTATAAAATGTTAACATAGCTATATCTAAACGTAGCTAGAATTCTATAGGTAGCCTATGCGTAGGCAGATATGCGCATCTGTGCGTGCACAGAGCTTATGCTGCTTTGCAGGCCTTAGCAGGTTGATTACAGATTTGTTAGGTCATGAAACTTACTTAAGTTCATAAACTTTCTCATTGGTTGTCTAGTTCTAACAACTGTGCCTATTATAACCACCAAACTTAACATTTTTCTGGGGCAGCAAACTTAGAAGCTACCTTTACGTGATTGCTGTGGTGACACTTTGCACTCCGCACCTCTTTCTTCTGTGTCTCTTAGTTGAGAAGACTGCTGTACGAAATGTATGGATAATGGTAGGATATTTCAGTAATATTTCATAGTGTATTTTGCTTTCTCCAGTAGAGTATCAACAATAAGCAGCAACATCTTATCTCATGCGTTTGTTTGAATTTTGGGGGCTTGCCTACTCAAAACCTTAGTGCAGGAAAAAGATCAAAAGTGTGTTTTTACTTTTTTGGGCTTCTAGAGGCTTAACCTTCCTCCATAATATATGTAATGCGTTTCTTCTTCCTTTACAGTACTTACCACTCCTTATTGTTTCTGAACATAGGCAATCTGCATCTTTTCTAGACAGAAGGTGAAGAGGCCAAAACTATCTCAAGTGCCTCATGGTGATTGTGTAACAACTCCTTCCCGTTGTCCCACAGGATCTTGTTTGCTAGCCTCAGAACAACACAATTTGATGGACTTTGTTGTTATGGCACAAAAGTAATTTCATTACAGAATTGACTTCTCAGTGCTTGGCTCACACTAATATTTTTCAGGAATTCTTTCCATCTGGGGATCTTGTGTTATGCACAGATCTGTAGTATTCTTTACATTCATATGTTGGCTGTAACATGCAGTGACAACTTTAACCTTTTCTAAGGCATCACAGTGTAGGTAAGTGTCGAACTAACTTCAAAGCCATCACCTGCATAGAGGGGTAAACAAGGACTCAGACTGTGGGTATGCAATATTTCCATTTGTTTTAACTTTTGCAGTGTATTATAAAAATTTGAATTCCATTCCTTTGGATGCAGAGAAAAGATCTCTTTCCTTTCAATCATACTGATTCAGACAAATAGAAACCATTTATTTCCTTACTCCATTTACTTTATCTTCCTGTAAGTAAAGCTCCTTTTAGGAAAAAGAAACAATCTCTGAACATGATTCTTCTGTATTCATTTGTGAGCTGCAGAACCCTTTCATTTGAAGGTATATGCTCCTCTCAGACTAAAATTCAAACACTGGCAAAATGATGCTGGATGCTTTCTTAAGTTTTAGCTATTAATGAAGGGTTATGAGGCTGGTTGTGTGCCCTTGAGAAAGATATCCATGTGGTATGCAGGGAGACTAAGTATGTAACAGGGAAAATTTTGCCATCTTCTCTAACAGTTCTCTCAAGTTTTACAAAACACTACTGTTTTCATTGGTGTGCTTCTGGATTTCAAACCATCATAATAAAATGTATGTTTTCCTAGAGTAACTGTATATTGGGAATGCCTGATAACAGAACACCCTCTCCCCGAGTTGTAAAATTTTTCCTTGTGTGTATTTATGAATAACTGTTGGTCACTATAACATGTTGCTTGATTATTGAAGGCAGTTTTTCTGCAGACTGTTTAGTACAGCAGTGCGCTCTAGGCAGGAATATAAGAATCTTAGATAAAGTCTTAGTAGTAGACGCTGTGGTTCTGTTTAAAGTATGTGGGTCACTGCATTAACAAGGCAGTTGAAGGCTGAGAGGTGGAGCATTATTTCTTTTTGCAGAGCTCCCAGCTGATCTGAAAGTATGATTTAAAGGTCAGAATTGGCTCTTTAATGAACCTACTGAGAATATGACTGGAACGACTGTGATTTGTCTTCTCATGTCCAGTGAGAAGGCCCAGAGGAGACTAGGAGCAGAGAGAGGAGTCCATCCAGCATTAGGCCATGGACAACTGGGGGAAAATAAATCTCTGTTCCATGACTCTGCTATTACCCTTCCTTGTTACAATGGATGTGCAAACTTCAACTAGTGAACACTGTTATTGAAAAAATAAGTATTGTCTTTTGTGTATAGTATTATATACTTTAATTTTTTGGGGCAGATTTGTTCTGAATTCCTCAAGAAGTTATATCAAGTGTTCTAAAACTATAGCTATATTTAGTTTTTACTCAGGCATATCTTAGTATTTTATGGAGTGTTTTTCCTGTTCCTGTCCACTTGGAGGGTGTATGGTATGTTTGTTGTAGTAGAGTTAAGTGAATATGAGAGGAATACTATGGGGGTAATACTGCTTTGTACATTAAGAGCTGTTTCCTGTTTGAACTATAGATACATGGGATGTATCTATGAGATTTTAATTCCAGGAAAAAACCCTGAATGATTTAAAAGAAGAATAAAGCACTTGCTGGAGACTAACTTCTACACTTCAGTTGTTTACATCATTAAGGTACTTATTTACCTTCAAAAAACAACTTGAGTGTACTTGCTGCAGTCCCTTTGCTTTCAGTTGTTTCTCTATTCTGTTTTTCCATTAATTAATCACTTCAGAGCAAGAAGAATGACATGGCAAAGCTGAGTCAAAAATACTTGGCAGTCTGCTGTGCAGCAGCTGTATGTAATGCTCGATAAGCATTGTGATTTCAGTCCTGATTCCTCAGGATCTCCATGACTTAATGTTGTGTGTTTTTTGGTTTGGTTTGTGGTTTTTTGGTTGTTGTTTTTTGTTTGGTTGTTTTTGTTTTTAGCTACTTTGATACATCAGCGTGTTCAGTAAATGTAAGGAGTTTTCTGTTAGTCTCATTTGTATCACAAACTTTGGGAGAGAGAGAGAAGAAATCATGCCAGGATCTTGCTGAAACACATTCTCCAATGGCTTCTGGGTTTCCTATGGAAATATTGAAACCTGTGTGGAAAGATTGTGCCAGATCTCATCGTAGTAACCGGGCTGGAACTGAAAATCTGCATCTTGAGGCTTTTTTACCTGTATTCCTTCAGGCCAGTGAATAACATCAGAAATGCAAGTGGCAGTGGATTTCATCCTCATGAGATATATTTTGTGTACTTAGCTGACTATACCTTGCTGTATCTCTTTCCAACTGCTGGTTTTGAAAAACATTTTCAGTGTGAGGGAATTGAATTATGGCAGTTTAGAGACTGGGTTACAAGAAGCTGGCTGACAGTAACCGCTGGAGAGACTGAAATTATGCTTATTGGCTTTGGCAGGATCTATGCAGAGAATGACATTTCCCACAAGCTCTCTACTTGTGGTGCGAAATGCTGCAGGTGGAGAAAGAATGTAGGCTGAGATATAATGAGCTGGGGACTCCTCTGAGAAAACCTGGTATCAGCTGTGATCGTGGCTACTTTTCAGTATCAGAGGAGTCTTTTCTCAGGCTTTACTCTTCTGCAGTGCAGTCTGCTAAGGCAGTCTGTGTTGGCACATCTTTTCTTTGAATGTTTGTGAAATGAAGCAGTGATCTACTTGTCAATAAGGTTGGTAGCTTGGGTTCTTACATGATTTCTGTTTCATTCTGTCCTCAACCTGGAGGAGCCAGAATTACCCACTCTTGAGAGGAACTGGTGAGAAGAGTAGAGCAATAGAAAAACCCCTGTTTGTTATGAGTTGCCTCTATAAGTCATTTTACTTTAAAATACACCAACTTAGTGATGTTGGACTGTTCAATTACAAATATTTTGGGGCTACTACAAGTGAATACATGAGAATTACATGACAGAAAAGTCTGTGGGCATGCTTGTTCTTTTGGCTTTGCATTTGCATGTTTTAGGTCTATTTCATATTGTCAGTAGTGTAGGCAGCAGGGAAAGTCAAAGTTGCAATTACCAGACTTAAAGGAATTTGTTAAAAACACAGCACTTAGTATCCTTACCAGCTATTTAACAGCCCAACAGCTTGGTGTTGCTAATAAATAATGGGAAGTGACAACACCAGGTACCTTTTTTGCTTTGCTTGCATCTGCTTGGTTGCCAGTACTTCTCTCTCAATCCATGAGAAAGGTCGCAGGTTTAGTTTCTTTCATGAGCATTCTGAAGGGAATTTTTTTCAGTCATAACTCTCTGTGTGGCTTTATTCTGTTATTTTATAGACCACTTCCATCCTGTATATTGTAATGCTATGCTGTTAAGCGTTGCTTGTGACGTGCACAGATTATTATGCGAGGCAGGTGCCTTTAAAATTAAATTGTAGCATCATTATTGCCTGACTACCTTATCGAAAAGTAGAGAGATGGTGCTTTTCAAAAGCCTTGTTGTTTGTGAGGAGAGGATTTGAAAAAAGCCCACTTCAGTTAATTATTGCAACCTGAAAAATAATGTAGCCTTACAATTGCTCTCGAAGCTTTGCACCACTCCTGGTGTTAGGCGCCCCAGGCATTGAATGTAAGCTTCTCGGCAGCTCATCCTTTGACAGAGACACCAGTTCTAAGTTACAGTGTTACTGCCACGTGTAGCGTTATTTTAGTATATTTATGGCTAAATTTTCTTCATTCTTCAAACCACCAGAATGATAAATCAGTCTCACTGCTGTAAAACTGACAAGTGGATGATTTGTTCTTCACACTTTATTCAAATGCTATTCTTTTATCTTTTTATTTTTATTATTATTATGACTTAGGACAGGCTATGAGAGTTTGAAATTATCTCAAGTATTGAGGAAAGTAGGAATATGGAGTATTCAAAAAGAAAGCCCCAAGCCTAAAAACTTAGAAATAGGTATTTTGAAAGCAAATGTGCTCATCTTACTTATCCAAAGCTTGTTAATTTGTCAGTGCAGTCAGCTGGAAAAGGTCTGAGTTGCGTAGGGACTGGACACTCAATTGGACCCCAAATGACACCCTTGATGACTGAAGTGCCAAGGGTGACATGGCAAAAACAAGAGGAGGATAATTCTACAGTTTTTCTATCAACCTTGTACCTTTGTGAACTGATGGCTTTGGTATATTCAGCTCCTAATCTTGATAATATTCGTTGTATCTTAATATTAGGTTTAAAACGCCTACGTAAAGAAAATGAGACTCTGCAGGTAAAGGTTATTACTGAGATGTCACAGTGTTCTACAGTTAAGGGCTGAGATTCAGTGGCTGTGGGTTTTTTGGCACACTGCATAAATATGCATATAGAAACAGGATGAAGCAAATTCTGTACAATTGTGTAATGTTAGTAGGATAAAGTGCAGTAAGATAATGAAGTGGCTTTAGTGCATGTAGTGAGTTAATAACATCTATATGATATGTAAAAGGAAGCCAATACAATGGCAGAAAGAAGTGAAGTGATACTTTGTGTTGAGATGAGGGGAGACATACTAAAGTATCTAATTTATATGTTTATCTTCTGCTGGAGGCACTTAGAATCAGCCAGGTCTTGTGCCTAGCCTGTCTGGAATGCCTCCAAAAAGAAGAGCTGCAGTCATCTGGTTAAAAAAAAAAAAATCAGAAGTATAGAAAAGCATTTCACTGTCCCTTTGGGAAGGGCGATACTTAACCTTGTTGAGTTTCTAGGATGACAAAACACAAAGGATGGTAGGTCATCCTTTAATGACCTACTGATGTGGTCACTAAAGCCAAGATGAAGATCTGGGAAAACATCAAGGGCTCTGAACGTTGCTGAAGAAATTATAACAGCATGTTGCTTCTCTGGGCAATAGAAGCACGCGTCCCAGTGATGTCAAGGGCAAAACAAAAGCCTATTTCTTTGTCTTTTTTTTCTTGTCAGGTATTTCTTAATATCTATATCTTGTACGCTATTAATAACTTGTGTAACTTCAAATTCTATTTTTAGCTAGCAAAGTTATTATTAGGTAGTCAGAGAAGTAACTGTTGATAGGTATCTTCAGTAAATCTGCACTGTCCAGAGCTGGGTGGCACTTGCTTGTTATTCAGTGCTGGGTTTTTTATTATTCAGTCTTTTCTCAGGCTGGCATTTCAAAGAAGTCCAGAAGTTACATGTGGGAATTGAAATAAGCATAACTTATTTCCACTGCATGGAAATAGGTATCCTCAAAAATCTTCTATTTTGAAATTAGTTTTCCACAAGTGAAGGCACTAAATTTCAAAGACGACAGGAGGAAAGAGTATATGTGGGAGGCTCTACAAATTAATAGAAAGTCCTGTTCCTCATGTGTCTTTAAAAATCAACATATAAGTTAATCACATAAGTAAATGCATATTGCCTTAAAATCTTTCACTGTGCTTTTTGGTGCTCTTTTAAGCATAAGAATGCAGAATGGCCCATGTTTTACATGGTTGTGGCATCTCTAGTGAGTTGGAGAAGAAAACAACAATCTCTGCTCTTATGTGGCTACATAATATGTAATAACGGCCTGCCCTGGTTGTGTGCCTTTGGAATCAAGAGCAGCTTCCTTCTTTTGGGGATCCCTGGGATGTTCTCCTGGGGCCTGTCACTGTGATGTCAGTAATTTTATAAAAGTTATTTCTTTTCTTCGTTACGCTATACAAGAAGTGCATTGCCTTAGTGGCTCTCCAGTGAAGATTGTCACAAAATTGTACAGTTTATTTTAAACAATTTCATTATAAAAGATCTTCTTGGGAATAGCTTCAGCTTCAAGTAGCAGCCTGGTACAATGAGAATTTAAAAATGTATTCCTCCATTATTAGCAAGGCAAATAAAACATAAAGCATGTAGTCATGGTTTCTTTGTTTCCTTTCAGGCATGGCTGGGCATGCAGTTTTCCAGTGTTTTCTGGACGAGAAACCAAAAGAGACCTTGTCACAAAGTTGGGCAAGGCAGGCAACTTAGAATCTGTTAGAGAGGCTTGGTTTATCTTACATTGTGTTAGCGAAGATAATTAGGTATGCATTTCAGTTCCTTTTGTTTGTTTTTTGCAAACTTAAAAACGAAAACTGCTGTGTGTAATCTCAATATTTCTGTGTTTTTCTCCAAACTGTAAGCACAGAAAAAGATGTGTATGGCAGGAACATAAGGCTGGCTGTCTGGCAGCCTTAAGGCATCTATATCCTTGTGTAACAGGAATGACCTAGTTCTAATAGTTTCCAGAAAACCACAAGATGCACACAGTTATGTCTGGTGTAATAATTACGGTTTCTCGTTGCTGACTGTGAAGTCTTATTTTCACACACTTTGTATGTCTTCATGACATGACGTAGACTTGTACATTAGGTTGCTTCTTGTTTTAGCTTGTCTTGAAACGCACATGTGCCCCAAATCTTGGGGGGAACAGCAATGATAAAGGAGGAAGAGCCAGCAATAGAGAAATGCATTTGGACAAGGGCTAGGTGTGGGGTTATTTCAGCTGCTGACAATGGCCAGTCTCATCTACTCTGCCAGCCCACTGTCCATATCCTACACATTCATTTTCTTCAGTTTTTTGGCCACCAAAGAACTTCTTCTCTACAAAGGACTGTGAAATCCTGAACAGTACCTTCTTGAATTCAGTAGAGCGCAAGTTCTTTTTCTCTTTCCTCCAGAGTCCTGGTATTACTGGTTTCCTGTTTTCATGCTTGATTACTCTGTTCTTCCATAGCATCTGCGACTTGAGCTGCACAACCTGCTAAGTCCAACCTAATGTTCTGCAACTCTCTAATTGCAGCACTGTCATTTAGATTTTTATCATCATCTGGAAGGGGTAAGGGAGCTCCACTACTGTTCCTGTATTTCAGATTTGCTTCTTCTCTATTGCCTTATTCATTTGGCATCAACATATGTACCATGTTCTTTCTCCTCTTGTTTGGATGTAGACTCCTTTTTGTCTTTGCATTTTATACTAATTATTTGTAATTAGTAGCTAAAATTATTTAAATGTTTGTTGTATTTAGTAGTCTCAAAGGTCGGGACATTGAACCAGCGAGAGATTAAATAAAAATAACTTTTACATTCTGTTCTTCAGTTCTGTAGAGGTTGTTGTGTATATATATTCGTTACTAAGTTAAAATGACAAATTACTTGCTTCACAAACGAGTCCTTTCATATCATGTCAATGGAGTGGTATAATAAGGATGATTCTACATAATAAGCTTTTATAAAGAGTTTTCAGCAGTATAGTTCCAGAACTGCTATTAAATCTAATAGTATTAGTATAGAAATGTAATTAGTGGAGGTGTAGGTTGTAATAGTTTTAATCACAATCTGTTTTTCTATATGCATCATTAGATATATACTGATGCTCCCACACATTCTGTCTTGCGGTAGTAGTTGTTAAAATAAAAAGGACGACTGTTTAAGGGATACATACGTTAAGTGTCAGAGGCATAACAGGTTTTATTTTTTTGTGTATGCTATTTCTCTGGCACCCGAACTCATTGATCAGATCTGCTTATATACAAGTGTCATTGTGATTTTGTTTTCTGCTAGGAATGCAATTCCCTAATGTGTACCTCTACTTATTATTTCTGTGTTTGCTAGGTTCAGGAGAAGGTGTCACTGCCCTGCTTTGTTAGGAAGACAACCTGTTTAGATGAAAACCCCGTTTAGTGATTAGGAAAAATAAATCAGTGCAGATAGCCCTGAATATTTTGGCAGTAAAGCAACACCAAGAAAGAAGTGTCTTTTCGATGTATAGTTGTCATCCTCTGAAGGAATTCATGTGGTCACATGACATGGCACCACAAACTAATTTGATATTCGTGTTTGCTAAAATGCTGGAAATAGTTGGAAAATCAGTTTGTTTGAGAAGACCTGTTATAACATAGTGCTGTTATATCCATACTCATCATTTATTCTGAGGGGGATTTATATTTGGTTTGGGGATTTTTTGTGTGAGATGAATTGCAGAATGGGGATGTCATTTGTTGTCAGAAGGATTTAGTGGCAAGGTAGCAGAGGTGTTGCCTTCAACCATGCTTGTATGCGTTACCAAAAAAGCCAACAAACAAAAACCAAACAATAAAACAAACCAAAAAACCAGAAACAGGAGTTCAGTGTTGTCCTGTTGCAGTTTTAGGATTCAGAGGCTCCTAGATTGAGCAAATAAGGGGCAGTATCAACAGTGATGGAGTGTAAGCCAGGGCTCTTTGGAATTGCACATGCTCTTCTCTTCATTGGCAAAGTTGCTGTCCCAGCTTCAGAGAGCAGCTTTAACAGCCACACCTAGAAGCTTCCAAAGCAGATAGTTTTAGAACTGTTCAGAGCACATACTAAGCTACTTCCCTAAACATTGCAGTCAAAACAAGCAGCCAATTTAAAATCCCAACCACTTGTTAAATGTACTGTTTGCAGTAAGAATAATTGTCCTGTTCAAATTCTCAAAGTTCCTTTATTAACTTGCAGCTGTGAAACACAGAGAATGTTACCTAGTTTCTTTCCTGTATTCCTACAAGAGTGTTTTGTGTATGTGTATGGTTACATAATCACCCTTAAGTGTGTAATTGTGTGATTGTCCATTTCCTGTTTTAATGACCTTGCCTTTTACAGGCTTTTGGCTGGTTTCTCTTTTCCTCATTTAAAAAAAATGGAATAAACACCAAGAGTTCAAATATTCCCTAATTTAGTTCTTTAAATACATTTCTACTCCCATCTTCATCCTAGTTTGCTACTAAGTACATAATAAATTCAGTGCTCATGGGACTGGTGCGAAGAGTTACTAAAGGAGTATTCCTTATTCTGCCAGAGTCCTGGTATAGTGTGTTAGTAAGAGATGATCTCCCCAAAAGAGATTAGCATGTGCACAAATTACTGGTGCAGACAATACTATTTTGGTAAATTTCTCTGTATGTTATCACAGTCTCAGGGTTCTTTGTTTCTATGGTATAACCTAAACTAAATCAACTTGCATGTCTTACAAGTGACATCTTTACAAGAGCCACACCTAAGAAGGCTGCTTTTTTGGCAGTAGTTTACAGAATACTCACTAGCAGGGCATTCTGTAATTTCTGAAGCTTTATCCTTCCATGTTAATACATGTGTTCCCTTGGGGTTTTCTTCTTGCACTGAGTATTCCCTCTGCTTTCTATTAGCCAACTTACCCAAGATTCAATATTGAAAACTGTCTCAGAAAGATAGTTTTTTATATTTTCTGCTATGCATTTTCTTTTTTAGCCAGTTACTCTAACCACACTCAAAGAATTTTTTCATGTTTATAAGTGGAGCCCACTATTACATAAAAATGAAAACCCAGATATAAACCCATATCGGATTTAATTAAAATATTTTCCATCTTTCAGATACAAAACAAAACTGTTCCAACAGTTGCTGGTTTCTCCTTTGGTTTTACTTTAAAATGAAAGTACGATTTCTGTGCACTTTGTCCCTCCCTTCATCTGTGGCAGAGAGCAGCAACTTGACAGTACATGGAGAAGTTCATGTAACACCTTCCCACAGCACAGCTGACTTTAAAAGCCATATACTATTTTATGCAGTGTAAGAGTTACCTAATTAGAGAATAATGTGAAATGTTGGTATGTGTGCTGCATTACACTGACCAAGATTTCTATCCGTACATCTTCCTTCCTTGATGGACAAGTCCCCATTTATGCAGATGGCACACATTTTATGTCATTGTCTGTTGTAGTATAAGTTCTTTTTAAACGCTGGAGGTAAGTTCATGTATGTATTGGAGCTCCTGTGTATATATGCATGCTTTAATCTATCTTCAGTTCAATTCTTCAGTTTTCGCCTATTGTAGCTGTGAAAAACAGAGTGCAACATTATTCTAGTGAGAGTCCCTTTGCCAGGGTGGTGTTGGTAAACTATGGCATTAATGGGGTACCTCTGCATCTCCATCGATTTCAGCTGATTTGTTACCAGTATCTTGAGGATGGCAAAGGGACTTTGGGCAGAACTTTTAATGCCTTCCTTTAAAGCAATCTTTCACGCTCAGCCTCTCTTAAAAATGAAGTTAACTTCTCACTTTGTTCATCAGGAAATTACACAAATGTTTATTAAGAGGTTTTTCTGGGACCTAGAGAATGAATATATGAAGGGACACCAAAAAAATCCCAAAACATCCTGTTCAGGAAGGCATTAAAAGTTCTGCTGGCTTCAGGCAGTGTGTATTTGCAGTGTATGCTGAGTATGTCTTTTGTTTAACCTTCACCACCTCCACAGACCAGAACAGACTACAGACAGCTTTCAACCCACAAGAGCAGTAGTCAAAACAATTTTAAAATATGGAGGTAAAGATAAATTATTATTTGTTATAAGGAGCTATAAATACAACAGTAGCTTATTAACTCTTATCATTTCCAGCCTGGTTTTATTTTCTTTTTACAAAATTAAGGTACCAGAGTACCAATACAATGCTCTTCATGTGGAAGGAGACAAAGGACCATTGGAACTGCCAAATAAAAAGCAGTTTGGCATTAGTGTACATTGAAAATATCAGGAAAGGTACCAGGCTCCTCACGACAAAATTTATCTTCCTCATGTCAAAGTTTATCTGGCTGTTACAGCTGCTCAAAAAGGAAGAGTGATTTTAAATAAATTTAATTTCAATTTCTCAGCAACTTGGATCCTATAGCTTTCTTGGCTATGCCTAAGTAAAAGGGCAAACTGTGAACTAGCAAAACAGTTATCAGTCAGGTAAGACTTTGCTGATTTTAATCTCATCCTAAGAGATGGCTGTGTATTGGTAATTGCAAATGTTTCAATACTGGATTGCATGTACTTTGACAAAACCAGTATTTATTCCTCAACAACGTCTCGTGCTAAACAAAGTTAATGGCTTTTCCATGAGTATCTTCAGGATTTGGTGGGCTTTTGATGGCCTGGTGACAAAAACCCATTGCGGTTTTGGAGGCTGAAGTGCAACTGTGCTATTGCTCAAAAAAGTAATAAAACAAAATCTTAATTAATTTACAGTAAAATGTATTGGTGGATTCCTTAAAGATTGCAGTTAATTAATCCTAAGGATAAACAGTTGGTAGGTTTGTAAGTGTAACAGATCGGAGTTTTTGGAAGATTATTGGGCCCTGTTTTCTTTGTACGATCTATTTAAAAACAAGAGAAAAGTCTCTGGAGCTATATGACGTTCAGCAGTTTTAAACCAAACTATTATGATAAAGCTTTGTTTTAACCATTTGTAAATATATTGTATTAGTCTCATCTCTGATCATGTAGCTGAGGTTTAATTTAATTTTCCTGTCTTCAGTGAGTGCAGCTGAAAAGAACAAAATCAATTAGAGTGGCTTAGTTTTGGGAATACAGGAGGTGGCTCTGTTTAGTTTTAAGGGTGTGACTCAGCCTCCAAGACATCCATCTTCCCAATATGTCAATTTAACATCTATGCCTTAGGAAGAGAAGACGTTACTGCCCTTTAATGAACTTTAATTGCTCACTTCTACCCTTTCCTCTTCCACCCACTTGTTGATGTCCCTTGCAGCTGATGTGTTTTCCTTTGTAGTCCTCTATAGTTGACAATCCTATCTGGGATTTTTCTGCTGTTAAGTGTTATACCTGCGGCAGGGGACTAGCTCCAGCTCCTTCCAGCCCTTGTATCACTTCCTTCATGTTCCCAGTTTGGTTTCCAGTGCAGTGAAATGCAAGAGACTGGCCAAGCTTAATTACAGTAAATAAACCTGGATAATATTTTTAGTCTTATTCTTTGCTTGTGTGTTGTGTTTGTGCTGTCTGTGGAATACTGAGTGCATCATCTTTAGCATGGGAATGAATGCACTGGGGCACTTGGCAGGACAAGCCGTGCTTTGCCAACCTGACTGACCATCTGGTTTAGTGGCAGCAGGGAAATGGAACAGCACTGTAAATAAGAAAATAATGAATTTAGCAGCCTGACAGCACTGGGAATACTTGGGATTCTCACTGGATATCTTATGTAACAGGGTAGGAAGTGTCTTCTGGCCTCTGAGACCAGTCTGGAAACTAGCTAAAATAATTGTGAAGCAATTAGTGGATTGCAAAGGAGGAGGGAGGAGTTGCAGCATGAAGCTGCACAGAGCCCTGAAGGCAAGGATGGAAGATATCATCTGATACAGCAGAGCTGAGGTTGGGAGTGTGGATAGTAGTGGTTAAGAGAGGAGGTGAAACAGCTGATTTTTCTTAACTCTGCTCTGGACAAGCCAGTTCAGTTTTCAAGCAGTGCTTGCTCATTCCAAACATTTGCCTTCTCACTTGATGCTACATAATGTTATCTATAATTTATTTGTGCAAACACCTTAAAGATGAACACAATGTTAATGTTGTGTAGTAGTAAATTACACAACTGTGTTTGAGCACAGATGTAAGCCCAAGTTAAATCAATTACAGTGGACTGTTCATCCCAGCCAGAGCCTGTGTTAGAAGTTCTGCAGTGGATTTATGGCATGAAACCAACCAAATAACAAAACCCAGCAGCAGCAAAAGCATTGAGAAGAATGAAAAATCCTTTTTAGGAATATTGCTGGGAAATCAACACAAAATTAAAAATAAAGGTAGATGGCAAAGGATATATTCTAAAAAGTTATGCTACTTTTGCCATGCCATAAACCACTGTCTTACTGCTTTTATCTATGTCTGAAAGAGTCAAATAATTTTGAAATAGCCTTGATTGTCTAACATATCTTAAAATCTTGCAGAGCAGCTGCTAGTACTGTTTTGTTGTGTTATGAAGTTGTCCCCTATTTTTCCGTCTGGTAGTCTGCTGGTTTTATAGTTGTATATCCTTTTGGCTAAGTCATGTGAATGTAAAGCAAACAGAAGAGCAAGCTAAAAGAGCCCAGTGTGTTTTCAGTCAGAAGTCAAGAGCTGTCAGTGAGATGTAGAAACAGGATGCCTGAGTTTCTGTTCACTCAGCTGTAGCAGACGAGGCCACAGAAGCAACTATACGAATGTATATATGGACAATTAAAAGTTCAGACCTACACAGGTGAATTTATTTCTGTAAATGAATTAGTAAGGTGCCCTCACTGGCAAGGTACTACAAGTCTGTGTGGATTAGGAGCCATTTCCCATTTCAGATATCCTCAACACATCTGCTGAATGCTCCAGTCTGTTGCATGGCAGCCTATTCTAATTTTTACATTTTTGTGCTTTTACAGCTAGAAACCAGCACATTTTAGTACAGTGTGCATTGGCAGTGACATCTATTTCTGGAGAAGAAACACGACTACATTAGCAGTTCACTTCAAATTCTGCTTATTTTTTCATTTCAGAGTGCTATTGTTCAGTGTTCCCATAATATGAAGCAGGGTTTTGCACTAACCTCTACATGTGCCACAGTTCTCAAGGTTTGATGCAGTTTTCTGAGGAACTGTGACTTCAAACCACTGCGGTTCTTCATGGCATAATGAGCACCTTCCACTCTTTGCTGTCAGTTGTGTTGCTTTTTAGCTTATGACACTAAACGTGTAATGACTGAAGAATTCTGTGGAGACAGAATCTGGGAGGCCTCCTCAGTTATACCTTGTAGCATAAGCACATATATTGATGATTTTTAACATTAGGTTGAAAGAGTTGATTGGTTAGCTTTCCTTTAATTCCATTAAAGATAACATATTTATCACTTTTTCTCCAGGAAGATTTTTGTTCTTGTTTCTGAATTAAAAAAAGAACTGTTTGGCCCAGAGAAAATTTTGGTCACCCTTTTTATGTGCACCATTTGTACAATTACTGTCACTAACGTGATGAGTTTTGAAACTTCTGTGGCTTAACCAGAAGGGAAGTTCAGAATTAAAAAGGTTGGATCCTCTGGATAAGGTTCTTTGCCCGTTACAGAAAACCGCATTAATTACATGTAAACCATCATTAGTGAATATAGGGTTACAGATTGTGAGGATGGTGGCATGTAAAGGAGCCCATTCAGCTTATATTAATTGCAAGGGTAAGTAAAATAAGCATTTAAAATGTCGCGTATTCTTCTACAAAGGGGATATAAAAATAACTACATCATCTTTGGCCTTCAGAAGTGTTTGAGTTATTAGGAATTCTTTGTTTCTGTTTTGTCTGCTTTTTCGTGATGTACCTGTGGTTATATATTTACATATGTTTATGTATCTCTATGCTGGTTCAGTTCTCTGTCAATGAGGATAAATGTCACTTATGTACCTACATGAAATAAGCACCCTCCTTAGTCCTTCCAGAAGTACACCTGCATGCGTATTACCCACCCTACAGCAACTTAAATACTTCTACTCGATTAGAATCAAAGTGCAGCTTCATTCTACATTATTTTGGTTGCTGTTTGTTTTTCGAGGGCATTTGCTTTATTTGTCCTTGTGGTGTTAGTATTATTTGAAGTTTCTACGGCAACCTGTCACCATCTGCTATTATGAAGTGTGCTAGGATTTAGTTGCTAGGTGTTGAAGTTTGTCATCTTACTCATATGACCCTGATGTTTTTCAGATGTTTCTTTTCCTGTACATGTTGCATCCACAGCTAATATGCACTTCAACAACCCTGGAAAAGATTCCAGGATTCTTTCTGCTTGACTTAGCCCTATTTGTTTTACCGAATACTTCTGTGGTCTCTGTTGATATACTTTGTATATACTCAGCCAAACCAGCATTTCTTTTACCTTAACCACTGTTTTGCAGTGTTTATACTAAAGCCAGCCAGCATTACCGTTCATTTAAATTTGATACTAACTATGCTTTTTAAAAATGGACCAGGAATTTAAATGCTTCCTGAGACATTTTCTCCTCTCTCATTTTCATTTGAACTACCTATTTATTCACGTACCTGCTCCCAAAATAAATGTAATGTTCATACTATCCATTTTCTTTTTTTTTACGCAAAAGGCTGTCAGCCGAATGGTTAATTAAAAGAATAGAATTCTGTGCTGTATCTGTTGACGGTTCTTTTACATTTGGGTGGAAATGAATGTTTTTAAGTTAGAAAACATTTCATTAGGTCTCTTCATAGTAGTGCATTGCGTTCAGTTATTTCTGTTAATTTTTCCATTAGTATTGTCTCATCAGTCAAGTGTTTACTTTGATACATTTCTTTTTTATATATTTGATCTAGTGTTAATCAGCCTTTTCTCCTATAATTCCCAGGATAAATCCTAACTAGCCTAAGCACAGCTGAAATGACTTGTTAGGATACTGCCTGAAGAACTTCGCCTTCTCTTCTGCAACCTTTTCAATACTATTCAGTGCATACATACAATGTTTGACTCAACAAAATACGTTTTTGAGTCATAAGCATTAGACTGTTGTGTTTGTAGGTGGTGCTTGATCTGAATTTCTGCTGTCCATCTACTGAGCATGCAGTCTACATTCCGAGTGTCACAGATTGTTCCTGTACAGAACTTACTGTCTTTTCAAGCAGTTCATGCTCTTTGCACATTCTAGTAAGAGGTACTTAAATAGCATCAGAGAATTTAAGTCAATACATAGAGAAATTTGCAGACTTGATCACAGCTCTTTACAATCAATCCTATATTACCCTTAAGTTCTACTGGTGAGAATGGGAATACCGAGAGTGTGGAAGTACTTCAGTGATCTGAGGCTGCATATGAGAATCGAATCTTTCTTGCTGGCGTTTGGGGATGAGGAGGGAGTGGCAAGCTTTTAACCTATAAAGAAGCTAGCAGTTGATTTCTAATAGTTGATATGGCTGGCAAGAATTATTAAAAATAAAACAGTATTTGTGTATTTTCCTCTTGTACAGTTACATGGAAATGGAGGAAGTTTCTTAGTACTGCCACCTTCTTTTTTATGTATCATTCAGTCTCATTGATGGGAATTTGACAGCTTTGTTGTGAGGTACTGGCTGGCAATATGTGATCTTTGCTTATGGCTTTTCTCAGTAATCAAGGCATATCATCTGTGAATCTTAAAATCACTGTCCCAGCTACTAGGAATAGGCATTCATGCTGAACCATAATCACAGATTCAACTAGACACATTTTAGAAGTTGGTTTCGACAAAAGCAATAACCTTCTTTATGCCTTTAAGCAACGTAATACATCTATTCAATGCTTGTGAAGAAAGGCTGCTTATTGCAAGAAGTGATTACTTAACAGTAGTATAGAAAGGCATTCGGCGGTGAACATTTAACTACTAAAAATACAAGCTGTTTTTCATGTACAATTCTCTAACTTCTGTCAGTAATCTTTCTTCAAAATCAAGACATTAGAGAAAAAAAGCCCACACGATTTCATTACTGAATCCTTTGCAATTCATTATTACTCTCAGCTATACATTTAACATCACAGAAAATATTTGTTTGATCCAGAACTGTAGAAGTGAACTACTACAGCAGGGAAACCAGCATTTCTTTTTAGAAGAGCATCAGTACCCGAGAACACACGATTCCTTACCTGAAAGCTTTTGGTTTACCTGCAGAAAACGTGTCTTCTTAGCCTTAAAAAGTAGGCAAGCCTTTCACTAGCACTAATGTCACTCCAAAAGCGGGTATAGTAGCTCCTTTATATTGTAATTTTCACTGTTTGTATGCAAGAAGTGTGCTGGGTCTGCTCACGTAGGAATAAATAAATAAAAAAAGGCAGTACAAACTGAACAGCACTAACATGTGCAAGGGAAAGACCTCTAGTGGCCGTAACCTGAAGGTAAAGGAGGCTTCCCTCTCTAAGGGGTAGACAAAATGGTTGGGTACGGCAAACTGCAGCTAATAGTTTGGTACTGCGTGCCTTTGTCGCCTTTTTGATGTAATAAGAGTATCAAGGGAGTCAGAGAATCCGATCAGTACCAGATGGAAATTCAGTTCTGGTCAGAGGGGCTGGTGAGTCCCTTGTATCGATTCTAAAACAGTACAATGAAAAGATTCAAGTAAATCTGCAGAATTATTTTGCATGCTCACCTACTTCTTGCTGTAATAAAATCAAAGCATTTAAAGTAGATTCACTTTTAAAACAATAATTAAAAGTTCAGCAAATTTAAAGGTATCAATAAGGAGGATTCTTCACTGTCTTAAAGGAGAACTGCAAATCATTAAGCTCACTATTATTGCTTGAGAAGTAAATGTCTTGGTGACTTTGAGTAAAGTACAGTGAAAGCCTAGGATTATAAATCATTTTATATCTTCCAGCAGTTCTAGTTTAGGAATTCAGAAAAATAAAATATTTCCTTTTGAGGAAGTTTGAAAGAAGTTTTGAGATATGAAAGTAATAGTATTGTATTGAAGTTTTGCAGTGTTCTGGAATAACTACTTAAACACTGCAGAATGTAAAAAATACCCTTGCTTGCACTATTCCTTTCTATGAATAGCCTGTGTTTCTAGAATGCTTAGAAAATTTCGATGTTTAAATGTTTTCTTCCAATGAATTCCCAGTGGAAGAATCCTAGGCAACATCATATGCCTTTTAGTAGTCTTAAGGTAATATTGAGCTGTACTTTATATATAAAGTTTTCTTGTCAGAATGTGTTTCCATGTGGTGTTTCATAAATGAGCCTACCACTTGCCAGGGTAGCTTTTGAATTCGCCTTTTCAAGTTTTTAGTATGTTTCTTTCATCTAGGCTTGCCAGTGCTTGAGTAAGATTTAATTTTTACATACATGAAAGGATTTATCAGGTGTTTAGAGCAGTTCAACTTAAGAAAGAATGCAACTCAATATCCTAAGTAATCTGCATGTGTTGATTTCTATCTGGTTTTCTTTCAGAGTCATTTTGTGGCATGCATGACAGCGATCTTAAACCAGATGAGTAACCAGCATTATTCAGTTTACATTGAAACTTTTCAGACAAGTTCAGAACTAGTGGTGAGTACAAAACAGAATTATTTATCACCTTCATAATGAAGGATTTCTTCCTGTGAAAAATCAGTAGTATTTTTTAGAGTATCTTGTCCAATTCTTCCTAGAACAAAGTCTATTTCTGTATGTTTTCTGCCTCTGTGTCATTGTGTTGCCTTGCCCTTCTAATGGTGACCTTGAACAATACTGTAATCAGAAATTTGAAAAGACATAACTATCACTGCTTTTGACCCTAGCACTGAGGTGGTGATACAATAAAGAATTAGTAATGGGCTATTTCTCTTATACTGTTCTGAGGAGAAAACCACAACAAAACAACAACAAAGCCAACCCTCAATTGAATCCTCCCCACTTCACACGTGGTCATCCATTTCCACTTTCCATTTTCCCTATTGAGTCTACTCCTGGTCCAGGTAATATGTACTAAATGTAATAAATGCCTTTTTCTTGCAATGCATCATTTTATGCCAGTTCTTTCTGGCGCAACTTAATGATACTTGAGGTATATTCTAGTTTGTACCAGTGGTCAATGTGTTCTAGAAGGTTTTAGTAGACCTATGCCTGTCCTTTTGTACTCCTGACATAACTCTGAAATAAGTCTGGGTATTGGCAAAGGTTTTGATTACATCATCTACAGTTTGTCCATGGAGGTAATATTTTCAGTTGACAAGATTTGTACACTTTCCTTTCTTTCTTGAAGTCAGAGTGGTACCATAACTGGAATGCTGGCAGATCAAATCTTGGGTAGCTTTTGAAATTTTTTGTGTGTGTTAGTTTACTTGAAAATTTAACAGTATTTTAAGATAATTTCAGCTCCTAAGCAGATTGGGTACTGGGTCCTAGAAGTTTTATTAATCCTTTAATTACTTCAGCAGTTCTTCTGAGGGAAAAAGAAAAAAAAATACATCCATATATTCAATTGGTTTTGCTGGCTTTAAAGCATTGATTTGTTATATTTTCCTTTTTTCTATATTGTAAGTATATCAGCAACAGTGACAAAGATTTGTTTTCAGATGATGCTATTGAGAGCAATTGTTCACTTTGTTCTCTATAAGTAACGTGACAAGAAAGCACAACTTTCGCAAACAGCTGCTTGTGAGGTTTTGCTGGTAGATGATGCCAGCTTGCTAGTCTTGGAGACTTTGAGGTGACTTGCTCAGAAGTTCAAGGGTAAAACTGCGTATATGTGCTATACATAAAATAAACCTGTAATGGTTTTGTTCGGTTTATTGAAGTTCATTATACAGTGATCTCTAAATACTTGTAGGAAAATAAATTGTTAGTTTTGTTCGAAAACT
Organism: Eurystomus gularis; assembly: GCA_013400335.1. Lineage (NCBI taxonomy): Eukaryota > Metazoa > Chordata > Aves > Coraciiformes > Coraciidae > Eurystomus > Eurystomus gularis. The sequence goes on along the minus strand of VZZY01010813.1, from coordinate 55,084 downwards.
TTCTGTCAATGCCTTCATTTTTTTATTTAGAATACTCAATATGGACCAAATAAAAATACTACGTTTTTCAAATCTATTAATTCTTTACGCATAGTGAGACTATTTTGCTAATTAAGAAAAAATTCAGTGGCTTAAATCCAAAGAGCTGTAAGATTTTCTTTCCTTTCATTTATGGCTTATCTTCTCTTAAGAGCCCAATGTAATGGCTTTTAGCTTTCCTTTGGAATCTGGGATTACTGTTTCACAGAAAGTCTGTTCCAATCTTGGGTATCTGATACCAATATCACCAGGTATTTTTCCGTTGACTTCACTGTGAGCAGAGTGGAGTCCTCCATCTTAGTTCTTTAATCACAGGAGGAACCTTTGTGTTGCACAGTCACAGACTTGCTGTATTTTGGTTTTCTAGGACTTCTTGATGGAAACATTCATAATGTTCAAAGATCTCATTGGGAAGAATGTCTACCCTTCAGACTGGATGGCAATGAGCATGGTGCAGAACAGGTAAAGTGGGGCTTGGAGGATCAGTGCTCATGTTCCATGTACTTACGAAAACTGAACTTGTTTCATATCTTACAAGAAGCTTTGCTGTGCCATGTAAGATGATTGTATCGTTTCGGTTTGGTGAATGCCAAGAAGGTCATAATCTGAAATAATTTTCTTATGATACATTAAAGAGCTAACTGCCTGTCCTTTAAGCCTGTGTACAACGGATAGGAAAAAAGCCTATGTTTAACAGTAAAAACCGAAGCACACTGTTGGTTTTCTTGTTGACAGTCAGCAGAGGCCAAACTGTACAAGGCCTGTTGAATCTTAAATGTACCATTTCTGCATGGGGTTAGAATGTCCTCACTAATACGTCAGCAAGTTTGTTGTAATGCAAGAGTTGTCAAACACAATGTTCTTTCTGAACACATACGGTTGCTTGGATTGCTAAAAGGTTTGATGGTAAAGACCAAATCTTTGAGCACCACACACTATTCCTAGGAGGAGGTTGGACCCACAGTGCTTGCTGTAGCTCACATGGTTGGGTAGGTGTATTGCTATACTATAGATCACTTGGGGTTTCATAACGAGTAATTTCTTCAAACTCAGATATATTGCATCTGTAGATCAAGATGGCATCTAAGCAAAAGTCTGTATAGTCAAATGTAAAATCAAATTTTGCTCTATGAGAGCTTGCTATTAACAAGAAAACTGAGTACTCAGAGACTTGATTGAAGAAAATAGCTTGTGGACATCAACTGTGCAGATTGTCCATCTTTAGCCACAGCTATAGCCTGTTTGTTTTGATGGGATAACCGAAGTATTGCTCCATCTGTGTTAAGCCACAGGTCCACTATTGCCCTGGTGTTAGGATGGCAAGTAGCTTAAGTGAAATTTCACATTATATAGATTTTGCTGCCACATGAGCTCTTCAATTTATCATTTCCACATCACATGATACTGAAGAAGAGCACTTGGAAAGAAAAGAAGTGGTCTTTGTGCACCTCCAGTATTGCTAATGGTATTAGACAGCTGGCTTGGGCCAGCATATCGCGGGTGGATTCCTTCAGTCTATCTTTGAAATATTGTTTGTTTGAAGATTAAGGAAATGTTCTTCCCTTGAGGTGAGAGTTTTGTGGTTGAGATAGAACTCTTAAACCTATTTTTTGACTTTGCTGAACTGCTCCAGTGCAAGTTCTTGAGGCTCTGGCAGACAGATATCACACTTAACAATTATGGGTATCAGTTAGAAATTAATGTTTTTGGCAACAAGGAAACGCTAGTATATAGGGTACAGGGTGGGCTTTGTGAGGATTCATTTCCCAATAATTGTTCTTCACCAACCTGAGGTACTGACTTTTTCATTTGTGTCTCTAGTTGCTAACAGAAGATAGCAATGGAGAGTTGGATTGAGAATGCAAAGTAAAACACATGGCTACTCTAAACAAAGTTAGTTGGTTCAATTTGTTTATTTGTGGAACTTGTAGGTGAGGAAGAGTTTCTTCAAAGATTGAACATGCAGAGATTTTACAAGCATCTGCATAAGTAGAAGAAATTGAACAATCAAGTAGCTGTGAGCATGTGACCACCTAAGCTTGTGGATTTTTTTTTTATTTGCTGGATTTCCTCCTCTTCATACTTAGTGGAAATCATGGCTAAAAGTCTTATTGAAGGAAATCTGTATTTGAGGGGGGAAAATCAGCTTCATTTACTTTTTGTATTTATTTGGTCATTACCTTCAGGCCTGAATTTATTCTTGCTTCTTTTTCTCAGGAAACAGAGTTTATATGCTAGATTGGTTTCTGAAGTGAATATGCTTTTTTTTTTTGTTAGAAAAATTTCTGTTGCTGAGCTGAGTTTTTGTCACCTGTAGTGTGATTATTTTAGTTTCATAGAAATGACAGTAACGTTGAGTTAACTAGAAGCCATAGAGAAAGTAGTTGAAGAATTAAGTCTCAAAGATGCTCAGGTTCTAATTACCTTAGAATCCACAGATGCTGTTTATTTGAAATGTCACAGTTATGTAATTTTACTCTTCCAGCTTTATAATATTGAGAAGGAGAGAACAGAATATAGTTAATCAAGCTGATAATCTCCTGGGAGTGTTCAGTCTTGAGGAAAAGATTTGCTAAGAAAATTTACTGCTTTTTGATATCCAATTTTGATGTTGGATACATTTTCATCTAGGATGCAAACGGAATGATGGTAAAAGAATTTCTTTTTTGTGTTCCATGATTTAAAATGAGAATTGCAGTTCTAGTGGGTAGTGACCATGGCAGTGGGGCCTCAGATGCCTAAACCTCACTTTCTGTCACTCATGGGCACTATTGTTCATGTGGAGGGATCACTAATGCCTCTTCTGAGGTGGTCAGATAAATGTATGCTGGTTGATGTGTTCATTCCAGGTAAGATTTTGTAAATGATGATAGTTTCATCCCACTTGTTTCTTTGTCTGAGCCAGTCTTTGCCCTATAAAAGTAAAATCTAATTCAGTGCACGTTCCTATTTTGCTGCTGCTGCAGTTTGCAATTATTTTTAATGCAGCAAGGGTTACTCTTAAAAAGCATCGGCTTAGGACTCAAGTAACCTGATGGTCTGCTATTGTATGTAAGCTTATCAAACCTCTCAGTGTAACTGTTTCTCTTGTCTAGAAAACACCGTTAACATCTGCATTGTTCACAAGTATAGGTTTTGGGGTTTTTTTATTCAGTGGGGCAGAGGAAGCGTTAATCCTGGTTCAAACAATATGCCTTTGGGGCTTTGGGGGCTCACCTGGTGTTGTCTCAATTGCCTCAGCTACTGGCATTAGAAATCCATTCCTGGTACTGTGCATTTGTTGATAATGTCTCCTAATGACTCTCAACTTTGTGGGACAGTTTGGTCCAGGCAGGCTTTGTTGCTCTAAATGTTATCCTGCATTGGACAAGTCAAAAGAAAATAGGTAAACAAACAAGTCAGCATTAAAAAATGTTTAGAAGCTATTTAACAGTGCTTCTGTAAACACATTGCTTACCTAAATTAACTTGGCACTGTTTATGCTCCTTGATTATGTTGCTATTCCCAAGATTACATAAGGAAATGAGCTATTGATCTTACTTTCATGTCTTAATTTTATGTTATATCAACAGCTAGGAGGGGGTTTTTTGTTGTCAGTCATTATAGAAGTTTGGGTTTGGTTTATTTGTTTGGGATTTTTTTTAGGGGGTGGGTGTTCTGGGGAATAAATTGAAGACTGATTTAGATTCATAGATCTGTCTTTTTAACATGCTTTACTTCACACCAGTGAAGTAGCAGAGAAAAAGTCACAAGGGATCAGGCTAGTTTCTCTTATAATAACAATGAGAGAAGAAAATACAATCTTAAAAACCCTCAAAAAGTGTTAGTACAGCTAAGGTTTTGCATTCTTAATTCCCTTGTTCTGAACAGTTTGTTACATGCCTTTTTATGCCTTGAAGGAAACATTTTACCTTAAATGTCTCCTCTTTCTGAATTTGCAGTAATAATAGTTGCAGGCTTTAAGGCATGTCTGTGTGTAGTCACCAATGGCAGAATGTCATTGGCACTTCTTCCCTGCGGGCGTTCAGCAAAGCCTGACAGTCTCCCCCAGCTGATCTCGTGTATTTTGTAGCCAGCAAGGCAAGCGGGCACTGGAGGAGTTTTGCTGTAGGATATACCGCAGTACAGCAAGGCAAAATCAGAATGCGTTTGCTTTGAGGCAGAGGCAAGGGAAGAGCATAGGTGGTACTGCAAGTGTGGTCCTGTCCATGGGTAAAAGGTGTTCCTAATGAGCGGGACAATGATTACTCTTATACATAACGACAGACACTGTATGTGTGGTATCAAGGATATTTCTACTCAATGCTAGATGTCTGGCATAGGTAAGGGGAAAAGAATGAGGTACTTGACTTCTTATGATGCCCGAAGGAAGGGAGAATGGACACATTCCTGTCCAGGAGAACATGTGGTATGCAAGTTGAAAGAATGGGAATAGAAGCTTGGTTGATTGAACTTACTTAGTCGAGCTTTACCTGTATCGGGATGGAATTATTTAACTCAAATTACTTTAAATCACTATTATAAGTAACCTGCTGTTTGCTCTCAAAGCATGTTCTGATTCCCGAAGCCCATTTGAAGGAGGCAGGGGCTGTGTGTACTAGTCCCGCTGGACTGGGAGTGTTCTCTTAGCAACTCAGGATCAAAAAGGGGAATTAACTACTTCTTTTTTTTTTTTTCTTTTTCTTTCATTAACAGCAAGATGTGGCATGCTAGGTGGGGCAGAACATTTTGGGAACTAGTAAAATCCTCATTGAGGTCCTGAGGATGTAATATCTGAGTTATTTTTATGATACTCCATGGTAGACCTAATTAACTTTTGTTCTAATGAAGGTTACTTACCGCATACCTCTTACTAGTTGCTATTGCTTCTGTGTGCACTTTATTCCAGTTCTGGTACTTAGACTATTGGCTATTAGCTTATTAAAAGCAGTAATTCCTAGGTACATGGCATTTGTGGGGAAATGCTTTGCTGGTTTAGGTAGTATCATATACTCTGTTCTGCTATCTCTTAGCAGTTCATAATTTTAATTTAGAGGCACATAATTCCTCCTAGGAAATTCTCGTACCTTATTGTCAGCATGAAGCACATAGAGAGTCAGATTCCTGAAAAAAATAAATAGTTAAGGGGATTAGCAACTACAGGGAAAGTGTTTACATACGTTCCTTCTGTTCCTCTGGGCTTTAAAATGGTAGTTGATTACACAGAGTTTGAAAATATTTGATTTTGTCATAATTAGTAACTGGAATCAGTTTTATTTGGTGTCCTGTCTTAAGGGTCTTAGGAAGCACTTCCATTGTTCCTGTGCCCATGTGAGTTTTTTGAACCTTATTGACATTTTATTTAGGTACTTAAAAATAAAAGGAAACAGTTCTTCAACAGCACATTTCAAGGTCAGATCCTATTTACTGAAAAGCTCATGTGAGGTAACACTGCAGGGTATTTTCTAACGCCCGTAGTTGGGCTTTTTCTAAAATACGTTTTCATTACCTGTATATCTGAGTGTTTTCAGACATATGTCAGTGTCAAGTGTCCCCCAGCCCTTTTTAAGTCTAACTTGGAAGGCTTAGCACTGCAGGTATTTGGCAAAAGAGCTGAAAATGTTGCCAATTTTCTTTCATTATGCATACTAAAAATAGCTGCTTATTTGCTGGGGAACTGCTTTGTACCACCCTCAAGACCTGGTTCTCATGTAGCTCACATGTTGGAGCAGCATTGTTAATTCAGCAAAATCTCATTATGGCTTCAAATCAGTGCTGCCTGCATCCCCAAGGACCTCACCATTTCTGAAACTGCCAGGAACTGTAAATTCTGTTGGTATCATTAGGTCCTGGCCAGCCAGCACAATGAGGTAGAATAAGTTCCTGTTTGTCACCTAGGAAGGGACTGTAGGGATTAGTTTTTAAGAGAAGGACAGAAGAGATTCCAGACCTGTTTTTTTATAGGTCATCCGTGAAGGGCTCTGTTAAACATGACTTCTGAAAAACATGTTTTAATGCTACATGTACACATATTTCCGAACAACTCTACCTTTGAATAGGTCAAGTCTTTTTAGAAGTAGCTGCTTTTAGAAGCTCAAGTATTTATGAGAGAGATGCTACAAGCTGTATTTCTACTACCAACTCAGTATATTTCATAAAATCGGAATGTCCCAAGTTGGAAGGGAGAAAAACCTCAGATTAATTAGAATGTTAGAACTACTTCTCAGTCCTGCATCTACCTGTTGGTGGAAATGAAAGCTTGTTAGATGCTCATGTTTTAGAGATAGTTGATGATGTGATGCACCTGATGTCAGTGGGTATTGTGACTGTTCACAGGCACTAATGGATCTGACTATACATGAGGTACACAAATTCAGGTGTTAAGACTATGTGTTATCATATACTCCAGCTGGTGCTGTAATACGGTGTTCAATTTATAATTGTGATGAGATTTTAAAATCATGTTAATTATGAAAATAGGAAAAAAAATCATCCTTAACTTTAATTCTTTGATTATTCTTTGATTCTTTGATTATTATTCTTTGATTATTAATACTCTAATAGAGTATGTAGGAGAAAACTCAGATTTATTCTATCTAGCTATGCTTTAACAGTTTGCTTTAAAACATTGCCTGGCTCCTTATTTATCTTGCAGAGAATAAAAAGGGGGCACTTTTTTCTCTTATGAATGAATAAATGAAAATACAAGTAGTTCAGGTTAGTTTTACTCTTGTTTTTTCAAAGATGTATTGGGAGTTAAGATTTATTTATGTAACTAAGGTTGAATGACGATGTTGCAGTTTATTTTGCACAAGTAAGGCAGAATTTAGAAAGCTGATCTCTTGTATACAAGTAACTCCTTTCTTTGATCTCATTTTCCTCTGGCAGCTTTTGACTGGCCTAAGCAGACTTGACAGAAATGCAGCTGTTTTTCTGAAGGACTTGAGTTTTCAGGGGGTCAGGATGCATTTACACAGAGGCTTAATGGCATATTGTGCAACTTTGGCAGTTTAAAATGTGAAAAAGTATTTTAAGCAACAAGTAGAAATGTTTAATGAAAATATTCCTTGATGCACACGTGCACAAAAGGGTTAAACCAAGTGTTATAACAAGTTCAAGCATTTTGTACTGTTTAGTCACTGCTTTAGTCATGTATAGTAATGAGATGTGCCCTTGGACATTTTGTTTGTTGCTGTGGGACTAAAAATGTCTTTGCTTAAGTGCAATCTCCTTGTTATTATAGAGTCCCTTTCAGAGACAAGGGACATTTTCAAAACTGATTTTATTGTTTTTCTTGCTTGGGTGTTTGGTATACCATATACTAAATCTGGCATATTTCTCTGTGTTAGGATTTGTCTCCGTATTCTCAGACTTATATCTCCTTGCCATGAGGTCTAGCTAACTCTTTCCTAGTTCTCTTTCCCAGTCCCTATAGACATTGGTACTTGTGATAGGGCAAATGGCATAAGGTAGTCCTGGGAAAATGGAGTAAGGCAGATCAGAAGAGAGACAGTTGTTTCACTGTGGGTTGTAAATATACTTCCATGGGGAGTTTCGCTTCCAGCTGTGGCTGCTATGTCCAACTGAGTCATTTAATGCTTTGCTGTCAGTTGTAATCCTAGCAGAGAGCATCTCTTCCATCTGTAGGTGTTTGAGTCTGGTTGCGCCTGATGTAACCCAACTTCTCAATCACTTGCCTCTTTCTAGCACCAAATGCTACAAGGTGCGTATTCTGCACTAACTCTGCATGTTGCTCGTTGTTACCCATGTTGTGGAATTATCCGCTTACCAAGAATCTCAACGCTTAATTCTCTGGTGACTGCAGCAGATCATCTGCTCAGTGAGACAGGCTATTGCATATCACTGTCGCGGTACACAGTGGATGCCTGTTACTACTTGACTGCAGTCATTTAGTCTTTTATCTAAAGTACAGAGAGAAAGCATGCTGTGAGATAGCCCTTTCCCACTGCGGAGTATCTCATCTTTCCCAGTATCAACTGCTAGGATGTTCCTGCTTCTAGACTATGAGGTCTCCTGATCTAAAAGTGAAGTCTTCAGTGGAGAGAACTACTCAAAACGGAAAAGCAACTTGGTAGTTTGATGTTTTCAGAAAGCCAGTGAGAAAAACTATTATTTTTGCAAGCATGACTTGAACTTGCTTTTTGTGTCTTTGCTGTGTGGCCTGTTATAAAATACTTTTAGTATGTTTTCAGGTATTTGAATTTTAGTAAAACATTTGAAGATGAAGACACAATGAGTAGTATTTTCCACTCTGTAGAGAACGTGTGCAAATGAGTAAAAATATCAAGTGATTACCCACATAAACTGTTCTAAATATGTCACTACAGAAAAATCTGAAAGTAAAAATGCAGTGTTCATGATTTTCATCAGATGTTGTCAATGCTATTGAGCAATCTTTCTGTTCTCCCCTTTCTGATGAGTAACTTTGGCCAGCACTTCATATCTTAAGAGATTTTCAGGGAATTCTATGTATATTTAATTTTATCATATTTAACATGATTTTGAGAGTTATTTTCCTCTTTTTGAAGAGCAACATCACAAAATAACCCTGCTGGTGTATTATGCATTTGCTGCATAATGATCTTTTCTAAAAGGCGTCATCTGCTGATTCAGTGCAACTTCTTCCATATTGATACAGTTTTTGCTGTTAAGTAGTAAGCTCAGGTGAGCAGCAATTGGACAAGAGGGAGATGCATAATTGTCTGTACCTGTAATTACAGATTGTATTCTTAGCTTCAGGAAAAGCTAGGCTTGCCTAAAAGTAAAGAAATTATGTGTTTTAGACAAAAGATATTCACTTGCCAAATATTTTCAACAAGAACATCTAAAAAATCGAAATGCTATGTACTTTGTGAAAATATAATGCAGGTATAGAAAAGGGATTTCAAATACAGAAAGCTTATATAGTGAGGGGAAAGGAAAAGCAAAGCTCAAATACTGCGTTTTCTTTTAAAGTTTCATGGTAAGATTGTGAATAAAATATCAAGCTACTTAAAAAAAACCCTACCCCCCCCCCCCCCCCCAAATAAATGAGATAGCATTATCCACAGTGTTATCCATTAGTTTTATGTAATTCTCCAACTTTAATCCTTTGATGTGTGAAATAATAAAAGTATTTCTAGATATAGGCCCTAGAAACATCCATGAAAATGTTTACCAAAGTGTTGCCTCTGCACCATTCTTTGATATATAGAAATGAAGAGTAAATGATATGTATAGCTATTACAGTAAGGGTAAATTAGTGTCAACAGAGGGAAAACAAAAATCAGGGGAAAAATGGGGGAGTAAGTTCAAAATACCAATTCAGACTTCCTTCAGAAGTAAAGGCCATGAGAGTTTTTATTAGTGTATGACATCCTGATATAACCATGTTGAGTCATTACACTCAAGCATACTTACTGGGTTTCAGCTTTTTTATCTTATTCCCAGGCTTGATCTAGCACCGAAGATACCATGTGATTTTTTTCAAGTTCACAATATTTCTACTCTGCAAACAATTAGCTGCAGCGCACAAGGAGAGTAAACTGAAGTGAGAAGATATTCATAAGGAAAACTACTGAAAATACCTTTCAAACTAAGTTACTTATCTTGAAGTGCATTGTGACAGCTTTTTGTACTCTCAGTTTTGAAGCCATGATATTTCTTAAGGCCTGCTAAACGTCACATTTTCAGAAGAGTTTGGCATAAAAGCATACCCTGACCCGTGGTTTTGAAAATGTATTCTGATTCCTAAATGGGAGATAAGCAGTCTATAAAACATCCTTTAGATAGATGCTGAAGGAAAAGCTACATACAAAGGGACTGTTGGGAAAGTCAAGAGATCTCAGCTGGAAAATTTGCCTGTATAGCATCAAAGCAATTGCTTGTTCTTGTCTTGCTCTAGGAGTTGCTTTTGTGCTGCTGTCAGATTAACTCTGATATGTTATAGCATACATTATTTTTGTAGCCTTGGCATAGCTGTTCAAGGTAAATTTTCAAATAATACTAATAAAGAAAATGAATTGTACATAACAAACCATTTAAAACTGAGACAAGAGAAGCTGGGTAGCAGTTATTTTCAAGCAGTTATTTTTTGACCATGCTATTTGGATAGACTCTGGCTGCACACTGAAAAAGAAGGTAGGAAAATGACAATTCCTTAATCATTAGAATTCAGAACGGTACAAAAAATTCTTTTTCAGTCTGCAGTGATACTGAATGTCAACAAAGGAGACATATGATTAAATATGCTACTTTCTTTGCACCGCTGGCCATATTTTTCTAGTTACCATGGAAGTGGATTCCTTCCAAAGTGTTGCCATTATTGTGCTCTTAATAATGAGGTTTCACATAGCTACAAAGTTATCAAATAGTGTTTCCATCTTGCATTGCCCTTCATTTCTAAATCAATGATAGCTTGCCACATTATTAGGAGATAATTTCTGGTGTCACTGTGTAAAGAGTTTTGTTATTATCTTTTCATGTGTTTTCTGAGGGTTTCTCCTGCTGCTCTGTTTTGGTCACTGAAGTAGTAAACGTGAATTCCTCATCTCTCCTGTCACACTGATTGTTTGTCTGATCTCCCTTCTGTGTATTTTATATCTTCCAGGTTTACAATTGCTATCAGTGTTTCAGTCAGTGACAATGATTCGTGTTTGGGATTGGGTCTGATCCATTTTGCTGATCTCCTCTTTATTTAACATTCAGCCCTCTAGCTTTGCACTCAAGGAGGAAAAGGAAGGGTGACGGAAACCTACAAGAGCATCAGTTGACTTCAGCTTCTTTTCCTTTATGTTAAAACATGTTCATGTTAAAACACCTATCAAGTGTCTTCTGCAAAGTGTTTTATGAGGATGCTACTATCAAGTAAATAAAAATTTTGTGGGAGCATTATTTTGTCTCTGCTATTCCCTACTTCAAATTTCATGTAATTGGCATGCGGGCAAGACCATGTCTATCAAAACTGTGAAAACATCTTCAAGATAATAGTCAGTGCACCTCCTAGGCTTTGAAGAACTCCCCTTGTATTCCTCATCTGCTCAAGTAGAGAATTCATTGATGTAACTGCTGATTGATCAGCCTTTGAGGGTTACAAAAAAAATGCCTGCTAGACTGAAGTTAGTGTAACTCCTTCTGACTTTAATTTGCGGACAAAATCCTCTGAGGAAAGCACTTAGGGTTTGCGGGAAGAAGTTCTGAGTTGTAAAAACTGTCTGCCTCCATCGGTTTTCAGGCATGCTTTAAAAAAACCCCAACATATTTCAGCACTTCAATGGTTTCTTTCAGTAAGAGCTTTCACAACAACACAGAAAATAATATTCTTTTTAAGCTTGTCTTTATTTCCCTGTGTCTGATTATCCAATAGAAGTTTGTACCGATTAATTTTTTCCACCTGTCATTACATTGTTGTAATGACAGTTTTAGAACACATGGCAAACCTGAGTTTGAGTTAATGCTCATAAATGCTGAAGTGAATTAACTCAGCCTCCACTTCAGTATCTGGTTTACTCATCTCAAAGTTGAATCAGTGAACTCGCAAATTTTGGAGCCCTGTGAACTTGAAAAGGTATTGAAGAGCATCTCAGGGCTGTCGGACCACTGCTTTTAAAGAATTCATATGTAAGAGTCTGAGGAAAGGCCAGTTAATGATTTTGGGAAGGTTTCTAATCCTGTACCTGATTTAGGCACCTTTCCCAAAATGATTTTGTGGACTCATAAGTATTCTAGGTCTGAAACTAGGTGCAGAAAAGGGGCAGTGTTTACAGAGCCACCTAAGAACAGGCAATGCCAATTTAAAGTTTGCTGAGTTAGTTTTGTTCTTTGGGGTTTTTTTACTGTAATTATCACTGATTTGTCCTGCAAGGAGCTGATGCACTAATTCTAACTTGTTTGCTAAAAATAACTTGGCGTTCCAGATGTGTATTTTAGGTTTATCACCTATTTGCACTTCAAAAACAAGGACAATGTGCAGACCTATATTACTGTTAAATAGAGAGTCATCATCTTATGTGGAATAGCCTTGAAACCCATGTTGTTTATGAAAACAAAACTGTTTCTTTGCTCCATCTCAGCCTCTCTGTTTTATTTTGTTTGAGAGAGAATCAGTTTGAAATCAAATTTTTATCTTAGGATGGCTTATAAATTTTCAGCTTTGTCTGTCTTCAGTTGTTTATGAGTTACTTACGGTACTGTTCTGCTCCTGTCTAGATCATACCCCTAAGTATTTGAAACCAAGTACAGTTGCACAGGATTTTCTTCATGGGGTTTTCTTTCAAGCCAAAATTTTTAAGTAATTTGTCTGACAGTATGATAAAGCAAAGCAGAAGCAGCAGGAGATTTTGAAATGTAGAGGAGACATCCGCAGTTGAACCGTGGCAATTCTGTTGCTGTCTTAAGCCAAAACCTTGCCTTTTTATACCTAAATTAAGCCTACAGACTTTGGCCTTTGAAGACCATCCGTAAATCTTCAGGCCCAAGAGACTGGTGTGAACTCTATGGGGACTGATGCTTCTAATTTAAACTCAGGAAATATCGTGGAAATTGTTTGTGAAGGAATTTAAACCGTTTTATATTACAATTATTTAAACAGATGAGAAATTAATTCCATATTTAGTAACTATAGAAAAGTTATCACAATTAAATACCTGAAAGATCCTATTTGTAGCCCTGTGAAAAGATTAAAATTAAGGGGAATTGTGACCAGAGGAGAGCGTTACACAGATAAAACCCTTAATGACATTATCTGTATGAGGAATCAAGATCCTGTTCTTTGGTCAGTCTAAGTCAGTCTGAACTTGCAAAGCAAAACTGAGCAGCAATCCCCAAGTTGAGAGAAAAGGCAAGATCCAATTACAGAAGCAAGGGAAATTAAGTTCTATTACCCTTTGACAAGAAAATCCCTTTCAGTAATTTTTCTCAGTAACTTCTGAAGATAGACAGCACATATTGTGTTTTTCTGAGCTGTTCTTTTCTACCGTCTCTTTTCTAGCTGTATTGTCTCCATTATGTCAGTTACAATTGATAACTGAGGTTGTGAATAATCATGTAATGAATGATGACTTCTCCAGTCAAATGACTTTAACTCTCTTCTCTCGGACCAATATTTAGTTCTTTAAATAGGAATACGCTGTCAGTAATAATGAAAAATATGGTTTTTGTTTTCATCAAAATCTCAGTGTTTTGTAACTATCTGTTTAGCTAATACATGTGGCTGGTTAATTAATACCCCTTTGTGGTGGAAGGGGAGACTGAGGCATGTAGAAATGAAATCATTGAGGTGGGACAACATGGCCTTGGCAGGAGCCACGAATAGCATTTAAAACTAGTGCCTAAGTGACTTCCAATGACAGAAATAGATACACCCTTTAGGCAAAATACAAATGCATGAAAATATTTGGAACTTGACAGCCTGGAAGTATTGCATGTTTCCTGCAAATATGTCATTCCAGTCTGTCAGATAAAAATACCTGCAAGAATGAAAGGGGTATTAAGAGAAGATAGCTTACATGTAATTGTACCAGATAGAATCCTATAAGTATTTTTAATACTATCACTAATTTTTACCAGACATTAAGTACCTCGGAATTTCTTATGTGTCCTTGGGGCTTTTTATCAATGGCTGACATGAAACCACAAGCTCTTCACAAAGTTTTTAAAATATGCCACACAAGAAATATGTCCATATTACGAAATCGGTTTGCACCAGTAAATCTCATGTGTTTAAGTTATGATTATTTCTGCTATACCTTGCATGTTATTGCTGTGCTAAAAGACAAAGTACCTAAAAGTGTGGGGCTTTTTTAATGTAAGATAAATTATCAGCACATTACCAGATTCTGCCCAAACAGGATATTTAGATGGCACGTGTCAGCATAGGTGCTGGCGTAGTGTGTGAATCTACAGAAGGTGGGAAACCAAAAACATCTCAAAAACAGATGACAGCCCCTCCTACTCCAACAGAATTCCTGAATGATGGGAGATGCTGCTGTCTAAGCAGCTGGAGCTGAAGAATTCCATTACCTGAGTTGGCAAGAAATATACTTTGTAAATCAAAGGACAACATAGAGCAATATAGTTCTGCAGAAAAGAAGTGACGTTAAAAAAGACTTTAAGCCAAAACTCCTACACAGAAGAGTAATGGAGACACTGACAGACAGAATAACATGTGGGTGTCCATGCTCTGCCTCACCGTGTATTTTCTGTGTGCTTTCTGAGGCAGACCGTTGTTTTTAGAATCCCCTTTTTTTGCAAACCCCTCAACTGTTGGTGCCAAGCATCAGGTAGTTTTGTAGAGATAAATGCACCCTCATGAGAGAGGCGTTCAGGAAGAATGTGTTTCTTTTCTTGTGGTGGTGTGGGGCAGCTTGCAGAGGAAAGTGCGTTTTCCAGAACAAGAGTTGGTCACATGAAAGGCCAAAAGGGAAGCACAGTGGCCTGATCAGAACAACAGAGGCTAAAATTGCAGTGGATGCACAGGGCAGTTCTGTGGCTATGCAGAGGCTCCATAGGAGAGGGGTGACAGCCTGCAAGAGAACAGTGCTGAGCAAAAGTAGGTTTCTTGAACTTGAGGTGATTTGATGACACTCAGCATTTCGTAGATCAGATCCTTAATTGAGCTGGCAAGTTTCTGTGCTAGTGTTAGATTACATCAGACTATGCCCTGGACCATTGGTCAGTAACTCACCAGTGTGGAGGATGAGGCAGCAGAGGAACACAGAACCCTTAGATGTCTGTTCCCATCCAACACCATGGTTACTGCAGTAAGAACTGTTGTGTCCCTCTTGAGTGCATTAAAAAAAGGTCTTGGCAAGGTGTAACGCCATGTACAGATTACTTTATTTCCTTGATCCCATCAACATTACAGAGGAATTAACATCCATGGATGGGAGAAAATACTCTTTAGGTTTTTGCAAAGAATTTTTTCCTTCTGGAAAACCATAGTCAAAATAAACCATTTTGATCTAGCCAGTCAAGTTGTTGCCCTAATGAAGCAGTGCGTAGTGGCTAAATAGGATTGCTTGCCATAAGACTGGCAAAAGCTGAACTTCGGCTTTACCTCCCTTGTTAAGAAACTAAATTTAGCCCTGGCAATGTTTTTCTTCTTTTTTTTTTTTTTTTGGTGGTGAGACTAAAATTCCTTTCACTGACTATTCTGGTAGTGGCTCACAAGTGGCCGCTAAGGGAACAGTGTAACAACAGAGCTGGGAAGAAGTAACGCTGCTTGCTGTGTTCTCCCAGCCTCCAGTGACCAATGACATTTAGTAGTCCCTCCTTTGTTCTTGTCTTTGATGTGTCTAATTACTTTTAAGCCAGTATACAATTCAGGCATTTCTGACGTCCTGTGGAAATGAGCTGCAGAGCTGAGCAAGACCAGTATTAAAAAAAAATCTTTTTGCTTCTTTTGAATGCACATTCTGCTTTTGTTCAGTGTATCCAATGCTTGTATGTGGAACAGGGAACAATGAGTCTCTCATCTCCATGGTGCTTCCAATTTATAGGTTCTACCATATCTCTCCTCAGCCATGTAGTGTCTCCTGACTTAAGAAACCAGGTCTCAGGCACAATCAGTTACATGTGTTTGATCATTTATTTGGACACATTTATTTGCTTTTTTCTTTTTTTCTTTTTGTATTTGTTTATCTTTTTGAGCTGGGAGACCTGACCACCACACAGAATCCAACCCAAGGATACAACATCCCTTTGACAGTAACATCTGGATGTCCTGTGGTCTCTTAATCTTTTGCTAATAATTTGAATTATTGAATTATTGCTTTTTCTGATGCTACTAAACACTAAGATAGTGAGGCCTTTGTGGACCTGTCTGTTACAACTGTTAGATCTTTTTCGTGCTTGGTAATAGCCGAATTCTGACAGTCAGAATTTGAACGGTTCGGATTGGTTTTACCTTGTTGTCACCTCTTTCAGTATGTTTGCCTCCACAGTGTTCACCATAGAAATATTTCACCTTAAAACTCTTTAAAGTTTCACCTGTGAAGCAGAGGGAAATGGATCACTTGTTTTCAAAACTGTAAATTGAATGAAACTAAATTATCTAAATAAACGTTAAAAATATTTAGAGATACAATTGATTTCTGTTATACAAATGTACTGTGCTGGAAAGTTAGACAAAGAAATTAGCTTGAGAAACAGGACTTAATCTTGCTGCATCACTAATGAGCAGAAATAGGTGCTGCTGTTCCAGCTGGAGGGATAATGCTCACACTCTTCGTCTTAGAAGAAATAACTGTATATTATCTCAGCTTTGAATGTGTTTTTGTTATCAGCCTGAGGAGGAAGATGGGCAAAGGTGTCATTCTTCCCTCACCAGCTGTGAACAAATGGAAAAGTTGCACTTAATATCTTTTAATTGGGAAAATGCAGCTCCTAACAAAGGATGTGAGTACAGGAACTCTTTCAGCTGTCACACCCGCGAGGAGGAGGGAGTAACACTATTGTAAATGCTTCAGTCTTGTCACATGGAAGGTAAAATTGTGTTTGAACGAATTGTTTTCCCTGTTTTCTCCAGGGTGCAGAGCAAAGGAAATTAGTGTCTGGATTTTTCAACGGAGATCAAGAAACTGTTTGACAATTATGTGCTTAATTTTTTAAAAGTATAACTAAATAACATGCTGTTGCACAGAATGTTTCCTGCTGTGCTCACGTACGTGTGAACTTGGCTTCCTCCAGTGTGTTCAGTGTTTAAATGTATTTCGATTGATGTCACACATGGTTGGAAGTGATCCCCGGAGATGACATCCATTTATCTGTATCATTGCTTTTGTTTTTTAGGGTGTTCTTGAGAGCCATCAACAAATTTGCAGAGACAATGAACCAGAAATTTCTGGAGAATATGAATTTTGAAGTTCAAGTAAGTATTTAGGTGTTTTAGCTGAGTTGAGGTAGGACGTGCAGGTGTGATCCTTCTGGTCTGTCAGAGCCCCTTCTGGTACTTTATACCAGGATCCAAATGACTGTTGATTTGAGTGTGGCAGGATTAGGCCATCTTTGATATGAAATGAAAATTGTACTTTGATTATTTATAAGGCACCCAAACAGAGTATTTTGCACTGCAATTCTCTCAGAACTGGCAAGCAGAAAACTCTTTTTTACTTAGCCAGCCAAGTGTATTCAGAAAGGCAATCTTTGATGTAAAGCACGTAGCCTTTACAATGTCACTCCTATGTATGTAGGGCAGAAAGAGCTTAACTTTGATTCCTCGAGTATTTAGCACTTAGAATTTATTTTTATTTTTAACTTGTGGTCTTCCCCGATAAGTCTATATTTATTTATTTTCCCTTTTTTTATTAGTTCTTTCTGAAATAATTTTAGATTAGAGGTTTTTTCCCATTTGCTCTAAATATCATTTCTCGTAACTAATTAGTCATGCATTTTACCATATGTTTGACTTGCTTCAGATAAAAGTGAAAATGCCTGTGGTTTTCACATTCATTAAATTGTTAAAAGGTAACTACAGTTTTAGAATCAGGCTTTGTCCCTAAATGCTGCGTGATTATGGTGTGTGGTATAGGTAGAAAACACGCTGACAAGTATAGTGTGAAAAATTACTCTGTTTTACTCCTTATATTAACTGTGGTTAAGAGTAAATGTTTTAAGTTCAAAACTGCTTCCCAATTACAGAAATCTCATCCATTCATTAGATAATAATTTACTGACCCTAACAGTGAAGTACCTTCTTGATTTCTTGGGGTTTATATTTTATGATTCATCTTGCAGTCTGTTTTAAGTGGCTCTACTCCATGTGAACGTTGAGGCTTACTGCGCTAAAAGCAGTGGGATATTGGTCTTTTGGTTTTTAACATAAAACACCTCAGTCACAAATGGCTCCAGAGCAGACGTGTAAGTGGTTACACAGGAAGAGGTTAAAAGACAATAATAAAAAGAAAGGTAAAACGTACAGTTTATACTGAGTTACAGTAGCCTCTAAGGATTAAATGCAGATCTTCTTCTGCATTTATTGCAGTAAAAATCTTGTACCTTCAAAAGGTGTGACTCTACAAATGTATGAATATGTAATGTTAATTAAGAGTTTTGGTTCATACGGAAAGATGTTTATTCTGACAAAATTCTTTTTAGTAAATATCCCTGCTGGAAACTACCAAATCCTTGACATATTTATCATGTAATCTCTCTGTATCAGTTTATTAACGACAGATTTGTAACCTATCATTTCTATATCACTTTATCATTTTTACTGCGCAATGAATCAGTGATTTTTAAAAGCGGTGAACATCAGTAAGTGTAGGCTACCAAAACCACGCGGGTTACTAAAATGACTGTTTATCTGCCGGAATTTTATTAAGGTGTACACTGGCTCTTTTGACTGTGAAAGCAGCAGTCCAGACTTGGAATTTTGATTTCAGATGAGTTTCCTGTGGCAGTTCTGTGCGTTCCAGAATGCTATCAAACAACTAGGGACGCTGTAGTTCAACACTCAACCTTGTCGTTCAAGGGCATGTATTAACGCTTGCTCTTTTATTCATGCCTTGTCAAATACACGGAGGCTTTGAGTAAGATAAACAGCATTATAGTAAATAAGTAGTGCCATCTTAAAGTGTTGTAGTACCCCAACAGTTTTCACAAGAGATTTAGAAGTATAAGCACCTTCCTTTTCTTCCATGAATAAAAGCTCTGCAAACCTTCTAACAGTACCCTAAATAAACTGTTTTAAAAGCTGCTACTGGTCTAAAGGTCTAAATAATGCAAAGCATATTGTCTATTTTCCTTAGTTAAAAATTAAAATTTGATTTAAAATTTGATTTCTCACTATTATCTATACATATTCAGGTGATTGATAGCTGAAAATGTCAGTGTTTTAAAGGTTGTTTTACTGTTTTTCATATTTACATTTTTTGGAAAAAAAGGTCTATAAATCAGTGTCATGAAACTATGCAGTCTATGAAAACTTAAATATAGAGGAGCACTTAAAACTAGAAATATTATTAATCAAAATGAGAAACTTGAGAGGTCCTTCAGAGGACCTTCTTCATTTTCTGAGGATCAACTTTACCCGAATAAATTCTAACACAGGTTTTGCCTAAATCTTCTAGAGTATTTTATGGTAAGAGTAGTCTGTGGCTTTCCTAAACATACTATATTATCCTTACCATTACGTAATTCTCTTAAAATTATCTCAAGTATTGATGCATAATGGCCAGGAACAAAGCATGGAAAGAATAAGGAAGCAAAGCATGGAAAGAAGTGGAAGGAGGGGCAACTTCAACTCATTTTTCTAATAAAAATTTTTCTTTTGAAGTCACAGCTTAAATCTTCCTACTCAGCAGTGTAAATCCCCTTCTCTTTGTCCTGCCTTTTCTGACTGTGGAAAGTTTGGTCTTGGAGGTGTCATTTTTCATTTGCACTTACTTCAGTCATTCTCTAATAGCATGGATACCAAAGTAATTTGCTATAGTCCAAGATGATTTTTCTGCATCATCAGAAAATGAGCAAATAAGAAGAGAGAGACAGTTGTTTGTTTTGGTGGTTTTTTTTGATGTCAGTGTATCTTGGCTGTAAGAAAATATGAGCAGTGGTTAACTCAGAGTAAATGAGAAGCTTTTGTACTTTACAAAATAGTTAACTTCAGAGTTGCAGTCCCTGGGGGTTTTTACTCTTTTTGGGTTTAATATTTGGTTTTCCTAATTTTTTTGGAGTATGTTTAGTTGATAAACAAGCAGTTCTTCTTTGTGCAGTTGCTGCACTGCTTGTATGCTTTTATTTCAGCAGTTAAGGCACTGACAAAGTAATACAATGAAGTAGCTTGCTTTAGCAGCTGCTTTGCAAGAGAAAACTCTGAATCAAGCTTACTTCCATTATTATTTACCCACTGCTTCATTGTGAGGCTTTTTGGGTACATAATAGTGATGAGAACTAAAGCAGAACTTTGAGATGCAGTTTCCTTCAAAGGGGAACAGATCTTTGGGATTTCTTTGAGATTTTTGTATTTAAAAGAAATTGTGGAGTTTTAGAAAAACACTTGCGTTAATGAAAATAAGCAGTACATCTGTGTTCTGCAGGGAATGTAGTCACTGCCAAGATGTGTGCAGTAAGTCTGCAGATGGAAACAGGCACTGGTATGTTACGGTTTTAGCATTCGGTTGGAACTATTTGATAATACACGTTACAGTGCAACAAAAGTATCAGTGGGGGAAAATTGGCAGTTTGTGCAAGCTCAGCATCACTGAGATGCATTCAGAACTTCAGACTAGTTTGGAATCTCTCTGTGTAGCTCTATTTCTGATTTTATTTGTATACACATAGAAAAACTATGAATTGAGACAAAAAGCTTTGTTTTACTATTTTCATCTGGGAGAAAATTTGGAAGTAGTGTAACCTTTTGTGAAGAGCTCCAGCTTGTGACCTGTTCCTTTCCACAGTCAGGCCTGTGGAGCGAGAGCAACTCACCATGTGCTCCTCACTTTGAGCACACTGTGGTCATGTCCCTCAGTCTCCTACCAGAGAGCTGAGTGTGCAGGAGAAGGAACGAGAGTATACACCAGTGGGCTCCCTGGTGACTATCAGCAGTGGCCTCGATACTGACTACGGTAAATCCAGGATGTGCTTCCTAAGACCAGAATTGAGGCAATGGCATGCCATAGATGGCAGCTGAACCTCAACTCCTTGTGCTGGGCTCTTCTTTCAAATGCCGGAAGAAAAATTGTGTTCCTGAAATGTGCTTCTGCTGTTGCTGAACCTGACAGAGATGTTAGTGAGCTCATTCCATGTGCTTTACAAACCATGTCCAGCAGTTTCACTTGATAGGAATAAGTGATAGGAGTTGTGCATCTAAATTCCATGTAACTTTTGAAAGGAGCTGTGTGCATGTCATGTAAGTGATTACTATACAACTAAAAACTTAAGTAAATGATTGTATATGGTTTCTGTGAAACAAATGGATTTTCATTCAAAAGGAAAAGAAGCCCCAAACAAGAATTGTTTATTCTGAGGTCAGTGATTTAGGATGCAGCAGCCTTCAGGCAATCCAGTCTCCTGTCAGGGGGATGTGCACTGTTAATTTCTGGTTTCAAAGAAAAAAGGATGAGTAAAGTTCAGATCATTACTGAGCATATACAGCAAGAACAATGTATCAAGAATTTGGAAGACAAACCAGAGTCAACTGTTTTAATATTCCTGATTAAGTGTAATTTAAACTATAGAAATGGAATATATTGGGATGGGGATAATAGAGATGCTTTTCACAGAATCAGAGAATCATTCTGGTTGGAAGAGACCTTTAAGATCAACGAGTCCAACCATTAACCCAGCCCTGCCGGATCACCACTAAACCATGTCCTTCAGCACCACATCGCCACGGCTTTTAAATCCCTTCAGGGATGGTGGTATTGGTGAAGATTTAAAGAAAAAAGAGGTTCCATCTTTCAGTTCTTTGTAAACGAGTGAATCATTTATAGTGTTTGTAGGATGGTGTCTTCAAATCTGATTATTAGCAAATAGTTGAAGAAAAGTCGTGATTTAAATTTTACTTAAACAATTCAAAGCACAGTGAAGTAGATCTGAGGATTTTTCTCTTGGATGAGTGATTACATGGCACTGTTTAGCAGACAGCCTAACCAAACAAAGCAAGTCGACTGTGAAGTAATTGAGCAACTCAAAAAGGGATTTTTAAATCTTGAAAAAAGCAATGAAGACATTTCTGCAACTTTCTTGAAGATTGTTAAATGGAGGATAAATGGTTCCTGGCCTTTTTCAAAGCAAAATTGCTTTCTTTTTTTTAACTCCTTTCTGTCTGAATCACATAGTGAAAGTGGTGCTATCATTTAGGACCTGTAAAAACATGTGGTGTATCTGTTGAACAGTGGTTACAATTTTAAAGTTTACAACTGTGCATACACTTAAAGCCACGGGTTCAATGATGAAGCTCTTGTATACCTCAGAAACAATCATGTTGGGAATCATTATTCTTAGAGATAATTCAATAGTTGTATGCTGTGGGAGATATATGCCTGCTGAGCGAGGAAGTGGTTTTCTTTGGGGCTGTTTTTTGAGGTTTGCATGTTGGATGTATTCAGATATATGTCAGACACGCTCAAAAAACCAGCCACAATGGGAGATTGCATACAGCAGGTATTCTCTAGTGTCAGAATACAGCGAAACTTAGAACAATAAAGGACAAATTAGCTTAAAGGCATTTGTGAGGGAATGTTACTGTTGTTACTGTTGCTGTTGTGCTGGTAAGACAAAGTTGTTAGGTCCAGAGCAAATAACTTTACAGGAGAGAAGGGAGTGAATTCTTATTAAGTGATTGATCGAAAATAAACCATTGTGGATGTACATAGTACAAACAGAGACAGAGTCCTGCATAATGCATTGAAGTGCATTCTCCAATACTGAAAGTAAACTGGAACATGGAGATTTAATACACAGAAATCCAGAGTTTCGGTAGGAATTACTGTCATAGGTAAAACCTTCGATCTTTAGCAGTTCATAGTCGTCTATTCCTGTTTCTGTATTTGAAATAGGTTATTGCCTTGCATTTATGCTAGATAAAAACAGCTGTGTTTTGAGAGGGATGATGTAGAAAGGCTAGGGAATATTTCTCATGTAAAGATCCTGGGAGATGGCTGATGCAGAAATTAATCGATAATGCAGCTGTTAGAAAATTGAGCCAGCTGTATTACCTATACTAGCAATATTAGAGATGTTATATTTTTATATATTGTATTGCACGTCTGAAAATTATCAAACTCAAGTCTTTAAAGTTCATTTTTGATTCTTCTAGCGGGGTTTTCCTAGAGTGACCTAAGGGAAGGAACTGAGTTTTGGATGTCCATCTGCAAATCTCTTTGGACTCATTGCTCAGAATGAAGGAAATATTTTCATGATTCTTTACGTTGAGGTGCTTAATACTCTTTTCTGCCGGAAAGAAAACACTAGACCTGTCATGAACCAGTCAGCATGCCAGAGGAATAAGCCCTAAAAATTATGTTTTTAACTTCCAGAATTTATCACTTATTTTTTACTTTAAAAATCCTATTTGTTAAGACTCCCCTAAAACAGAATGCAATGCTTACTGTACTTAATTCCTAATGTTTAGCAGTTGGTGAGTTACTCTGAATTTTAGCCTTCACATTCTGCTTATGCCTCTGTTTAGCAATTTGTGTTTTTCTAGTGTGACGTTCTAAAAGAGAATGCAGAATGATTTTCATGAATCCAGAGCTTTAAGACTGTGTGATGCGGCTGTGTGCTGTCTTTGTGATTGAATTTCAGTATCTGTGGTTGATCCAATTAGGTAGATTCTTTCAAGCACAAGTTGCTATTCATTTGTTTAAAATCATTTGTACACAAAAGGCTCACAAAAAATAGTAAAAAATGGATGTTTCTTTATAAATATTTAGTTTTAAGAGACACAGAAATATATTCTGCTATGTGAAAAAACATTACTGAGGTAAAATCATCACTCACTGAGAATGTCATCTATTCTGAAAAACCAAGAGTCATTTCTTAGCATGTTTCAGAGGTTAAACAGGGTTATTTCTAGCTAGCCTAGCTCAATAGCTGTGGTAACTACACATAGTTTGTGATTTTGCGTACATGCAGGAAGTTTGTACGTGTCTTTTTTTCTACAAAATCTAATGAACAGTGTTTGTCTGAAGTGTATTACATCTGCTGGTCTCAAGGGGCTGAGCTTGCATTCACCATAATATTTCAAGAAAAAAAATTTAGCTAAACTGTCATCTTGTCGGTTTTATGAAGTACATTTGGTATCTGCAATAATTTATCAGAAATTCAAAAATGTTCCAAAGACTTCATGTTTCTCCTACATTGTCAAACAGAATTGAGCAAAGATGTCTGTAGAGCAAGCAATTGCTGAAAGGTAGATATTAGAGCAAGTGAGGCATTGGGTTCAGAGGTGTGTACAAGGGAGGAGGCAGCGGTGTTTACTTTTGGTAGGTGCTGTTAAAATCCTCCAGATCTCCTTGTCTTTGAGATGGCTAGAAATTTCCTGCTAAATTAATTCCTTATTTTCCATATGGCAGCTGTGGTATTTTCCAGGCACCTCATGTTTTCTGAACAAAAATAGAATGAGAAATCGTCTTCTATGTTACTTTAGCCCTTAGCTGGAGGGGCACTAACAGATGTGAAGCCCTCTCAGCGTGCTCAGCTAGTGCAGTCACCGTGGTTTGAAGTGCTCCAGCACACCAAGGTAGCCTGTGCTGTTCCTGCCAGGTGCTGCATGTCATTTATGTTGAGAGAGAAGGATCACTTCTCAGCTCCAGCTTTGTGTCCCAGGACTCTTGTCCCAAGCTGACAACTGAGCACTGGAGTTCATGTCCACGAGTAGTAAAGCATGAGGACCGCATAAGTGAGAGCCCTACCACATGCTAGGTACCCGGGTGTTCAACTGCAAAATGTCTTGGTATGTTATTGTGGGCTTAAGAGAAAACAAAACAGGTCTCACAGGCATATATTTTTTTTGCATTTTTAGAATAGTTTTCTGTCAGCTTTTGGCATTTTTTACTTTTGAGAGGCTGCTTTTCCTCACAGGGTTTTAACGTTGGCTCTGATACTTGAAAGCTTGCAAGCCGTTGACTTGAGTATGCTGTTGAAATGCAAAGGATCATATTTTTTCAGGCGTAGGTACTCTGGGACTGAAAGGAAGTGTATTTTGTAAATAAGGATATGGAGTCTTTGGCATGTGTCTCTAGCAAAGGTGGCATTGAACGCGGAGCTATTAAGTAAATAAATAGACCATTAACTGTAGTAATAAGGCTTCATTTTTCTCCCCATAATCTAGAACAATTTGATAAATTCTCCATTTTACTGGGGTAATTGACATATGTGAAGTATATTCCCTACACATCAATAAACACAGCTTCTCAGGGGACTTAGAACTCCAAATTGGTGAAATGAATCTTTAAAACTATTTGGTAAGGGGGAAAACAGGCCTTTCAGGGCATGAATAACATTTATCCTGGGGGAAAATGCTCTGAATTAGTATGTACTATTAGTGTACTGTCAAAAAGTAGATAGGAGCATAATTTAAATGTTTGTTGGGGGGGGGGGAAGCGATATGGCCTTACTGGTGCTAATATCCAAATATAGATTTTAGTAAGGCTGTGATTGGTTTGGGTGAATACAGAACATCTTTGAATGGTGTAATAGGTAACAGATGAGTGACTGTCTCCAGTGAAATGGTGCTTGAGCCCATGTGTCTGTTGCCAGGGATAACTGTGCTCTCTGCACTCAAAATACTCGGGCAGAAACAGCCCTCCTAAGGGCTTTTACATAAGCAAGTCTGCTAAGGAGAGCTTTGGAGGGGCCTCAAAGGGAGGAATAAATTAAACGCAGGATCTTCTTCATATTAGAGAGGATGTTTGAGAGTTTATTTTAGAAAATGTCTTTGTGTGTGTTTGGTTTTGTACGTTGATATCCTTTTTTCCTGGTTATTTGTGTTTTTTCGGGTTAAAAAGGACAGAGGTCACTTAAGTTTTTGATGAAAGGTGGTATTTCTAGGCTGTTTAGTGTGGGTTCCCAACCTAGGGTTGTATTTCAACATACAAAATTAGGAGCTCTGGAATTATGTTACAAATCCGTCCTATAAATTGCCACTGAATACATTTACTGTTGTCTTTCCACCATCTCACTGATACCTTCCATGCATGTTTTTTACATGCAGCTACCTTTTTCAAACAAGTGTCTAAAGCCATTGCTGACTCCTTAGAAGCTTCTGAAAATAGTATTTCCTTTCTTTAATTTGTGTTTCCTAGTGAAGTTTTTCCCTTTCCATCTCTAGCATGAG
Source organism: Eurystomus gularis (assembly GCA_013400335.1). Classification (NCBI taxonomy): domain Eukaryota; kingdom Metazoa; phylum Chordata; class Aves; order Coraciiformes; family Coraciidae; genus Eurystomus; species Eurystomus gularis. The sequence goes on along the minus strand of VZZY01010813.1, from coordinate 29,289 downwards.
ACAGGTACTTCATTTTGATTCTCTGGAGAACAGGTAATTTGCTTTCAGAAAGGAATGATTGTTCACGGGAAATAAAAGAGGTTTGCTTCTAGTTCAAGTACCTACTATTAGTAGAGCTCTTAAAAAATGTCGGGATTTCACACGAATCGTTGTTGAATTTGAATCCAAAGAGAAGACAGGAGATGTCTCTTGAAGCAGTTCTCAAATACAGCGTACTTACACGGGATGCCTTGAGCTCCCGGTTGGGAAGATTCACTGGCAAGCGATGGATTTCTGCAGTCCTGCTATGGGTCATGCTTCAATGTTGTTAGCTAATGAATCTCATATGCATCTTTTTTTAGCAATATTTGTTCAGCTGCTGTGTTATTAAGGGCAACTGTGTAGTAGGGGTTATTTAAATTAATCTTTCTTGCTTTTCTGTTAATTGCATAATACTAATGATGTAAATCTTTGTATAATATAAAAATCTCATATTGCTTGCATCATTTGGTTTCATAAATTAGTCAGGATTAGATATAGTTTAATATTATGGCTGCTTCTCTCCAAAGTATGACTATTTCCTTATATTCCACTTACAGCTCTGGAACAACTACTTTCACTTGGCAGTGGCTTTTATTACCCAGGACTCATTGCAGCTAGAACACTTTTCCCATGCTAAATACAACAAAATCCAGAACAAGTAAGCAAATGTGTATGCTTTGGCTTATGTCATTAATTTACTAGTAAAACAAAAATAAAGGTAATAATAAAAACACCTTCCGTATTTTTTTCTTTTTTCTAGGTACGGTGATATGAGACGTTTGATTGGCTTTGCTATCCGTGACATGTGGTACAAACTTGGTGAGCAGGCGAATGAACTTAATTGCAACCTAATCCATGGCATATTGCTTGTTTCATTGAAAAATACCTGACAAGAAGTGCTTTTGTAAACATTTCTGCTATTTGAACTTAAAATATGTTTTCAGTCCTGTGATTAAGCTTGGAACTGACATAAGATACTGTTTGACTGCTGCCTATTTTTTATTCCTGGGAGGGCTCGGCCTTCTCTCAGATTTCAAAGATGGCTAAAATGAGAAGATTTCAGAAAACTTCCTTTGCTGCAATTGAGAAGCAGATAAATGTTGCCCGAAAAGGTTACAGCTCAGAGGGAATCTACAGTTCCAGAAATTAGCAAGCTCAGCTTCAGAAGCTGTTTGCATTAAAATTCCAAAATGATTTTATAGTTGTTGTACAGCCACGTTCTGCTACTGCTCCTTTGAGAGCTCATAATGAAGGGAACAATAATGTCTTGTTCTATGAAAATATATATTATGGAGGAGTTTTGAAACATAGAATGAAGACAATTATGGTGGTACTTATGATTACCCTTTGAACTGCAAGCTGAATGTTCTATTTAAGACAGTTAATAATGAGAAGACTGGATTTCATCTGTATATTACAGAGAGAAGACAGAAAAAAGCGTGTACAACAATTCTGTTTGTTTGAGATCTCTTGACCACAAGCCAGTTCTAGTCTTTTGTTCCAATGTGCCACCTCAGTGGAGTGCTGAGCATAACCTAACAGCATCTCTCCCGCTTTCCTGAGGTCCTTGTTGTTCTACCTCAGCTAAAATGCAGCCATTTCATCCAGGAAAACTTGTGTAATTGCTATGTATCAGAAGTTTATATTTTAAGAATGGTGTGGAATCCTTTCAGGGCAGGCAATATTTTTTTCCAGTAGTATTAGTATTTTTTGCATGCCATTAAAATTTTAGCCAAAAAATACTCCCACTATCCAATATCTGAAGACACTTGAATAAAAAGGATCATCTTCATTAATACAAGACAAGCTTTCAAGTGATTGGCTAGGACTGAATGGGAGGCAGATTGTATTCTGAACTAAAGACCAAGTAGTCATAAGCAGGATATGAAGAATGTTAAGAAGTTTGTAACTACTCCATGTGTTGATCTCAAGGACCTGCTGGGCAAAGTAACCATGTACAGATGAACCAGGTTTTTATGTTCTGTTCATTCTGTGAGTTGATTGTACAGTTTTCAACTGAAATTTTTAGGCAAATTTAAAAATATTTCTTTCCATTGGACTTTGCAGGAAAGTTTCTGGTGAGCAAAGGGTATTATTTTCTTTCTATGGGCTGATGAAATATCCAGTTTATCATATGCACAAAATAGGCAATAACGTAATAGTGAAGCTATTTTGTACAGTATTGAATATGTTTTTTGTAATTGATTGTTGAAGATTAACTTGAGCCTTAGCTTCTCTGAGGCATGGAAGGAGAGATCTGTCTTCCTTTTCTCTTCCAATTAATGTTTTGTTTTTTATGCAAAAATTCCAGCAAGGCATTGTTAGGATATATTGAGGAAAAAAGTCTTTTGAAGGCCCTATTAGATTAAAGAGTAAGAAGATAAATGTTTCCAACTAGTATGCAATAATTCTCACATGATAGGAAGTGCCCCTTTTGTTTATTTTCTGTTTTATTTTCAGGCTCCTTCTGTAGCTTTAACAAAAAGGAATCTGCATTCAGAAATGCAGTGGAGCATCTTAAATATAAACCATATTTGAGGGATAAATAAACAGCAAGATTGAAACAGGCAAATGCTTTTCAAAGAATCTCATACTGTGACCTCTGGAGGTCCTTTCAAATTAGAAATTGCGTTACCTTGTTCTCTGGAGCAGGTTATCTTCCTTTGTCCATTTCAGTCATTCAGTCCTTGTGAGGTTTGAGGAGATAGTGCTCTTGATTCCTGAAGTGGAAATAACAGTTGCTGATGGCACTATAGCGTTAATTTTTTTTTTCAATTTATGTAATTATTTATTTGAAGTTGTGTGCTAAGTTCTTTTGGTTTTAAGTGTAAGATTAGTCTCTTGGTTGAGCAATAGGTATTGCTGGCATTTAGCTGAAAATTTCTCCCTTTTTTTTCTACTCTGTGTAAGAAGATTTTTAGAGGTGCATGGATAGCTACGCAACACATTAATTTCTGGGTCCTGTAAGGTCTAACATGTATACACATTGGAAGTTATTAAATCATCATAAGATTCTCTGCAATCTTACTGACATTACTGATTTAACTAGGGTTAATTACAATTTTTATCAACATGAATGGAAAAAAAAATAAGGTTGCATAAAACTGTTGAAATTGAGGTTCAGTTATTTTTAGAGTTACAATTTATTAGGGCACCCATATTGAGAGGAAAATGAGAATCAGATTACTGTTTGTTATGGAACAAGTCCAGTCATGTTTGTTTATGAGAATGTTTTATCTCCTTACAAGTTGTCGCAATATTGATGCTCATACGCAGGTAAACATCGAATTTTGATGGTGGTCTGCTCCACATATATATTTTTCTTCCCCAGGAAACAAACAGCATTTGAAAAACATCTCTGACCTGGCTGATTTTTTTGCCGATTTGGATGTTCACTGGCAGCTGATGTACCATGAGATAATTTTGGGTGGTTTTAGGAATTGTGGGGATAGTGTTTCTGTTATGGCTGTACTGTTTGACGCATTTGTTGGTTTGGTTTATTGGTTGCAGTGTTTGATGTTATTCAGGAATGAAAGCAAGTAAAGCTTTTCTTCTTCATAAACTAGAAGGGTTACACCATGCGGCTTTACCATGTGGCACTTTCCTACTGATAGAATTTGGGGGCTTCTTTGGTTTATTACTCCAGGTATTTAAAAGGAGATGTCAAAAGCTGGAAAACAGAGATGTTAACTAAAAATGTGAAGTCAGCTGGCATACATGCTTATTTTTGGTACTGAGTTCTGGTATCTTAGGTGGAGACTGTATCCATTAACAAGCTTTCAGCTTTTGAGGAGGAGTAGAGATGACTGACTATAAGTTGTAAGACTTTAGCAACATAGATGGTTTAAAACACTTCTTTAAATCATTGCATGTCCTAAACGTTTTTCTAAATTTATTTTTTTTCTCTCCTCTGAAATACCCAATTTGCTTTTCTGTTTCAGGCCAGAACAAGATTTGCTTTATTCCAGGAATGGTTGGACCCATCTTAGAAATGACTCTTATTCCAGAAGTTGAACTGCGAAAAGCCACAATCCCGATTTTCTTTGACATGATGCTGTGTGAATATCAAAGGACAGGAGAAATCAAAAAGGTAATTGAAACTCCTCTGTTCGTTTCTTTCCTAGCGGACTTTTCAAGTCTCTGCAAGCTCTTTTGACATGGAGTCAGGTTATTCTGTGTTTGCACACTGCCTTTCACAGTAAACTTTAAATTGGAGATTCAGGCTTTATAGTTACACAGATAATTAGTTCAGAACAATCTGTGTAACATTGAGTGGCATACAAAAAGTCATACTTTTAGATGTTGATCAGAAAGTAAATATAAATATCTCCCTCACATACCAAGCTATGTTTACTACTTCAAATCACGTGGGGCATTTCTGTGTCAACTAAGTGTGGAACAAACAAGCAGATGGAATTTCCATTTTGATCTGTATTCCACAGTGCAAAGCTATTGGTTCAAGGCCAAGATTAAAAACCACTTAGCTTCTGTGCATCTGTTCCCTCCATGTCCTAATAGTCCTGTATTTGCCTTCTTTAAAATGTTTTCCTTGTCTTGGCTTATACTTCATCTCCTGGGAGAGATGCACAGATCAGTACAGACCGGAAATCCTGAGAACTCCTCAGTCACACTGACCGATTAACAAGAACAGCAGCTTAGGAGCCTGGAAGATGCCAGACCCTTAAATCATTTCTTGTACTAATATGAATAAGTTTCAGGTGATTTTTTTTTTTTTTTTCCAGTCCTGAGAAATAAGGACGTTCATTTTAAGTTTTATTACTTAAAACTGTTAACATTTTAATTAGAAAGGGCACAGAGTGTGAATGGAAAATTGTTTGAGACACAAACATACGAACTGTAGCTTTTGCTAGTGGACAATTTTCATACACAAATTGGCATTTGGTGTTACAAAGGATATTTTCTTAAAGCTTTAGTATAAAATGTTGAGAATGATAACATGTTATTTCAAGACAGCCTTAGGCACTCAGGAGCCTGGATTGACCTTCAATTAAAACACAATTTTGCTGAACTTTAAAAATAAATAACTTATTTCTAATTTAATCTTCTCCGAGAGAAGGGGAAAAAAAGCACAGGGACATCTTTGAGTCTGTACCAGCACTGGGGTTAGAGCTTGTCTGGTACCTGCCACATGATTTCGTAGACGTTACCAAACACATTTCATTAAGTTGCCGGTGCACTGTGCCGAGACATCTGCGCACTGTGCTCTGTTCTGGGTGGACACACCTTTTATGTTGGTGTTAGCTCAAAAGGCTGTGCCCTGATTTGTGCATACAATATATTCACTGGAAGGATATAACATTATTTTAATTTATCAAGCAGGACTTTTAGTTTGTTTAGCTCTTTTTAGGAAAGAAACTAAAACCAGAGAAAACAAAATTCCACCTTTGCTTATCTTCAGAATGACATACTGTACGTATTTATCTAATGGGATGGAATATATCCAGAGGTGTATGGCATAATGAGGCGTTTTCTTCACAATACTTTTACTTTGCACGTGTAACTTCCATTCACCCAGAAGGAATGTTAAATGAGCTTATAATTTTAACTTTAATTGAAGATGTAGGGAGGAGGCCATTAATACGTACTAATTTTAGCCGTCATGGCTCTGTCTGTCATTAGCTCAGAGAGATAAGGATCTTGGAAAGGCAATTTATCCAATCTGTGTTCCGTGTCTGTGGATAGAATTAGTCCTGCAAATAGATCCGCTTCCCCTTCAAATATAAAGGGAAAGTAGTTGCCTATGTTTTGGGCACATGATATTAAAAGAATCCCATCTTCCAAATGTTAGTAACCCACCTTTCCTTGAAAGGTCAGGTTGTGCATTTTACTAAGACTTCCCAAAGCAAGATGCATCATCAAGCAACCTAGTACTATTTGTTCTGATAATCTGAGGCTAAAAACTGGAAAATGCTTAAAAAAAATCCCAAACAGTAAAAAGCAACCCAAACTTAAAAAACAAACAAACAAACCACCCAAGATTAGCTCTTTGCAGAGTAAACAAAAACATTATTGATATAAACATGGATTCAAGTTATGTGAAGGATTTAACTTTCCTCAGGGAAGATTAATTCATCTGCATTTATAGTTTTGTTCAAGTAAGTCATTCTGTTTGTGTTTGGTATTTTCATTTTAGTGTCTCTCACTGATTCCACCAATTGCTGAAGCCATGTGGGGAAGTCATCTGTATTTACTTTACTTCCTGACTGTTGTTGAACTGTATCAGAAAGTAGGGCTGACGGATGGTGTGTTTTGGGGCTTATATAGCTATGGGTGGGGTTAGAGCAGGGGTCCTCAAACTACAGCCCGCGGGCCAGATACGGCATTCTTTTTCCTGTTTTTGTGCACTACTACAAATAAAATATGTGCAGGGTGCATAGGAATTCGTTCATTTTTTTCCAAACTATAGTCTGGCCCCCGACAGTGTCTGAGGGACAGTGAACCGGCGCCCTGTTTAAAAAGTTTGAGGACCCCTGGGTTAGAGGATGGATGTTTATGCTTGGTGAACCTATTGAAATCTCTTACCTTTCTGAGCTGACATCTGTAAAAATTTACTGAATAAGTGAATAGAGGACTTCTCAGCAAGCTCTTCGGGCGCATATGATTTCTAATTGTTGTCAATACCTCTATTTCTTACTCTCAGTTCCTGAAATTTTATTATGGATAAGCATTTCAGAAGGATACGAGATCATCCCATTAGCAGAAACCAAGTTTGCATTGCTTGGTGCTTCAGACAGGTCCAAGTAGAAAAAACGGAGGTGTTTTGTGGTTAGGTATTGCAGTGTGTTCAGAGATGTGGGGATTTCTTGCATCTATTAGACAGTTAAGCAGGTGTTTTAAAGCCAGATTGATGCCAGTGACAATGAGGCACCCTGTTTAAGTTAGAGGAGACATACCCTTTCCAGGCCTCAATTTTGGCACAGACACATTAAAATTTTATTCTGTATTTCTGCCAGCTTTTTTATTTATTTTCATTCAAGGAAAGATGCTTAGGAAGGTTTTTTTGTCCAGATCCAGCATCTGCGAAATTATTGCCTCTTAGAGAAGTAATCAATTCTCCACCTGCTGAATAAGTACTAGGAAGGATTTCGGAGATGGATGATTTTTACTGGTGCTAAACTTGCACTATATTCACAGATTTCTGTCTTACTGCACTAAGTCCACAGACTTCAGCTCTGGAAAATGAGTGGATTGGGTGTTTGTGCTTAATATTGCCTTATCCTGGAACAGCTGTGTACCCGTGTTACTAATACACATATATACACTAATGCGCATAATACATACATGTGAAAATTAATTGAGCCCTTTAAACATCTTTTTAAGCCTCTACCAGCCAGAGTAATTTTTTTTTCTGTTCTCTGTATTTCAATGATAGCTCTTTATTTTCTAGTATTGGTATAGTATGTACTGTTCCACTGGGAATCTTTCATTTGTATTCTAATTACAGAGAAAGAGCTAATATTCGAGCAACAAAGCCTGCAGGTAGCCGGACAGAGAACTGTTCTGGATCACAAAGTATTGGTGCTGCTGACAAGCCAAAATTTTGTGGCCTCTGAAGAAAAAAATAAGGTTCCCTCTTATTTGACACTCCTATAAAAAAATAATTAAGAAATAGTACTAACATAGAAGTCCTTCTGTTTTACTCAAATGAGAAAATGGGATTGCTGTTTTGACTGAACAATTTATAGTTTTCTCAGAGAACATTATGGGAAGAAGTTTTTAAATGGAGACTCTGAGATCTGAAATAATTGTTTTGAGGAGCAGTGTAGAGCCTACTCAGCACACCACAGAGATGAAACGTTTGCTGCCAACTTCTGTTGAAATACTGGATGACTACACGCTGCTCAGTTCTGCTGGAGTTAGTCCTGTACTGCTATTAATGTTTCTCATATGCATACTACCCTGCTTTGCAAATTCACTTTCAGCACTGACCTTTTATATGTTAGCATCTCACTGATGGTGAATAGCAGTGTATTTTCTTGATTTTCCTCTTCATCCAGGCAGCAGAATATTTTAACCATTCTGTGTCTGTTTTAAACAGCGCTGTTCATGTTTTCATGAACATTACTTTCCTACTTATCATCTTAAAATTTGCTGTAACCGGTGCTAGGCTGGAGAAGTCGCCTGTCTGTGCATTGCATCATGTGTACACAACTTGTATCTGCCTTCTTGTGTCTCACATTGACCCCTGTGAAGTGTTTAAATATTTCTATTGGAAGTGTATCTGTCTGGGGCTGCGTTATAATTAACGAACAGTTTGGGTTTCACATGTTTACAGCAGCATTTTGGCTGCTGTAAATGGCTTTGTTGTTTTGACTTGATCTGAGAAATATGAAGTGGTTGAAATTGCTCCTTCCTCCCTGCCCCTTGTAGAGAGAAGTGGATCTGTATTGCCTGCTTTTCTGCATGTAGTTTTTAGCTCTTTGTGTGAGGGGCATAGAATTTAGGGCACTCAAGACACTGTTCCAAAGCTCCCTGCAAGAAGCAGCCACCCACTTCAGCCTTCTGTCTGAAGAGCAGTTTGCAGCATTGGGGTGACCTGGTAGATCTGGGTTGGATGCATGGCTTCCTGCCGTGATGGATCAATACTGCTTGAGACATCCTGCTGCTTGAGTCATCACGCTGTCTTAGTGTGGATTTGTACTCGTTGCTGTGAGAATGAGAAACCTGAGCAATTCTGCAGTCAACGGGTAGCAAGAATGTAACATCTGTCAGTTATCTGAAAACTTGAAATCGGAATAGAACGTGGATTTTTTTTTTTTTTTTTCTTCTAGGTAGCTCTCAGGGATAGATTTAAGGATGTTCAAATAGAGATTTTTGTATATGTAGCTTATAATCTGTGTCTTTAAGAAGCTTTTATAACATAGTTGCATTTATTGATTGGCTTATATACTGGAATAACTTGGATCTTTGACATTCGCTGGCCCTATTCAGCTGAGTCTCAGGAAAAGATGAAGGATATCAAACATTCTGGAGAAAAATGGGGAATGCTTGACATTCATTCTTGAAAAATGCTGAGTAATTTTTCTGGGTGGAGAGTTCTAATCATGACCTGCTTGAAGAAAGTACATGTAGTGACATGTTCAGTTACGAGTGTCATGTTCTCTACCACTAAGGAATTGTCCCTTCCGAAACATTAGCCTGAAGATATGCGTGACCTGCTCAGTGTTCTAACAGGAAGAACTATTTTCTCATATGTAGCCTTGGGCTTAGCTTCTTCAGCTCACAGCTGAACTTTTCAAAGAGGATATGTTTAAGTAAGGAGAAATATCTTGCTTAGCAGTTAAGTGATAGTACCGCATGTAAAATACAACAGTGATTCTTACTACCATGAAAGGCTTCCAGTTCTGTGACGGAAAGATCTGGATCGCAGTCTACCAAAGTTCTTGGTTACAGAAAAACACTCCATGCATGGACAAAATAGAATTATTCTTATAATGAAAACTGTGTGAAAGAAAAACATGAAAATTTGTCGTCAGTATAGTAGTGAATTCCGTCATTTTTACAGTGCTTTTAATAAGTATATCCAAGCCAAGCCAACAGTATGCCAAGCAACAGAGCTTTATTTCAGCATAGAACTCCTAGTTTTTTAATGCTTTACTACACTGTGTGTAATGGTGTGAAATATTCAGTATATATGAATCGGTATTTCTGTGTATATATATAAATACAAACTTTTGCCACACCTCAGTAATTTATTCATATGATAGTCACAAATTTTAGTAGCTGTCTTGGGACGAGGGGATTTAGACATGTTGTGGCTGCATAAAGAGGACATGGACAGCCACATCAGAAAAGTTAAAAAAAAACCCAAGTGTTGGCATAAAAACTTGTAGTTCCCCAACTGTACAGATTATTTACAGATAGGATCTCTCCTTGATAGGAGAAGAGGAAGTGGCCTCAAGTTGCACCAGTGGAGGTTTAGGTTGGATATTAGTACAAATTTCTTCACTGAAAGCATTGTCAAGCCCTGGCCCAGGCTACCCAGAGAAGTGGTGAAGTTCCCATCCCTGGAGGAGTTTCCAAGCTGTGGAGATGTGGTGCTGAGGGCCATGGTTTAGTGGTGCCCTGGCAGTGCTGGGTTAACGGTAGGGCTTGATAATCTTAAAGGTGTTTTCTAACCAAAGTAATTCTATGATTCTATCACATTACTATATCATGGTATGAGATCTGAACGTGATGCAGTTAGTTGGAGGAGAACAAAGAATGACTGTAGCTGCAGTAAGATTTTGAGACTGATGTACCATGCTTCCCTTCAGAGAGCATACCCAAATGAAATAGAAGCTTAGCAAAAGGGTTTGTCCAGGCTTTCAGCAGTGCTAAAAGCCCAGACTATGAATCAACCTGGTGAATGTTGGAATGCTTTTATAAATTCTAGAGTTTTCATATAATAAGCCAAAAATATGTCAAAGAATGAAGAATCAAAAAAAAATTTAAGGCAAGAGGTTTTCTTGAAGCACTGAAGGTGTTCAGCAAAGGCTGAGCACAGAACAAGGTCGAACTGCATTAGGTACCCAGAGACTATGAAAAATACTCCTATTGTAGTCAGAGGCAGAGACTGGTTAGTGAAGAATGACTTTGCCTTGGAGGGGATTTTCACAGTGTTATGTTTCTGTTTGTGCTGAGTTTCCGAACTGCAGGTGCAGAAAGATACCTGCTTCTTCTCAACATAATATTTGAAGCTTCGGAAAAAATATGCTAATGGACTGGCCTCTTTTTAGTGTTGGTTTTTTTAACATCTTAAAACTTGCAGCATTTGAATATTAATAGTTCTGCTAAGCTTATTGAATTTGTTTTCTGCCATGCAATTTTAATTAGTTTTCTGTTTTCCAAGACTGATATATCAGTTAGGTTATTCTAAAACACTCTTTTTGAACACTTTTGTTTGTTTCGGATCACATCCAAAGGACAACAGTAGGCTACTACGCCCAGTCATTTGGTTCAAAATACCTGGATCTGCGCTGGACAATATTAATAAGAGTGTATTTTCCTTGGAGTCCTCTCCCAGTAAATTCTCAACTGACTTAAATTACTTTTAAAAAAGAAAAGTTTCCACTTATATGTTAGATTTTGAGGAAAAGCCCCCAGAAAATCCCAACTCATCTTTTCCATTTCTGTCAGTTTTATAGTTTTATAGTTCAGGACGTTTCGGAAACATGCAAATATTACTGCTTGGAAAAGGGTGGGGAACCCAAACAAACCGTGTGTGTTTATTATAGTTTCCACAGTTTTCATTTCCTAGACTTGAATGCAGTTTGCATAACACATGGTAAAGGCATTGCAAAATAATGACTAATAGTGATCTAAACATGTTACATTGGATTAACCCTTTGCTGTGTTAGTACAGTAGCGAATTCTGTCATTTTTATGGTGCTCTTAGTAATTACATCTACGCAAAGCAACAGAGCTGAAAATGCAAACTGAAAATGATAAAGCAGTTTCCTATGTATGATTTATTGCAAAGGCTTTGAAACAACAAATAACAATTGTATATTTATATTGCTATAACACAATAACATTTTGAGGAGGCTTTATATAATTAAGATATGATCCTGCAGTTCGTTAAGAGGTAATGGTATATTACTATTCCCTAGAAGTTCTCCAGAGATGTTGCTGGAGTTTATTACACTTTAAAGATGTCAAACTATTGTCATTGACTATTTGTGTGTGTTTGTAACAACAATTTTGCAGGTTAGCATTAGTTTCCCGGGTCACTTTTTCTTTACCTGTGTGACAAACTTTGAAAATAGGCTTTAGCTTTTTCTGGATATTGTGAGGTATCATTCCCTTGCTTAATTATGTAGAACTACTTGAAGACTATATGAGGCATTGTTACAGGATGACACAGGAACTGTAAGTAAATAATAGAGATAACATTTTCAGATACTCAACTTGAAAGATTTGTTCCAGGAGTGATGGAGCCCAGCAGTCAGGTTGAAGTTTCAAGAGCGACTCTGCGGAGTGGGCTGTAGGGCTTCTCTGTGAGCCAGGTTTGGGATAAAAGGGAACATAGGAGCCTCGGCATTTTGAGTTGGCTGATCAGTGATAGCTCAGGTCACAAGCTGTGATCAGTCAGAAATATTAACAGTCTCTTTGTATGCACACAAGCTGATAGATTCTCTTTCAATTCAGAGAGGAGAAAGAGGTACTTTGTGACTTTGCAAGCAGAGAAATAAGGCTGCTGGTGGCTCCAAAAGAAGCAGTGTCGTAACTGTAAAGTAACATTGAAGAAATGATGCAGTAGAGGGGAGAGAATTGTGTTTAACTACAAAAATAGCTTGTTTGCTGTCTTTGTTTATATACCAGTGTTTCCTAATTGGGATCTAGAAAGACCCAATAAATAGCAATTAAATAAGGTATAGTGTACTGTAGGATTGTTCATATTTTATCTGGGTGAAAGTGATTCTCCATACTCTGAAATCCTGCTTTTCAAATTAGAGATGTACTGTGAAAACCCATACCACAGACACTGGAAGCCTGTTACCTCAGGTTATTGTATCAGTTCGTTCTAAGAAACAGGTACCTGGAGACAGAAGTGCATTATTCAACTGGAATATATTCAAGCGTTTAACCCTTGGGAATATGTGATAGAACTATGCAAAGATACTCTTTTGATGGCATATTAAAGTGTGTTTGACCTTTGGGTATCTGCTCAGCATTTTGATTTTTCTTTCTTTATTAGTTTGAAAATGAAATAATTTTGAAGTTGGACCATGAGGTGGAAGGAGGTCGAGGGGATGAACACTACATGCAGTTGTTTGAGTCCATGTAAGTAGTGCATGAGAATAAATGCTTCAGGATATGTCTTTCGTTAATTGTTCCCACTTATTGTGTTGATAACCTCACTTAAAAATAAAATAGAACCTCAGCAGCTTTTTTAATGAAGGGCCTGGCAATAGTGTGCTGTTTCAGTAAACCTGGTTTGAATTGTTGTTTTGCTCATTGAAACATTGAAGTTCTCCTGGTTGCTTTCCAGTATTTTGTGCTCCAGCTAATTAATGAAGAAATGACACCTAACTAGCATTTTTTTATCCAGCTTTGAAGCAGATGATCAAGTTTTCACCCCAGTTTTTAGTCTTTCTCCATTTTTCTTTATAATGTTTCTTGTTTTTATTTCACTCTAATAAGAAGAGGTATTTTTAAATGTATTATTTGCTTTTCTCAGCATCTAGATGGGAGTCCAAGAGATTATTCTCTGAACTTGCATAAAGTGACTATCCTGGTATGAGAATATTGCAGAGTGCTAGAGTTTAATAAAAAAATTTCTGTATCTCTAACAATCCTAGAGCCTGATACAGCATTTCTGTCACAGGTGTAGGGGGCAGCAATCTTTGAAAAGTCACATCCCACACCAGATAAATAATTAAATCTTTGTGTATAACACAATGGGAAAAAAGTCCACTTTCAGTGAAAACATAATTTTGTGAAAAATATGGTATTATACAATCCAATTATATGTAAATTTTACCTTTTGTAAATAATATGTTCTAATTAAGTAGTAAAATTTAAATGAAACATCATTTAAATAAAACATGATTTATTTGTTCACTTTATTGGTTTAATTTCTGTCCTGTGAGGAGGCAGATAAAATGTAGAGAGGCAGACTTGAAAAAAGTAAAGGTACTGACACCTGACACTTTTAAAGCAATATAAAACTATTCTTTCATACACTGGCAAGGAGAGATGAAGTTTTAAAAAGGTCTCTCACTTCCTAACACGCAGTGATGATGTAAAATGAGAGCAACCATCTAATTTTTCAACAATGAATGTTTAGTGCTTGGCTTCAGGTCTCACAATAGTGAAGGGGTGGCACGGAGATGTTCAGAGCAGCTCTTGGTGTGACCCACAACAGGCCTGCGAGTCACACTGCTGCAAAGACTAAACTGCGATGCTTGCCCAAACTGTCACTGTCATTCATCATCCTAATCCTGGGGATTCAGCTGACACAGTGAACATTTATTGCAGTGCTAAACTTGCCTCGCTGCTAGTAAATTTTTTTCCAAATGTCCATACTAAATCTTCCTTGGCTCAGTTTAAGCCAATTATTTCTTTTCTTACCCGTAGGGGACATAAAGAGTCATTTATTCTGTTTCTTTTTGCAGTAGCTTTTAAAAAATTTGAAAGTTGCTGTCAAGTTTCCTTCAGTCTTCTTTTTAGGGCAAACAACCCCAATATTTCATTTTATCGTATGCGATGTTTTGTGGACATTCCTATATGTTTACATCTATTTTGAAATACTACGTTGCCTTAAAACTGAAGGGACTATTCAAATGGAGACGTTATCAATGCAACGAGAAAAGCTTCCTTCAGCTCGTGTGTTGGACTCTTCAAAGTTTACTTTTTCTGAGCTGTGTAACATTGTTCACTTGTCTTGTTTGCAGTTTACTCTTGCATTCAAATTTTTTTCTAGACAACTGGTCCCTATGCAGTTAAACCCCATTTTTCAGTGGCGCAGTTAAACAATCTCATTGGGCAAACTACGCAGCATTTGATCTTCCTGCCTGTCCAAGATACCCTTCTTCTTTTTGACAAACCTGTTTTTTCCCCTTGATGCTGTCCCATGTTCTACAAGACTTCAAGGTTTTCACATTTCTAAACATGTCACTTCATATTTATCTCCAGATAATATTTTTTGTTTCATCCTTGAAGTTGTTTAATGATGCCTGTAGAGGGGCAGTTGAAGCAGACCTGTCTGTGGTGGGACCCTGTTCTCTTCTTTCTGTTCTTTGGTTTGATTTGGTTTAAATCTGTCTACATTCACACCTTTCAAGGCAGGGATTTCAAGCCTCTGTCCCCAGCTCCCTATTCCAATTGGATAGAGACCCTATTTAAATTTGGCTCCAGATTGATTCATTTGGTCATACTGTCACCACCCAATCTCCTGTAAGTCTCTGCATTCCTGCACAGTTCCAGTTGCCACCTGAATGCAGGTATTTAGCAGTATTAATGACTGTCTTGTGTGTTGGTGCTCTGTTCTGCACCAGCGGTGACCCACAGTGGTTGGTTGCTGGGAACTTGCCTGTGCCCAATGAACTGAATAGGCTCCGCAGAAGTTTAAGCACTACCTTGCTTTTGTTCCTAGTCCTAAATGTCAGCAGGCACCACTGCAGGGTTTTGACCTGTGCTGTCCTGGAGAGCACCAGGGAAGAGCTGGGGTAATGTGATAGAGGTGAGGGGCTGTTCTCAATAGGCAGAATAATCAAGGCTACCCTGTTTGGGGAAACGGAGGGGAATCTAGCTGATGGATACAAGTTGTGCTGTGCCACTTGTCCTCAGGCTCAGAAAATGAATTCTGGCATGTTTTAGTTATTAATAGAGGCACAACAGAAAATAGCATTTGGAAGCTTTCCAGTTCCCCATTGCTGCAGCAGCCCATGTTATGCAGAATTTTTGTCTCAAGCTTTATTGAAAATATGTTTTATTTTAAAACTCATATTTTTTTCAAGCTCTGTTGAAAAATTCAAAGGTTTCTTGCTCTCTCCTGGGGAGAAATCTTCTAAAGTTTTATGGGCCCTTTATATAGGGATTATTGTATAAAGCTGAGGAAGACAGCTTTTAAAATCTCTTCTCCTTCCCTACTTTCTTTTCCACAAATACCATTCAATGTGCTCCAGCCTTTTCTGTCGGTTGTCAGCTCTTCAGACACTTTAGTATTTAACATTCCATTTGCAATGTGTTTAATGTCATAAGCCATGTTTCAGTAGTTCATTTAAATCCTTCAGTTATTTTTTCAGACTAGTCAGACAACGGCAATTAAAGCACTCTGGTTTTGTCTGTTAGCCTCTGTCCTATCTTGTACAATAGAAATGTTTCAGACAGGTACACATTCCTTCTGTCTCAGCAAAGGTACCGTGTTGAAGCTGTGCAATTGAAGGAATAAACGTTAGGTGCTGGTTTTACTTTGCTTGAGTTAGAACTTTGAGACTGGGCTCTTCGGTGAGGGCAAGGCCAAAGCTTCAAGGATTTCTTTGCAGTTGAGGTTAGTATGAATATGCATTTTCTGAAGAAAGTTTAATAATTCTGACGAGTAAAAAAATGATTTTTGCGATTAGTTAAAATGTAATACTTTACATTTAAAGGTTAAAAAAACAATACTGTACTTAAAGATTAATCATAAATTATTAAATTTATTTGCATATAAATTGAGTGCTGTTCACAAGACATGAAGAGGTCAGAAAGTAAGAAAAATGTGTCATTGAAACTGCTCAACTGCTTAAGCAGACAGAAGAGTTTCAGGAGTAATTTTGCAATTGCCAGGGATATTTTTCTGTTTTCCTGTGAGAATACGTGGTGATTTTGGTATGTTATTAATAGGATATGCCAAATATACATATATGTCCTTTGTGCATTGTGGTGGGTTGACCTTCAGTCAGGTGCCCGCTGACCTGGCCTGTCACTGCCCTTCTCATTAGGATGGGGAGGAAGAAAATAAGATGGAAAGGAACTTGTAGGTCAAGACAAAGGCTGTTTAATAAAGCAGCAGCTGTGCATGGAAGCAAAGTAAAACAAAAGATTTATTCTCTGCTTCCCATCAGCAGGTGATGTCCAGCCACTTCCTGGGAAGTAGGGCTTCACTACATGTAGTGATTGTTCCAGAAGATAAATGTCATAATAAAAAAATGAAATAATAATGAATCCTTCTTTCTCTTAGCTTTTATTTTGGACCATTTGTCATTTGGTTTGTAATATCCCTTGGGTCAGTTTGGGTCCGTGGTACTGGTTCTGTCCCTTCCAAAGATCTTGCCCGCTTCCAGCCTACTGGCCTTTAGGGGTGCGGGGAATGTTGCAGAGGCAGCCTTGATGCTGGGCAGCAGTGCTCAGCAGGAGCCGAAACACTGGTGTGTGATCCGCACCTTTCTAGCCACAATGCATAGCACTGCGCTGTGGGGCTGCTATGGGGAAAAATAACTCCAGCTCAGCCAGACCCAATACATGCACCTGCATACATGTGTGAATATATTTTTATATATATTATATTACATATATATATATGAAATGCAGTTTGTCAGAGAGAATTCCAACAGAAAACCAGAATGCCAAGTAGAAATAACAAGCTCTTAAGCCGAGAAATAAAATAATCCTCAATGAGATCCTGGTAATCATTTCATTTCATTTCATATGTTTGAAAACAAAGCGATGATAGTAATGTGAAATATCTTCTCCTAAATCACGTCAGCACTTTAGAGAAACAGCATATGATAGTATTTTGTGAATGTAAATGGGAGTCTGATGATTGTGTATAAAACTCACTTTGCTATATTTTTACGAAAAGAGAACTGCGTTTTTAGTCTATAGAAAGTTTACTGTTTTTTCTTTCTTCTCAAGGGCAAATTGCTCCGGTGAGGTCTTGTTAGTGCATGCCTTTTTTTACTTGAAATTGTAATTCTTCTTACTTTGGACTTTCTAGTCACATGTAACCGTATAATGAGAATGAAAGTATTTGTTGCATTTTATGTTGCATGATAGCAGAGAAAAGGAATGTGTAGTGTTTATTGCAGTAGTGAGGCATTCCAGAGACTCGAGTTTATTATACCACAGATGCGGGTTGCTCCATTCTGAAATTATGGGTTTGCTTTTAAACGTAAAGTCCTTTTCAAACAGGAAAAGTAAATGTTTCAGGTTTTTTCTTTTAATTTATATCTCATCTGTCTTTTGGATATCCAAATTACCAATTCTCAAAGGGAATTTCCCATGCATTCTGCTGGTGCTTTACCCCTAGCTCAGTATGTGGCTTCAGCTCCAGCTTTCAACTGGTGTGCCTCTAATTTTCACAGTATCGTAAAAACATTTTTTTCTGTTTGCAGCATCACAGAGTGTGCAAGTCAGTATCCCGGCATTTTTAACTTGGTTGAAAGTTTTGTCAGCCTAGTTAAAGGCCTCTTGGAGAAACTGCTGGATTACCGAACTGTGATGAATGATGAAAGCAAGGACAATCGCATGAGTTGCACTGTGAACTTACTGGTATGTCCTCTCTTGTAATTCTGTGTGAGAGTGGGCACGAGCTTCAGAATCACTTTAGTAAAGGTAAAGGCAAATCTTCCTGGGGACGGGAGTGGTTGACAATGCTCAGTTGTGATTTAAATTCTGAGGGGAGAGATTTTTCTATCCATTTTCATGGATATATGCATAAACCCTCCAGCAGCATTGGTTTTGCTTGTATGTTTTATCCACGTTGATTCTCTACATGTAGAGGTTCCTCCAGCAGGACATTCCTCTAAGCGATAGGGGAACCTTCACCACTTTAAAGGTTGGAAAGAGAACACGGTTAATCTGTATTGCACTCACATACTCCATGTTCCTCAGTAATTGCTGTGCACTGTGGTATATATATTTCTGCAACTCTTCAGGAGGCCATTCTTGTCATACATTTTACGCAGCCTTAGCAACTCGTATACTCACAAAAGTGTTACGGTGACAAAAATGGGTTTTATTCCTGGAATGAGCCCCTTTAGAGGTATTACGCAAGTGCTACATATCAACAGTTTAACATAGCAATTTCAATAAATACCAGCTTCTTTTCTGGCCAGCAAGTGTAGCCAGAGCTTATAGTTTATTATGTTAAGGTGTTTGGATAACCCTATTTTCCTCTTCTGCCGACAGATAAAGATTCACTAATTATTTCCGCAGTGAACTAGGAGTTGTATTCATGTGTATGTATAATAATAACACATACTAATAACTAAAATATTAATTGAAGTAATAGTGCCAAGTTTAAACTTAAGATAATATGTAAATAATGTATTTCTTACACTGTCCAACTAGTGAGAAAAGCAAGACCTCAGCATATATATTTTTATCTTGTGTTTTAATAAAAGACCATAGGAGATAACTTTTAAACGTTTGTGTCCCTAGAATTTCTACAAGGACATTAACCGTGAAGAGATGTATATCAGGTATGGCAGTTCTGGTGGATCTGTTTTGGAGAGGGCAATACTTTCCTCTTATGAATTCTGATTTTATCGTTGTACTTGGATTTCTGTTACTTCATGTTAGTTTACAATCCATAAGGACTTTATTGTAGCCCTGGCCTCACGTATATTCTCACTCCACTGTTTGCTTACCTTTCAGCCATTTGGAATCTATCCTATGTATTCAGCAGTAATGTTCTTTTATCCCAATAATCAAGTTTTTAGTTGATTAAATCACTCAACTTTCATTGTCTATTGTTTTAAATGAAGAAAATGCAGCTAGATTTGAGGCTTGATGGAGGATATATCATACCTTTAGAATGGCAGAAAAAAAATTCCGGTTTTGTAGCATTGTGCAGTCTGCCAAGTCTCTTTAAATATGCAACACTACATGCAATGCAGAATTACTGGTAAAGCATTTTTCTGTAAGAGCTATAGCTATACTGGCGCATTCTTTCAGATGTGACATGGCCTCTTACTGTCTCCAAGTTTTGCACGTGAGCTGCAGCAAATCTTGCTGTTCAAAAGCTCATTATTTCCTGCCTCCTCTCATTCTGCAAAATCTGCAGAACCCACTGTCACGACTGCAGTGAGCACTGAAGGTGATTCAGAGCTGAACCTGGAGCTATGAGGTGGAGTAGCCAGGGAGAAACAGCGCTCCCTCTGCGAGCATTGCTGAGGGGGACATATTTTCAGCTGGGCTGACAACTGGGAATGGTAATGCCTTGAACTGCTACTGTGTCAATACTCCTGTTGCGTGTAAGAGGATGGGATACGCTTTTTCTTTCTGGCTGCTGGAAAAGATGTGGCTTGAGTCACACGATGGGCAGTGGTTGTGCTGGTAGCAGCAATCCTGCCCTAGGGATCAAGAACACTGGCAACATAAAACTTAGAACATCACTTCGGCTTCTACCACCTTCCAAGTTGTACAGGGCCTTCGCTTTGTCTTTCTCGGCTGGTATTTTTTGTTGTCTCCTTTACTTTGTGTTATCTGTTGTGCTTGCATCTATTTGTATGGGAACTGTTTACATGCAATCAAAAAGTGCTACAGAGAAGGGCAGTGATCCTTAGTAACAGTCTGGAAATAATGGGCTCAGTAGCCTGACTAGACCTCGTAGTTCTTCCTCTTGGAGATGGAGCTGGCAGCAGTTCACAGAAGGAGGTTAGCTCTTCCTCCTCCTCTTGTGCAGTGTTTCAGCATACAAAGAGAACACAGAGAAGTCTGAACAAACAGACAGGGTTTGTGTCCTTAAAGAGTCTTTGGGTGGTGACTGCATGATGTCTATGAAGTTCCCGTTTGAGAATTTATCTAGAACTCGTTTGACACTTATATTCCAGTCATGTAATTGTCTAGTCTAATTTTTGTTCTCTCCTCTAACAGGTATTTATATAAATTGCGAGATCTGCATTTAGATTGTGAGAATTACACGGAAGCAGCATACACTCTTCTACTCCATACCTGGCTCTTGAAGGTTAGATTTTCAGAACCCAATATATAAATAAGCTTTTGCAGTGTTCAAATTTTGAATTAAATGTGATTGTCTTAATCTCAGGTTTACTGCATATTAGTTTTTTTTCCATAGGGGTATTCAAACTTCTAGCTGAAAATACTGCAGTAGGTCATACAAAAATAGCATTAATTGCTGGAATTATATTTTCTGGAGGTGATTAAAAGCCACATATTGGTAAAGCTAAATACAGTAGCACAAAGTGTTCTACTTTATGGTGAAAACATTGTGTGCAAATTCTGCAGTCATTTAACTTCCGTACGATTTTCATTTTGCTGATTTCTTACTATCCCAAACATAACCATGATGGAAAATTAAATGCAAATTTTTTCACCTATCACAGAGGGACATGAGGCTCTCATTGTACATAATATGGATCATTCTGCCAAAATGTGCTTGCTTTCTTTTGTCACTAGTAATTATTTTTCCTACAACTGATGTTAATTCTCATTGTAACTGACGTTATCAGTAGAAATGGTCAGTAAGGTGCATTTCCACTTCAAGGGAAGATTCAAAATTCAAATATTTTTCAGCAAAAATTTGAGATATCTTGTAGAATTTTTTAGTGTAGAACCATGTAAATTTGGCTTGCAGTGCTGTTTTGCTTAAAGATTTTTATTTTTCTGATCATAGAAAAATACGAGGTATATTACATCTGTTGATATAGACACAGATAATATTATATGCAAGTATTTTAATACCAAAAAAATCAAAAATACATCAATCAAGATGACATGACTGAAATAAAATGAACTAATTTTCTCACATAGATTTCTCACACAAAATTTTGGGTTGGGGGCAGGAAGAAACACAGCTTTTTAAAATGCTAAATCTAGTCCTGGTTCTTGTGTGAAATACAGCACTTGTTTCAAGAGGTAATGATATCATTCCCAGTGCTTTTCCCAGTGTTTTTTTGTGGAAGGGTAAAAGAGACTGGGGAAAAAAAACACTTAGAAGAGCCCAGGGGACTGGACCTTGAGGGGGAACCCATGCGTGTGAAATGTTGAACCCCTAAATAATACAGAGTTTTTTATGTGTTCTTTTTCTTAGTGGTCAGATGAACCGTGTGCACCCCAAGTCATGTCAACAGAGTTCCAGTGTTCACAGACTTACCGACACTTGAAAGAGAATTTGTATGAGAAGATCATAGAATACTTTGACAAAGGAAAGGTAGGTCTGTGGAGTTCTTGCCCCTGACAAATCTTTTTGTTGTGTACTCTGCATAGTAGTGTTCAAGGAATATTCTCTGTGTAAAATATTTGTGTATGTAATCTTCTTTGAAATGTGGGTCAAGTGAAAATTGCATCCTGAAAGGCTTATTCACAGGATGTATCTGTTCTATATGAAAATGATTTTTCAATAACCACATTTACAAAGAGGGCTAATGTTATATACTGGTCACAAGCATCCCTGTCAGGCAGTAATAAAATTTTTTTTAATAAGTTGAATGTACTTTTCCTTTACTAGGAAAATAATGTGGACTACACACACCTAAACCATTTGGTAATTATCTCCCAAAAAGCCAGACAGTTCAAAATGGATGAATTTGTTTCAGAGAAGTCTGAGAATTGCATCCTAGACTTAAAATGTAGTAATTTGATGTTCAGTACCTGGGTTTAGTTCACCTTTTTTAAAAAAAAAAAAAAATCTGTGAATTAAATTCCTCATCAATATGACAGTAATGCTGAGATTTTTTTAAATAAAGCAAAGGACTAGAAAGCAGGGAAAAATTCGGCACTGCTGGGTGATAAATCTTATGAGCCAATAAGGCATTTAAGTCATTACACGTTGTTTGGTTCTAGCCCACGGTATGAAGGGGGAAGGCAATTCATTACTGCTGCTTGCGGAATAAAGGCCTAACTCCCCCACGATAATCACTCCTATGATTCAGAAGGTAGGTAGTTTTTGGTGCTCCAGCACAGTGCAGGAAGATGCAGGGCTATTCATAAGTTCTCAGGTTTTTTTGTTGATGTCTAAAATAACTAGTGCAGCAGTCCCCATCTACTGTATCAAAATAATAAAATCCTCTGATCTCCATAGCATTCAGGTGCTCCTCGGATACATCAGAGGACATTTGCAGGCAGTGGAATGCAGCTTCCAGGTTCAGAACTAGCTAGCCTTGGAGACCTGGCACAGTGTAAAAATGACCATAATGCTGTGGGTGACCATCAGTGGCCTTAGATCAGTAGAGAATTGTGCTCAGAAACCCCCTTCTGTCTCCTTTATTCTGAAGAGGTGAGAAGACTGACAGAATTTGAGAAATATCCTCAAGAGAGGGAGTTTCTGTGTGCTTTAAGACCGCTTTTGTGCTGCATACATTAAGTGCCTATAGCAGATGAGAAAACCTGTCCCAGTCTTTGCAGTGCAGCTCTGCGATTCCTCACAAATTCCAGAGGTAGCTATTAAGTTCTGTGGACAGAAACAAGCTGCTACTCTGGCCAAGTGGCAATTTACCTCTAAGCCTTGTAATTTTTTAGCTGACTTGGGAGAGATGTCATATGAAAGGCTGCCAGTGATTACATATGCTTCAGAATTTCTTGTGAAATGAAGCATGTTTGTTTTAGAGAGGCAGGTGTCAGTCCCCTCACGCACTGCTCCTGTGCATTCTGGACACTATGGGGTGTATTCTGGACATTATGCACCTTTAGTGATTTACTCTTCTTTTTTAATGTATCTGAAAGCTTAGGTGATTTTTTAATTATCTTATTGTAAGAATAAAGTGGTTTACTTATTTCTTCCTGTAATGAACCATAAAACACTTTTATTTTTACCTTAATCTGCTTTTTTAAAGTTTATGATTGCCTTGAGTGTTCCATTCTAAATGCGCAGTTAATAAATGACGGCAATGTAAAGATAGCATAATCAATAAAACTGTAGCTGAACAGCGATACATCAAAAACTTGTTTGTTGGTACTGGATTTACTTTATGCCGATGTGGTTGCATTGCAGATGTGGGAAGAAGCCATATCTTTATGCAAAGAACTTGCAGAGCAGTATGAAAAGGAAGTTTTTGACTATGAACTTCTAAGTCAAAACCTGGTAAGATTATACACAGATCTTCAAATTACTTCAGTCACAGAAATCAGTACTTTTGAGCCGACAAATGATAGAGCTGCTTATAAGCTTGCTGGCTGCAATTGATTTTTAATTTGCCATGTTGTACTGTAACATTCCAGTGGGAAAGCGTTGTCATAAGTGTTTGTCGAAGTTGCATAGACATCTGCTTATTAAGGTACTTTAAAACTTCTACAGATGAGAGAAATGCGCAATTTAAAGGCCACATGTAAAAGAAATATAACAAGTTTTTGAGGCCTTTGTGCTGCTTTAGGATAGAAAAAGCACCGGGATACACTTTTTCTCTGATATTTTTCTGTAAATTTTAGCAACTCTGGTATTGACAAGCCTAAAGAATTCTGAACAGTTGGGGACTGGGCAAGTAATACAAGACTGGGGAAGTAATACATGACAAGAAGTTAGAACTAGGTCCAAAGGCTAAAAAGAAGATTGTAAAGGAAGATTACATGTTCTATTATTTGTTTTCATTACAATGGAATTAATCTAAAATGAACCCATTCCCCCACATAGCTTCTTTTATTCCACTCCCAAGATTCCACACTCGCATGATCTTTAACAAACGTTTCAGGCTTATTCAGTAGATATCCCTGAATCTTCCACAGAGAAACCATGGGAATCAGACCATGATGTTCTTGAACAGTGTTATGCATAAAGGAAGCTGCTTTTCCTCCCAATCTATTCCATTTTTATCATAGACTAAGAGATGAAGACACTGTTTTTGCTAGTTCCGTGTAGGTTGCAGTGCTGCATGTCTCACACGTTTAACACAGGAAATAAGAATAGTGAACCTAAACAACACTGAGTATTTTATGGAAGACGCTGTTCCAAGCCTTTGACATAGTGTGTCCTTGGCATGATCCCACGGTAAAGCTCGACTTGATCCACGCCTCAGAAAACACTTGAGTCAGGGTTTTTTTCCAAGTGTATTCTTTCAGCGATGTTATCAACTGTTTCAAGTGCCAAGTATGAATTTAGTGTTTGCCTTTTTTTTTTCATGCTGGTAAACTTAAGGTAAGCTTGATTCTGAGGCCAAATAACTGCATTCAAGCCATACACATTTAACTATGTTTTGTATTTGCATAGAAATGTAAATATTTCATGTACCACAGCAGTGTTATGAGCATGCTAACTGATTATTGCTGTAGCTTACCAACTGATAATTGATAGCTCTTGCATGTCCACTGATAGCAGTAGTACATAGCATAGTACTGCTGTAGAGGTGAAAAAATAAATGGAAGGAAAAAAAACCCACCCCGTAACAGAAGTAATTGCTGTTGGTTTTGCTTTCAGATTCAACAAGCAAAGTTCTATGAAAACATCATGAAAATTCTGAGACCTAAACCAGACTATTTTGCTGTTGGATATTATGGCCAAGGATTCCCCACATTTCTGAGGGTAAAAGTGTTCAAATTCTGTTTTTTCCATCTATTTTCATATGCTCTAAACATATGAGCATACTCTACTAGTGCAAATGAGTCTCTGGGGATATTTGCCATGGATTTTGTTTTGCTTGGGGGTGAGACTGTGTAGTCAATCTGAATTAGCGCTTGTAAGATTATGAAATATTTTCAAGTGTGTTTGATTGTGGGAAGGTATCAGGTAACGGAAGTGATATATGAGAGCCAAATGCAGCAATATGATGTAATTTGGTATGGACAGCTCTTATGGTACCTATTTCTCAGATGAGTACCCGCACAGGTTATTGATAGCTAGTAGAATCTCTTTAAGTAATTTGTGTTCAAATTAAATCCAAAATTCTGTTTTAGATGAGCTTGGTATTTTTAAGTGGACCTTGTAATGGACTGACAAGAGTTTCAGATTCATATTGTCTCTCAGCTACAACTGAAATATATTGCTAATGTAGAAGCAGCAGATTTTTCAGATCAGTACACTCTATAGCCCCTTATTGTGTCTTTAACAGTGCGAAATAGAAAATAGGTAGGGTAGGGAAGAGTATAATATAGTATAGGTGTGTGGTGATACTGACCTGATACGTATTCCCTACATATCTGATAAACAGCCTCCTGGGTTGGAGGTGAGTGACACTTTTGTTTTCTAGCCCTTGATGGATTTTTCTATGATAAGTTTGTCCAGTTGCTCCCTCAACTGATGCCCTCCAGAATATACTGTGACCTCACAGTACGCAAATCTGTGTTGGAGATCTACTATTGCCTTTTGTTGTCATCTGATCATTTCTATACAGTAGTTCTTTCAGAGAGACTGAACAGTTGTTCATTAATCACCTTCCTTATGCCATTTATGTCATACTGTTCTGTTACAGTCTTGATTTGTTTAAACACTGCTTCCATAGCAACCATTCCCTGCCCATGGCAGGCCTGTTGGAACTAGATGATCTTTAAGGTTTCTTCCAGCCCAAACCATTCAATATGTTTTAATGTCCTGGTTCCCTTGCTGTCCATTTTCTAGTTCATGAGATGGTAGGACAATGAGTGCACATAGTAATTGAAATGTGGATACTCTATGAAGTTTTTCAGTGTCATACTAAGGTTTCTTCTGTTGTTTTCCTGTTTCCCTCTTAACTAAAGTAAATGCTTATACGTGGCAGACAAGAAGAATAGCAATTTCAGTTCTTTTCTTACCTCCCATTCTGATTTTTATTCTGCTTTACAAGGAGCATCCTCAATGATGATGCCAGTTTGTCTTCCTTCCGTCTAACAGCATAACGTGTCATCTCTGGAGAGTCAGTGCTGCGTTCCAGCACCTGGCTGAAGGGATGGCTTGCTTTATAGTTAGTTAATATTCAGAAAGCAGTAACACTCAGTCCAAAATTTGGAGACCTCATTGTGTCTTTGTACTGCGAAACATGCATCTCTAAGTTCTGTCTCAGCATCGTATAGCCCAAGAAATCAGCTGTTTATTCCTTGCAGAACAAGGTATTCATCTACCGTGGGAAGGAATATGAGAGGAGAGAGGATTTCCAGGCCCAGCTGATGAGTCAGTTTCCTAGTGCAGAGAAGATGAACACCACCTCAGCACCTGGAGAGGATGTGAAAAACTCTCCTGGCCAATGTATCCTTGAACATGTGGGAGATTACAGAATGAAGGCGAGTTGGGGAAACCTCGTTGTCAGTTTATCTGTGTGGAGCAACTCTCTCCTGAAGAGGATGAAAGTTCGTTTATGTGTCCTACGTGTCTTTTATTCCTAAAATGTTTGCTCTTGTTTTTTCTCACTATTCTAAGGAATCTCTTTCAGTCATTTTAGAATCATTTAGGTTGGAAAAGACCCTGAAGTTTGAGTCTAACTATAAACCTAGCCCACCAAAAAACCACATCCTTAAGTGCCACACCTACATGTCTTTTAAATCTCTTCAGGAGTGGTGACTCCACCGGTTCCCTGGACTGCCTTTCCATGCTTGACAATGTTTGCAGTGAAGCAAATTCATTCAAGTTCATACATGGTTTCCCTTTATTTTCTTCCAGTGGCAAAACCAGTGATGAACACTTGAACGGGCCAGTTTAAAGCAGCAAATTGTCTATTACCTCATGTTCCTAGCTGTGGTGTCCTGATAGTAAATTAATGTCTTCCTTGAACACTGTTCTGACTGGCCCTGCAGTTGCTATTACCTGTGTTTCTTGGCAATGTAAATATGCCTTATGTCACACTCAAATTTTCCTAGGAAAATTAATTCAAACATTGTTAACCACCTTTTAGAATGCCCTAACTTACTCTTATTTAGAAGTACTCTTAACGGTTGCTCGCAGCCATTATCTTTTTCTTCATGTTTCGATTCGAATCACTAACTGAGCAGATATGAGACCACCTCATTTTACTTGATGCTTTTTTATATATTGATTTCCTTTAATTTATTTTATGGTAATGTTGTAACGCATCACTTGCTCTCCTGAGTCCATTTTGATGGAACCTGCTGGAGGAGAAAAGCATCACTGCTTTCTAATCACACTGTTGGGACTGAAGCAGACAGTCTTACAAGCTTGTCTAAAATAGTACATTAAGGTTGAGAGCCAAGCTCTCTTAAGTCTGTCTTGTGCCTTAACTAAGTTGTTGTTTTGGGTTTTTTTGAGATCACAGGTTTCAGTCTTTTCTTCAAGTAGAATTTGCTCAAGTCTCTTTACAGCTCACAGGAGATGCACTGCTTATACACGTAAAACAAAGCCGCAGAATCTAACCAGAGGACAAGAGTTTCAAATATACTGAAAAGTGGAAGAATATGAAATACTGACTCACAAATACAGTATTCAGATTAAAGCATAACACTTCTGTAGAAAAAAGAAATCTCAGGTGAAAGGGCTGTGCAGTTACAGATTTCAAAGATGAACTGCTAAACATCATGGCATTATGCATGCCTAAAGCTAGATAGTGAAACTGTTAACATCAGATGTTGATGGTATTTTTTTAAGTTGGCTCGGCTTTAAAATTTAATGAATGGTTCCGTGTCATAGAATCAGCTAGAGATATTCAAGTTCAGTAAGTAATAAAAATACGCAGTTCAAAATTAATATGAATATATATTCACTGGTTACTGCTGGCAGATTTTTTTCAGTTTTGGCCAAGGAAGCTCCACAAATGAAAGCCTGAATCCTGCAGATTTTTCATGAGGAAATGTCTTCCTTTTTTTTGTTTTATTATTATTTCCCTTGCAGTCTACGCTATTTCATCCTGATAGTTAAT
Source organism: Eurystomus gularis (assembly GCA_013400335.1). NCBI lineage: Eukaryota > Metazoa > Chordata > Aves > Coraciiformes > Coraciidae > Eurystomus > Eurystomus gularis. The sequence goes on along the minus strand of VZZY01010813.1, from coordinate 1,108 downwards.
AACATTCCCTTAACTTCCATGATTTCAGATATCCAGTGTTTTACAGTGCAGCCAGTCTTGGAGGAGCAACCTAGATTCAAAAATAAGGCAGTACCTGATCAAATAATAAAGTAAGTGAATTTCTGTAGTGGATAATATAATGAAAGTCAGTCCATATTCCTGAACTGACAACCATTATTTTGTTAATTCAGTCATTTGCCAATGAATGTTACAGCTTTCTTTGTCTTAGTTTACTGACTTGTGTATTCTGTAGCAATTTAATGAAATTTTATTTCATTTCCCACATGAGAATAGCATATGGTTACAGGGTGGAGAAGTGACATCCATGCTTTGGGTCCAAGTTATGGAGTTTTCAACACAGCTTCTTAGACAATTGATGGACAGAGGGGTCTTAGAGGTGACTGGCAGTATGAAAATGGTTGAGTTGAAGGCTCTTGTACAACAGAATCTTGTTGTGATTTACATTGCAAGTGCAAAGCACATAGTGGCAAAATGGTTTACATTGGTCTTATGATCAATATTTTGTAAAGGAATAAAATAAATGACTTGTCAGAAGTTCAGAAAAGAACAACAGACTGGGTCATGTTTCCAAACTCCTAACCCAGTTTTTAACAGGTTGAACTTTCTACGTGATACTAGTTAAGTGCTCTGATTACATGTGTGAGAAGCGATGGTCCATTCTAATAGCTGATGCCAAAACTGCATACAATACCTACTGGAACATCAGCTGAGTTCAGGCTTGCAAGCTTTTTGACTTCAAATCCTTCAATATATAAAGGGGTATTGTAAGAAAGATGGAGAGAGACATTTTACCAAGGCCTGCTGTGACAGAATGAGGGGCGGTGATTTTAAACTGAAAGAGGGTAGATTGAAATTGGATATTAGGAAGAAATTCTTTACTGTGAGGATGGCGAGACACTGGCATAGGTTCCCCAGAGAAGTTGTGGATGCCCCGTCCCTGGAAGTGTTCAAGGCCAGGATAGATGGGGCTCTGTGCAACCTGCTCTAGTGCAAGGTGTCCCTGCCCATGGCAGAGGGGTTGATATTAGATAATCTTCAAAGGTGCCTTCCCATTCAAACCATTCTGTGATTAATATGCCTGAAAAAA
>VZZY01010812.1:0-10644 GCA_013400335.1 Eurystomus gularis | reverse complement strand
ACGCCACCGTCGGAGGGAGAGAGAGAAACTCCAAGCTGCAAGAGAAAGAGAGAGAGAAAAACTCCAATCGCACCAAAAAGCTACAAGCTGCTGACGTCACTGGAAACAGTCCAGGTCTGCCGGTCGGACATCATCGCCGTTCCACGGAGACCATCGCCAAACGCCGAAAGGACACACGCACACACACACACGCACCATCCACACATACAGGTCGTATTTTGACATAATTAAGTCCTTATTTGCCCTTATCTCTCGGTGGGTGAGAGGGGGAGTGAATGGGTGGGCGTGGTGTTCTTTAATATCGTAATATTTCCATAGAGTAAATAAGGTTTTATTGGAATGTATTTGGTAGTAAACTTGTTAGATACTCATTTCGGTCTCCGTGTCTGCTTGCGAGCTTGGTGGGGAGATATCCCAATTTGCCCTCAACCCTTCTCCCTTTGGGAGGTGGTCGGACCTCTGCGCGCCCGACTGCGACACTTGCAATGGGACATATATTTCATGAGCAGTGTAACAGGCAAGCCTTAAAAGATTAAGGCTTTTAAAAATTCTCATAAGAATTGGCAGTGCTGTGAAACTAGTATCATGTTATTGCTTTTTCACTTTTTCTCACTTCCTCTCTGACTTCAATCAGGTTTGGATGTCTAGTGTACTGAGCAGTACCCAATGACCTGGAAGAAATGGTCCAGCTACAGATCACTGTGCAGAACATGTGCTGGTGGAGGAAGGTAAATTGCCTTTTCCCTGAAACTCCTGGGAAGAAAAATGAAAACAAAAACAAAACAAAAACAAACAAACAAACCCCAAAGCAACCAACAACAACAACAAAACCAGGAGCTTGTTAATATATCCCACTATAACACTGAGCAGAAAGACACATCAATCTAACAAGGCTTCTATAAAAAATTCAGAGGGATCCTATACCACGAACTCTCGTTCCAAAGATGAAAAAGCTGTCTCATTCTGATAAATGAGGAGAGGTCAAAGGGAGATCAGAGAAAGGTGCAGTTTTCAGCCACATAGTATAGGTGACTTATACACAAGCATTGCTGCGCTATGTGCAAATCTACTGCCAGATCTCATGACCAAGGAGTTGGGGCCTGGAAGTTAGTTAAAAGACTTTTTACTAATCCTGCTGCTAATCATACTGCTGTTGCCACTATTGAGTGAGCCAAACTGAGAGTACGTTATTAGAAAACATAGAAATTAGCTGTGGTTGAAATCCAAATTCAATTCAAATTCTAATGCCATTCAAAAATTCAAGTAGCTCTTAGTCTTGTAGGATCTTGATACAGAGGGCTCACTGCACAGGCACACAGCTCATGAAACTAAGTACAATCTTTTAAAAAGCCTAGAGGTTCAATACAGTTTGAGATTTGTAGAGAAAATTCACACACAAAGGAAAACAAAACCAGGTTGAAAAGTTTGTCCATTAATAACAAAGAGCTGTACTAATTACAAACAAGATGGGTGGTAACTCTCATAAATTCACCACAAGCCTTATTGCTCTCTGTTATGCAGCCTGTGAGTTTTTTAGGCAAACAACATTAAAAATTGTTGTTTGTTTCAGAATCACTTGATATGCAGAAAACAGGTAGTTTTTCTTGGCATAACCAGAGGGATGCATTTAACTATCATTTCACCATTAATACCTGTATTAATGCAAGCCCACTTTAACTTATGTCAGTTTAGGGAACAAAAAATAGAAATATTTTTATTCCACATAGTATGTACAGAGTCTTTGAAGAAGTATGAAGCTTCTTGATTTAGTATGTATTAGAGCTGATCTCTGACCAAGTATCCAATTCAGCATTCAGGGGAACATAATTTAAATACAAGGACAAATTTATATTCCCTTTCTTGAATTTTGTGAATTTAATAACTGACGGTTGAATGCAAAGAAGCATTAGGGCTTGAATGCATTCAGGCTTTCTGACACTTCTCAAACCAAGTCATATTAAGCTATTTCAATTTTTTTCAATCCCAACAATAGTAACTATTTTTAATAAAAGGAATAATAATTCACACACACACAAAAAGTTTATGCACTCTTTCTAGATACAAGGGCTAGATTCACCCCCAACAACTAACCAATTAACCACATATTATTTGATTTCATTTGTATGGACAGGTACACTAGACCTTATAAGAAAGTGCAGCATGGCACAAAAAAAATTTAATAGATCAACATTAATCTGCAATAGGTTAAAAGTGCTTGGCAGTAAAGCCTATTTGTAACCAAATATTATAAGAAGTTTTTTGTTTACACAATAAATCTTTAGCACACATCTCAGATGAGGAATTCAACTTGATATTCAACTGATAATTTCACGGAAAGCCCATACCATCTTTTTTCCACCAGCCACTCGTTGTAGGGTATTGGTTTATTTATTTATACGTCTTTGTAACTAAACATTCAAAAGCTTCTTTTTCCTGACTGTTTACTTCCCGCCCACCAGAAAATATACAGGCTCATGGGTGGGCTCTGTAGACATTATCATATGCACCTGAGACACAGACACCTATTTGCAGAAATAAGTAACGATTTCTGAATTAAATGAAATAAAATGTAAAGCATTTAAGTTTCAAAGATATTTGGGCAAAGGTATGATATAACAGTGATATCACACATTGAAACTCACCAGAGAATTAGACAAGCTAAAAGATAGGAATAGCCACTATGAACTCTTCAGTTGTTTCTTACCCGTACATCTGTAATTATGTAACCCAAGAAGATAGAAAGCTAACTTTTCAAATCTGTGCCATGATTTTCTAATAGTTTGAAACATGTTGTGAAGTTGTCTGTCTTGGAGAAATTTCTTGCCATGCAACTTTGAGAATGAACACATCTATTAGGAAATACAAATTTGTAATCTGAAAAACTTATGCTTGCTTTACCATGTTTAGAAGCCAAAGCCAACATGTAGAAAACAGCATTTAAACCAATTCTAAAATGCACATTTATACATTTTTTCAAGCAACTTGTGAAATAAGTAAAAAAACCTACATGACCTCTGTATCACTGCTTAAAAATCTAAAAAGAGGAAGTTTTGCCTTTCAGTGACATCCACGGGTAGCCTTAGCTATCATAGAAAAATAGTTCTGACTCTGTTAAGCTGGAAAAAGAAGAAAAGCACATTTGCAATTGCTGTCTGCCACAGAACTCCTTTAGCAACTGGAATGGTGGCTGGGGTAAGTATGGATGGTAGGAAAACCAGTGAACTCATGTGTGACCAGGGCCAAAGGCAATGGTACCCCACAAAAAGGAATGAACACATTCTTGGAGTTTCAGTAGCAAACAGTGGCTCAACTGCTGCACAGTATTAAGGGCTGTCAAATTCATAATTTGTTCAGGAAGAATATTCCCATGATCAGCATATGCTAGGTGAAGAACTATAAGGATAAACTTGAAGACAGACATACTAAAAAAAAGTCATATGAAATAACCAGTTTTCATGGAAACTGACATCTTTTTATGCAGAGCTTTGAATATAAGTGCAATAAAATACTAAGCAAAGCATGTGATGTTCAAACTATGACAATACTTTCTTCTTACTTGGAGATGGATTTCAAACTGAGTCCCATAATATATCATAATCTGTTTCAACAGATTATGTTCCATTTTAAAGACTGCTATCAGTTGGATATTACCTCCCCATAAACAATCTGCAAATTACTTATAGCTATATCAAATTAAAAATATAAAATACATCAAACTTGCACTTCCAAAGTTCCTGAGAGTATTACTTGCATGCCATTTTATTACTTCCCCCTATAAGTTAATGTAGTAATTAAGAGTCTTGCCAACTCATTAGAAAATTAAATAGGTCAAACTGACAGTTTATCAGTTGTGTATTTGTGAATAGTATAAGCACACAGTTATGGATGGGTTCCAGATAAAGCCTACAACAGCACTTGCAAAAATATTATGAAAAAATATTCTGTACTAAGTAGAAAAGGACAAAGAAAACAAAGCTGAAACAAAGCCAGAAGGACAAGATAACCTATCTAAATAAAATCAGTATTAGCAAAATGAATCAAAGAAAGAGAAGAGAAAGTAAGATAATATTATCTAAAGTATGCAAAACTCACATTATGCAGTAAAAAGAGGGAGGAAATGTGGCCAAAAGAACAAACAATATATGAACTTTTAGAAATTACAACTAAATTCTGAAGTTATTCAGTAATAGAGTTGGGGGTTTTTTGGATAAATTGCACACAGAGAAATTGGGAGAAATTAATCTGAAGAACAAAAGTAGGAACTGAGGCATTCCTTATGGAACTGAAAAGCAGTCAGTGCTTAGGATGCCCAGAATGTTAATGACTGGAAGACACAGGAAAACAACATTAGGAGTCTGAGCTAATGGACACTGATGGAAGAAGGAACTCAGATGAATTCCAGTTAAACAAAAAAGACGTGTGCTTTTAAGAAACGCTGATTTGTCTTCACCTCCTAAGGCCTTTACATAAATCCTGTCCTTGAACATAAAGACCAACCTTTTGGATTCTACGAGTCATGTTTGGTGTTGTTTTGTTTGATGTCAGCTACTAACTGATCTGATAAAATAGGAGAAATGCTGTGTTCCTGAAAAAAGATACATTTGGATACATTCACAGGAAATTTTCCTTTGTTAAGTGTTCATTTCTGAAGTGAAAGAAAGGCAGTACTGGAGAAGGGACATAGTTGCTGCATTTAAGTACACAGCAAAACAACCACATAAAATTTAGACTTAGTAAATTCAGTAAAGTTTTAAGAGGTAACATATTAAACCACTGCTGTAAATTCAGCTGGTGTTAGAAGAGCTGTATTAAGAACAAATTTGGCCAAGAAAGTTTAATATTTAAATAGCACAAGCATGACAAATCAAAAATGGGGACAATATTCCTGGGAGAAGCATCATCTTACCCCTCAAAAAAAAAAGTGAAATACTTTCTACATTCAGCCTGAGCTTTTATTTCATTTCAGCCAGATGCAGGCTTTCTTTTCATGTTGTATCATTGTTAAATTCCACCGTTAAGGGACACCTTGCAAGAATAGTTCATGTAATTGGTTTATGACATCTATTTAAAAGCACCTGTCTTGCAAATGTTAAAAAGCAGAAACTCTTGAATGGTTCACAATGTCATATCTTCACATCTATAACTAAACCTAATACTTCATTCATGCATTTTTATTCCTAAGCGCAAAACTTCAGTAATCAAAATTTACTCCTACAAGCAATGACAGCAACAGATACCGTAATCCAATGTAATTTTGCTAAAGAGAATTTTAGTGTCTTTAAATAACAAGGATAGTATTCAAACCTCTGTTTACTGTGTAGGTTACAGCTGATTACAACAAGTGAGATCAAATGGACTATTTTTTTGAAGAACAGATGGAAAAATAATAGTCAAAACAACTACGGAGAAATAATTAAAAGTTGAAGAATGGTGATGAAGATGCTTATGGGGAAGATGCTATTTCTAGGTATCATCCAGAAGTTGTGAAAGGGATTTTTCAATATCATGATCCAAAGAAAACAAAGAAGGTATTTCTTAAGAAAAGAACTGAGATGGCTGGAAAAAAAGGTTCAGTGAGCATCCAATACTCTAGAAGAAGCAGCAGTGAACTATTTGGTATGAAATCTGATTATTAGGCTCAGTCATGGTACATGATAATACCTGTGGTAAGACCCAACAGTATATATTTTTAATTACTTTCTCCTCCACTTATCATGCATGCATTTGGGGACCAAGTTTAAGACATTTCACACCACTTAGTCTTGAATGTCCTGTACAAGTAAAACATACATTAGCCTGTCTAAGAGTACTCAGACATACACACTTTTTTTTTAAAAAAAAATCTTCAAATGCAAATGCAGGAGAAAAAAAATTATCTGCTTACCTTTTTTTTTGTAGATGAGGGGAAAAAAGTCTAAATCTGAATAAATAAATACATAGAATACCTTTGCTGCAGTTATTCTCATGGGCCCATTCCAACAAAAAGGGTGCTGTCACACTTTGTTATTTTACAAGAGTTAAGCAGATCATTTCAGTGCACAGGTAAATGGTCTTTTTCAAGAATTAAAAATGTATAGATGATGCAGAATGTGAAAGTACTGGGACACACTACTTTGGTCTGCTAAATTAAAGGAATATCTAGATCTCAAGCCAGTTAGACCCATTCTTGTTATCTTCAAGCAATTCTTCTGGAAAGTCTGTTCCTAAATGAAGGGCCACAGTATAACTAGGTGGCCAATGTATTTGTACTTGAGATAATCTCACCAGCGGGCTTCACTGGAATCACTGTTCTCATCCTCTGAAAACTGAAAATTCACTACTAGTGAGAAGTTAGCATTGGAGAGATTCCACTTGTCCTTTTCATGGAGAATGAGATTGAAAGAAAAGTGCTGCTAAAATTTTTTATATGGTCTTTCCAGCCAAGGTCATATATTGGTGTGGTAGCTTGACCTTGGCTGGATGCCAGGTGCCCACCAAATCTGCTCATCTGGACAGGGGAGAGAAAATATAATGAAATACTCATGGGTTAAGGTAAGGGCAGGGAGAGATCATCCACCAATTTCTGTCATGAGCTAAACAGAGTAAGCTTGAGGAAACTAATTTATTACAAATCAAATCAGAGTAGGATAGCAAGAAATAAAGCCAAATCTTAAAGACACTTTTCCCTTACCCCTCCATTCTTCCTGGCTTAATTTAACTGCTGAGTTCTCTACCTCCTCCCACAAAGCAATGCAGGAAGACTGGGAATGGGGGTTGCTGTCAGTTCATAAAACATGGTCTCTGCTGCTCCTTACGATTCAGAGGGAGGACTCCCTACCTTCTTCCCCTGCGCCAGCAAGGGGTCCCTCCCACATGGGAGTCCTCCACAGACTTTTCCTATGTGAATCCTTCCCACAGGCCACAGTTCTTAATGAACTGCTGTAGCATAGGTCCCTTCCACAGAGTCACAAGACCCGCCAGCAAACCTGCTCCAGCATGGCCTCCTCTCTCCATGAGGTCATGGGTCCTGCCAGGAGCCTGCTCCAATGTGAGCTTCCCATTGTTGTCCGAAAGCCAGAATCTTTCACCCAGTGTGTGTGCAAACCAATCCTCACACACTCAGGAGTGATATTATTTATTCAGGCCTGGAATAGCTGTGGTAATTCCACAAACCAAGCACACCCAGTGGGGATATTCATGCTTCACTTATACACAAAAATTCTACAACAAACCACTCCTACACATACTAATTGGTTACATGTTTGCATACAATTATAATTTTTTACTACTTCACTCTATTTCCTTCTGTGCGTGCTCAGGGAAGACATCTTCACTTGGGCAAGAGTCTTCTTGATCTGTAGGTGTGATTTTTAGTATTATAATGAAGGGAGTTCAGTTGACGATACCTGAGTCTTATATTCTCCTGCAAAGTTGGCACAGGGAATAGTACCTCTGAAATAGTTCAATACACTCCTGATAACTATCTACTTGTCTTAATTACAAGTCCCTTTGTTCTTGTAGCTTGTAGTGTGCTGGATGCCCCTGTGCCTTATTGTCCTGTTACTTTGATATACACAAATCCAACTTAACACAGTTATATACTAAACATCCGTTACTATTTTTTAGAAAATCCCCAAAATTCTGTATCACCATGGGGTCACGGTCTCCTCCGAGGCACATCCACTTGCTTTGGTATGGGTTTCTTCATGGGCTGCAGGTTAATATCTGCTCCACTGTGGAACTCCATGGACTGCAGAAGGACAGCCTGCCTCACTATGGTCTTCACCAGTGGCTGCAGGGGAATCTCTGCTCTTGTGCCTGGAGCATGTCCTCCCCATCCTCCCCACTGGGCTTGGTGTCTGAGAGTTGCTTCTCTTACACATTCTTACTCCTCTCTTCAGCTGCAGTTGCAGTTTTCTTTTCCCTCCTTCTTAAATAGCGCTGCCACCGTTGCTAATGGGCTTGGGCTTGGCCAGCAGTGGGTACATCTCAGAGCCAGCTGGCACCGGCTCTATCTGACATAGGGCAAACTTCTAGCAGCCTCTCATAGAGGGGCCACCTCTGTAGCCCCCTTCCTACCAAAACCTTGCCACACAAACCAAATACAATTGGATATGTAGAATACACGGCACCCTTTTTCTTCACTTACCCTGCAATTATTCTAGTCCATAAAAGCAGTGGATCCATTAAGTTCTCATTCTGAGTTTTCTTCACAAAAGCACATTCAGGGAGAGATTCTTATTTCTAAGGTCAACAATCACACAAGCATGCATGTATTCCCCAAGACTGAGGATTCAAGTTCCATCAAGACCCTTTTATCTGGGCTACCCTCTGAACTGCAGTTTGCAAATGTATTACTATTCTGTGCTAGCTTTTAAACTCATTACTGAGGACTCTGATTTCATGCATTGACATGTTCTCCCTCCTTTATCACTAGCCTCATCATTAGGCACATTTACAGAGTACTCATTGCTCATTATTCAGGTATTCCTTCAGGGCATTGACCACCTTTTGGAATTTAATCACTTGTGTTTAAAATCCACATAAATCAGCCAGAAATATATCAAGGTATTTCCCATACCCATTCATTGACACATTTAAAATTAGGCTGGGTTAAACATTTGACAGTGTGCTGAATAAAGTAATAAAGAATTTAATTTCTTGCTGTGGGAGTGATAAGACAATCTCATGCAGCATTTCCCTGTCCAATGTCCATAGTTTCCTCAACCACTAGTTCTTTAAAAGAATCATTCCTTAAGGAGGCTGCTTCTTACCATTGCTTGATTTTTTTGTTTTCTTTTTTTTAACAATAAAACTATTCATTTCTCAGTTTGATGGCACATTTAAAAAATACTTTTCCTAGCAACAGTCTTTTTTACTGCATTTATCTTCATTAATCTCTATTATTATCTAGTTATCCAGTCTCTAAAGCACTCAGCTCCTCTGCAGCTCAGAGGGCACTTCACACCATATATCATTTCACACAATCAGTTATGACATTGCAGTTCTCAAGAGAGGAGGAAAAGGAAAAAGATTCCTGAAGTGAGATTTTAACTTGCAGCCCTTCCTGGTTATGCAAAAGCGATCAGCAGACAGCAAATCCAGTAGCTGGGAGTCAGACTTCTTTGCACAGACTGTGTTCATAAATGCATACTTTTAAAATATGAAATTAATAGAAACCCCCAGTGAAGGTAATAAAATTATCATTTGAGATAAAACCAGTGTCATATAATCTTTGAAAAAGATACCTGATGTTAAATTGACTTGTCAGTTTATCATTTTGCAACTTTAGAAAAAAAGATAATTTTCTTTTCTTTTAAAAATTACTGTAAAAGTTTTTTGAAGCACAGTTCTACAACCTCCAAACTTTCTAGCTTTCATCATTTTATGTATAAGTCTACTCATTAGGAAAAATGCATATATTATTGATAAAGTTGTAAATACATTATCTTTTAGAGAATAGAAACTGTACTTTTTAATCTGTGACATGTTTTGTATTTTCTGAAACAGCCTATTGAACATTGCAGATAGCAATTGATAGGTGTTATTGTGTACTAATTATGCACTTGAACTCATATCTCAGTTGTAAATGTTGTACTATTCACTTTCTTCTTTATAAAATCACCTGACAAATTATTGTAATAAAGACTGTGAACAACATGATACAGGTTGATTTTATTGTATTGTTTGTCCTAAAGATGATACATTTGAAAAAACATCCATAGTTATTCAGATCTGGATCAACATAGTCTTGTGTTTGCAATATGACTTCAGAGGTTGAAATAAATCTTTAGGATTTATTTCTGCCTGCTGATTTCTGCTCCTTCCATTAAGCCAAGAGACAGAATCTGTGTGCTGGACTGATATATGGTGTTGGTCAAACTATTTTGGTCCTCATCACAAGGCAAATAATGAGTCAGATAGTGGGATAAAATCTATGATGATGTAGGATATTTGACACATATGTTCCTCACCTGACTGTGGTATGCACAGGAATAAAGGAAACAGGCAAATGGCAACATAATAATGGACAAAGAATAAAAAGGAATAAAAGTGTACTAATATGGGTGGGAGCAGAAGTCAGACAATTACATTATACTGTGGCCTGTATTTGGAAGGAGGAAACACGCACTTGAGCAAGGATCTCAGGCAGCACAGTAAACAGGATATAATTTCTGACGCACAGAAGAAACAGAACTTTAAGGGTGGAGAAATCTCCAAAATTGGAGGTTCCCACCCAGGAGACCTGCAATTATGACTAGACTATGGGTGCTGAAAAGACTTATACATGTTGCAAAGATGAGAACAAACACAAAGTTGTATACACAAAATATCAATGATATCCAACTGCCTTCTCTCACTTTCAGATCGCTGTCACCTACAAATATTTTCCTGAAGCACCCCCTTTTGCTAAAATTTGTTCGAATTGGTTAAAATTCTTCACCCATAATATCACTTGGTCATGACAGCCTGTAAATAATACAGGATATAGTGTCTTAAGAAAGACATTACCTCACATCAAAATGTTCACAGGTAGCGACAATCAGGGATTTATTTTGGATATGGAGTTCTGCAATGTTACTGGAGGAACTGGTGCTAATAGGAATCATGTCACTATGGGAGGCTATCTTTCAAACATCAATATGTTACTGATTCTATTATCAT
>VZZY01010811.1:0-29243 GCA_013400335.1 Eurystomus gularis | reverse complement strand
GGGGCGGGGGGGCGGGGGGAGCCGAAATATCTTCCTTTAGTCAGAACCCTGCTGGGAAGGAGGGAGGGTAGCGTCTCCCCGGTGGAGCCACCCTCTTCTCTGCTGCATCTGGTGTTGGGCAAGGCGGAGGGAGCTCGGCAAAGCTGTTTGGCACCTGTGGGAGGCAAGATATTGTGGGAATGAAAATGTCTTCTGTGTAGACTGGTTGTGATGACTAGAACTGGAGCTGGTAGGAGTCAAGGGGAAGGTCCTGAAGCCCGCTGGTGCCGGAGGATTTCTCTTGCTCTGCTGGTTTAAAATGTGAGCTGAACCAGAAATACGTGGGGTTGGAACTAGGCACTGTTGTCATCCCTACGCAGGGATGGTAGCAAGGGGTAGAAGCCTTGTCTGGGGTAAACCAGGGCACTTTGGGTCCTTAAACCTGCGACTCTGCCTTGTCCTGGTGTTTCCCAGGTCTGGCAGCATTCCTGGGGGAGTCAGGAGCCCTATTCCCCTTTCCACAGGCCCCAAACCAGCTTCCTCACCCCAGTTTATGGCTAGAAACCGAAATGACTTTCTCAAAGCCTTGAAATTTGCATTTGGCAAGATCCAGCCGTCCTTCTTGAGCGTCTCTGCTAGGGAGTGGCCGGGCTTCTTATTTATAATAACACGATACAGCCAAGCGTCCTGCTCGGTGTGACGGCCCTTGTCACCCGAGTCACAGCAAGGAAAGAAGAAACCCATGGGGGGACCCACGGCTGAACCCCCACTTCATTTGGTGCTCTCAGGGTGTCGGTGATGTGCACCTTGAGCCCAGCTGCCTCCCACCTTGCTTCTAGATGGATTTAGGGCCAGATAGCATAAAATAAATTATTGCTGTGGTGCTGGTGAAGTATTGTCTAGTGGGGATGGCTGCATGTGCTTGATTTTCTGGCTTCTTAGCCCCATCCTTGGGGCAGTTTTGAAGCCAGACATCGAACATCTCTGCTTGCTTTGCTCACCGTGTGAGCAGGCGAGGGGGGAGTCATACCTGTCGCTCTGATAAAGCCGGTTTTGTGAGGAAAGAAGAGTTTGTACTGGGTTTTTACTGGCTGCAGCAGCCGCCGTGCCTCAGCACAGGGCTGAGTGTCCGGGGGCAAGACCCCTGGGTCTTTTTCTGTTGCTTTGGGGCTTCCTTGGAGATCTTGATCTTCTCCTGGCTTTGAGCTGAGACGAGGAACCGGCTTCAGGAGGCTTGAAGGGTTTTGAGGGCGTTACTTAGGAGAAAATCTGCAAGTACACCAGTAAATCTCTGCTCCCTTCCTGGTGGAATAATGGCCATTGTTTGCTTTCCCGGCCGGCGAGGTGTTGGCTAATGCGCGTTTCCCACAGGATTTGAATTCTGGTTGTGGCAGAGCCTCTGCCGCGTGACGTGTGCCATGCGTGACGTGCGTTCACCTCGGCTGATCCCTGACGGCGCAGGCTTTAAACCTCGGATTTCAGCCCTACCTCCGGGAGACTCGGGGCGGGGGGAGGCTCTGCTCTGGGTGCTGTTTGGGCTTTGGGTAGGACCTGGTTCCTCAGCAGCTTCAGGAGAGACCGGGGAGAGCTGAGAATGGGGAGAGCTGCGAGCCAAGGAGAGCGATCCCGAAACGGGTGCTGGAAGGGCTCGGATGCCGGAGGAGCAGTTCCGCGGAAGGCAGGGGACAAAAGGAAGCTGGTGGTTGTTTCGGACACAAGATTTTGCTTCGCTCCATCCATTAAATCATCTCAAGCCCTACCGTGGCTTTTTGGGGGGCTGTCACCCTCAGTGGCCCACGGAGCACTTGCCCCAGTGGCTGTTACTCCATTCCTGGCATCATCCAGTGTAGATAAATGGGGTGTGGATGATTTCTGAACCCCCTCCCAGGCCAGACAGGCAGCAGTTCTCCTCGTCCCTGCCTTAGTGTGTATTAAATTCTCTGGGGAAACACCCAAAAAGGTTTTCTCATTTTGCTGCTTTCGCTTTGAAGCAGCATCTGCCAAAAAAAATGCTAATGTGGGATTTTGGTCGGTTGGTCCTTTGTGCCTTGGGTGCCGCGGCCGCTTTATAATGACGGGTCCGAGGGAGTTGAGAGATCATTGTCACCCTGGCCTCAAGCCCCTCCCTGGAGTCCACAGACAAAAGAATTACTCTCAAAATGGCTCGGTCACTTCTGCGCACAGGAAAATCATCCCGACAGCGAGCTGAGAGCGGGGTCTGGAACTGCCGAGCTTTTAATGTGGGTGTAAAACACTCAGACTCGCCTCCGCCCTCAGATTCCTGCGAGAGGGCCGAGGCTGATCCCACCTCACCAACACCGAGCGCGCAGGAGGGAAGATGACTTTATTAAACAGAAACATCTGAATGGCTCATCATCCTCAAGCTTAAAATAGGGCCGTCAAATGACTCCCGAGTCCCGGCTCTGGTATAAAAATCTCTCTTCTCCCCCCAAGCATCAGCTGTGAAAACTCTGTGGGTGTCGCAGGTTCCCGTCGCCCGAGCTCTCGCCATCCCTCTTGGTGCCTCCGTGGGAGCTGTGCTGGTGGGTGATGCCTTCCCCGGTGTGGGGCAAAGCTCCTTTTCTTTAGGAAGGAGACAAAAGATTAGCGTCGGAAGAACAAAGGTAGGAGCCAGCCTGTGGAAATCGAGGACGGGTTTGTCTGTCGGAGGGGAGCTCATCTGGAAAGCCAGTGAGAATCGTGCGGTTTTAGGGGGGGGACCCATGACCTGGACCGTTTCCTGAATTATGACTGAATTTCCCTTTGGAAAGTAAAAGCTGCTCCTCCCTCCCTCCAGCTCCGTGGGTATTGTTGAAAGGGGCCACTCACTGTTTTATTCTCTGGTGTTTTATTCTCCTCCCTGTTACCCCCGCAGGGTTCAAAAGCTTTTTTTTTTTTCTTTTGAGATGAAGGTGACTTAATGCCGCCTGTGCCGCTTCCCTCTGCTCACCCAGAGCTTCCTTCTCCACGATCCAGGCTTTGTTCCCCCCCCTGCCCTCGCAGGACGAGGTATCGTGATCGTTCTTGCCCTTGCTTGATTACTGTGTAATAGCGGTGATTAAATGTATTATCTCACCGCATCCCCGCGGACTCTGCCTTGTTTAAGAAGCAGAGCGCTCCCGGGGCAGGGAGATTCCTCACGTCTGACCTAAATCTCGCTCTCCTGGGAAAGGATTGTTTATCTTCCCCCAAATTAAGCAGCAAGCAGGAGGCAAATTCAGCTTTCCCTGTCGCCAGCTCCCTCTGGGGTTGGTTTTGAGCGAGTCCCGAAGTGCTCGGCTGGAAGAGGGGCTCTTGACACGCTCCCTTCCTCGGGCTTTGTGATGGTGTTTGCAGAGTGGGCTGGAAGAGGAAGGCTTGGAGCTCGTATCTTGAGGGTTCTTATCCCCAGAGTAGCTCCTGGGAGCCACAGAGCTGGACTTGAAATTCATCGACACCCTGGAAAACCCGGTGCCTGGGTGCTCCTTGAATAGGTCTGGGAGAGAGACTCGACTTTGACTTCAAATCCTTGTTTTGGTGGAAAGCAGGAGTAACGGCGAGCTGTAAAATGATGGTCTTGGGCCAACGGCAGGATTAATTTTCAAATGGCAGAACCTTGTGCAAAGCAGACGTGCTGGAGGGGACGAGCATCCCAGCAGCTCTCCCCGGCTTTGCTGCCGCTTTCAGGGGCAGGAGCTGCCATCACAGACTCCCGAAAGCGGTCCTGTCCAAAACGCCTTCAGCAAAAATGAGTCCGGCTCCTCTTCTCCTGGGAAACTCGAGATGCTTTTGCTACGGACCATCCGGAAAAGCAATAAGAGGAACAGTCGACGGCCGGCGTCTCGGCCCTTCCCCGTCCTGCCTCGAGTCCAGCCCCTTCCCCAGAGCTGCAGGTGGTTTAGCTGAACGTGCTCACCGATTTATTGTATTTAATTATGATTTTTACAGTTCCGTGGTGCTCTTTCGCTCCCAAGCGGCTCGTTCCCAAGGACCAGCGTGTCTGCTCTACCTCAGAGTTGGTGTTTCTGGGAGAGCAGGAGGGGATGGTGGGGGAAGAAACACGGCCAGGAGGCAGGAGCAGACACTGGAAACTTCTCGCTCGCTGTCCTTTTTATCTTTGGCGTTTCCACCCTTTACTCCCACCACCTGGCTCCTGCTCCCTGAGCCGTCTCCGTCCGCTGATTCTCATTTCTTTGAGGTTTTTCTATTTCAAATATTTTTCAGTGGAGAGAGTAACTCATTACTCAAGACGTATTTGTGTTTCCGTGCACTTTTAGAGAGGGTTCTGTTTGCCGCCGCTCTTGTGACCACTGATCTTTGGTCGGGGTCTGTAGTGCTGACGAAGCCATGAAGGAAAACGAGTTTCTTCCCAGCCCTGGTGAGTTCTGTTGGCTTTGGATTGGAGCTCCCAAATGAGGTGCCGTGAAGCACGTCTTTTCCTGGGATCGCTGGGATAAGCCCCAACCGGCGGATCTGGAGTTTCAGTGAGGTCAGCGCTGGGCTGCTGACGTGAGCACTGACCCGTGATGGAGGTGGAAGCTCAAACCCCATCCTCTGTGGTACCTTCTCCTCGCCTTCAGCGAGCAACTCTTCTGCAGAAGGCAAAATTACTTGTTTGGGGGGTTTTTAGCGGACTTCCCAATGTCCATCCTGGCCTCAGCTCTCTTCTGGCTACTTAGAAAATAACCTGGTCTTAATTCTGCCCCTGGCCTCTCGGATTAAAAATGGCTTTATTTCTCCGTGTTCTCGGCGCGCTGAGCTCTTCACAGAATGCCCGGTGGTTCGCTGGTGAGGAGAGATTGAGGAAAGGTTTAATGTTTCTTTACAGCAGCCAGAAACGTCGAGATAACGTTACAGAGATTGCGTCTCCTCTGTCTTTCCCTGGGCCTTTTCCCAACGCGTCACCCGCTCTCCGGCCGGGACACGTCAGCGCTATCCGATGACTTTCAGGAGCGTCCCGTCCTGTGCCTCCATCAACAGGCTCGTCAGCCAAGCGCAGGGGAGCGGGAGGGAGGGAGAGGTGCTAAACTGGGGCAGTGAAATCACTCCTGCCTACGGGGGTGGGAAAGAGAACCCCCGAGAGGGATCTACAACGTGCTCCTGAATTCACGAGCTCTCGTGGCAGCTTCGATGCCGTGGGTTTAATGTCCTTAATGTGATTTATCGGAACAGATCTATTGATGCAGAGAATTTGTTGAAGTTATTACTCACTGCTTGGCCTCCTGGCCAAGCTCAAGCGTTTGGAAGTGGTTTATGTTCCTCCGGAGGGATGGTGCCGCGCTGGCTGCTGATCTCACAGGGTTTCTTCCATCTCCAGCTGCGGGGATTAAGAGCGTTGGCTTGACTTTGAGTCCAAGTTTTCCATAAGAGCTTCCTGAGACAAGCGAATGAAATATTCAGGCTTTTATCTTCCAGAGCCATGGAAGAGGTTTTTATCGTGTGCCTTGCTCGGGAGAGTTCTGCTCACAAACTTCGGACCTTTGTTGTCTTAGCTAGTGGAAATCAGATTTCTCTTCATGTTTCTTTAACTGTCTTGGGGGAAAATCTCTCTTGTTTCTTCAAGCAGCTGAAATATCGGTTCACCACGACGACCGAATAACCTTTTTGTTTTCCCTCATCTAGATCTCAGCTTTTTGTGCTGCTCAGTGATGTCATTTCGAAGAGGTAGAGGTATTGCATACCTGCGCTTAAAAACCAAAGCATGGCTGGTTTCCTCCTCTCCAGTAACCGGCGGCCGAGTGCCCTGTTCCGTAACTGTCTTGGCTTTTGGGGATTGACAAAACTTGGTGGGTTTGGGGGTTTTTTTTTTTCCCTCCCCCTTCCCTAAAAAAGCTGCTGCCGCTCTCAACAAAAGCTGCTGTTGTGTTGAGGTGTGTTGTGTAAGCGCTCTCCTGACATCTAAACAGCTCTGCCCAGCCCTCTGCGCACCAGCAGGATGGTTCCAGCGCGGCTTTTCTGCTTTGGTTTCTGCCTGGTTTGCACTTTGGAGGAAAGAAATCTCCCTGCTGTTCCCATTCACAGCCCTGGCCTTGGAGTTGGGGGGAAACTCATCCCAACAGATTTTCTTTTTTTTGGAGGGGATTTGCAGGCTGAGGGCAAAAAAAAATGTGTTGGGGGATTTCTGTGAGGCCAGCGCGTTGGACGTGTCCGTGGAGGCTCCAACGTCTGCCACGTCCCTCAGGTAGTGTCCACAGCTTGGGCTCACCACCCACTTCTGGGCGTTCTTCTCGCTGGTGCCACCACCTGCGGGTAGAGCCCAGGTGAGGAGGGAGAATATTCCCATTTTTGGAGCATTCTAGGACCTGTCTGGGGAGAACCCGGCGCCCGCTGCCGCCCTGGCCACTCGTTTGGCCGAGCTGAAGCCGGCGGCAGGAGCGGGAGGAAGGGCAGTGCCTGAGGTGTGCTGTGTCCCCGCGCTCGCCTTGCCCTGCTCGGACGCTGCCGAGCCGAGCTCGATGACGTGTTTGGGCGTGCTAACGTTCAGACTTTTTTTTCTTTTCGGCTAAAATATGAGGCGCAGCTCAAATCTGTCTGAGCGACTCTGTTTAAAACCAGAGCCAAGCCGGTGTTTGTCCTGGCGCTGCCTAATTAGCGTGTTCGTTTGCTAGATGAGCGAGGATCTGACCCGAGTGCCTCGTTACACGCTCCTTCCAGTGAAATATTTGTCTGCAGCGTTTGACCAGGTGCCATCACCACAACTTTTTAGCTGTTTGGGGTTTTTTTTCCTAGCGTTACGTCACGGTCACGAAGACCAGACTATCTCTTGCTGGCTGAAAATAATCCCAGGCAGCTGAGGCCGGTGGAAGACAGGCAGCTATTTATTTAGGTTGATTCAGCTTCCAGTAAACAGCTCTGAGGAATTCTCTGGAATCGCCCGTAGGGATTGCTCCCAGAATCACGGAAGAGAGAAACTTTGGGGGACGTGGTGAATTCATTTTTGGCGAGGGCTTTCGAAGGCCCATCTGTTTCCTTTGGCCGGAATGAACCGTTGGGGTCTCTCAAGCTGTCTTCTCAGGGTCAGAGTGATGAGTTGGTTCATTTTAGAGGTGTTTGAGCAGATCTGGAACTAGCAGCTTTCTGGAAATCGAGTCGTTTGGTGACGTGGAATTTAACACCTTCACTTCTCCCAGCAGCGCGTGCGTGGCATGACACAGAACCGCCTTTACACGGCAATAAAAAGTCGTGGTGATAACGAGATAACTGAGATGTTTTCATCTGGAAACCTCCAAGTTTTGTCCTCTGACGCTGCTGGTAACGGAGAGAACTTGTTGTTCAGGAGGACGCACGGCAGACCCGGCCGGAGCCGAGCAGACCTCATCGTCTGCGTGTCCATCCTCGCGCTGGGGCGTGATGAAGTGGTGCTTGTCATGGTCAAACAGGAATTATCTGTTTCCCAATCAGCAGCAAACTCGTTTGGAAATGAGCAGGAGGGAGGGGGAGCTTCCTGTGGCAGAACTGGGTGTGCTGGGACTGTCGCGACTGCACCAATGTCCCGACCACAGGCTCCGGACTCGACTCACCCTTTCTGCTCACCGGCTTGATGGGGACGGTCGTTGTTGTCGCTTCCCAAATCGCTACGTGAAGGGATGAACCGACGCCGCGGGCTTGGGGCGGTGAGGGAAGAGGAGGGGGTGAAGCTGATGCTCTGGTCAGTGCTGAGATGCTTTATGTCATCCTTAAAATCCTGGTGACACCTCCGAGATAAGGGTACCCCGTGGTGTCACGGGGGATGGACCAGACCTTGCCTCCTCTGCCCAGGACTCGTGTTGTCTTGCTTTTAGCGTGTGGTTAAGGCAGCGGAGAGAAGATTTGCTGCTGGGTCCTGTGGCGAGAGAGCTTTAGTTAAATCCTCATGGAATATGGGTTTGCGCCGATGATTAAATATTAACGCAGCGAATCTCCAAGGGGATGAGGCTGGCGGCGCTGCTTGGGCTCGCTTCGATCACGGGGCTTTTAGAGGCTTCTGTGTACGTCGTTACGGATGGGTGCTTAAAAAAAGGCTTGGTTGCTATTGAACAGGTTATATTGCGATGCCCGGGATGTCTCCTCCATCCTGGTGGATCTCAGCAAGTTCCAAAGCTTTGTGGTAAGGTGGTGGAGCTGAGCTTGAGTGGTTTCAATGTAACGCATGGAGTCATGTTTGGGAGATGCTCCCAAATGCAGGCGAGGAGAAGAGGGAAGGGACACAAGAGGGTCTTCTCTTAAAGGTCTTTTCCAACCCAAACGGCTCCGATGCTGGTGCTGAGGGACATGGTTTAGCGATGGGCTCGGCAGGGTTGGGTTTATGGTTGGAGTTGATGATCGTAAAGGTCCTTTCCAACCTAAATGATTCCATGAGAGGTGAAGCAGGGCAGCCAGCTCCAGAGCCCAGAGCGTTCCAGAGGGGAGGAAGAAGAGGAGGAGGAGGAGGGGGGCCAGCTGTGAGAAACTTCCAACACAAACACCAGAGCCTGTCGGGACAAACCTCCTTGTCTTCAGAAGGAGCTGGGAGGGGGTGGAAGGTGTTTGGAGCCAGTCGTTCTGTGATCGCCTTTAGCAAAAAAGATTTGTCGCAGATTTTTTTTTTTGACCTTCTTGTTTAATATGTATTGAAATGAGAACTTTGATCACCCGATAAGGGGATCAGAGGGCTGCTGGGTGCTGCTGTTCCGTGCCTCTGCTGCTCCTGCTGAAAGGAGGATCACATCACGGGCAGAGCCCCTGTCCTGGGAGCTCTTGGCCCCTGCAGCCAAAAAAACCCCAAGATGGGAATTCAGACCTCAGTGATAAACGTTGGTGCATCAGCTCACGGGTGTTGCACACCACGGTGGTTAGGAAAAGCCCCGGGCTTGGCTTCAAGCGGAAGGGTTGATGTTCTAGGCCTTCTAATCAAAGGTCCTGGAAATCATTTTAAGTTAAAGCATGGTCAGCACATCTACCAAAACACTGCAGAGCCCTCCCCGTTCTAATTAATAGCTGGCAATAATCCTGCAGAGCCATCTAACTGCATCGAAGGCAGTGATGTAGGCACCTACATCGTTGGGAGCCGGGCAGACCCTCGCCCGTAGCACCACAAACCTGAGCTTGGCTGGTGGGAACAGCGGAATTAATCTTAAGAAGCAGGAGAGAAGTTCCACGTGGCTTGCCAGAAATCCTCACTGCCCTAAGAGAAGCTGGGGTGAAATCAGCCCGTAGCACGTGCTGCTTCAGATGCCTTCAGATGTTTGTCCAAGCCAAGGCGGCGTGTCAGGCTTTCTGGGGGTGCGTAACAACCCTTAGCCCTTTCTGAGTGTGGCTTTATTCTTTTCACAGGATCGTCTACTTTCAAGAAATCCCTCACCCCTGAGGTAAGTTCTGCCCCACGAGCTGCTTTGTTCCGTGGCTGGGGAAATGTGTCGTTTCAGCTTTGCCTGCTGTTTTCCCAAGCTCATCCCTGTTTGGGGTACACGGAGCGGCGGTGAGTAGTCAGCTGCAGGTGCTCCTTTGGGAAAAAGAAATAAATTTGGGAGCATTTCTCCTTCCCAAGGGAATCTGGGTGAAAACCCAGCTTGTCCTGGAACTGCGAACAATTCTCGTGCCACCCAAACAGCGCGTCTTGCCACGAGCAAGATGTTCAGCTCGTTTCGACTGAGAAACCATTTAACAGCCGCGTGTGGTAGAAGGCGATGAGTCAAACGAGCTCTTGCAGCATGAATCAGAGCAGAATCTGCCACCTTGTGAAAATGTTTCCTCAAAGACTTGGCCTTAGTGGCAGAAAGGACAGCGGTGGGCTGCGCTTGGTCCAGTCTCCCTTACAGCTGATCTGGTTGGGGTGATGGTGGTTAGGAGAAAGCAAACCCTTCAAGGTGGTCTTGCATGAAGATGTTTCCCTTCTGGCCTCAACCACTCAGGAGTCAGTTGGTTCTTTGAAGGCATTTCAGTGCTGTTGCCGTCTCATGGCACCTTGTACCGTGTCCTCCCTTCACACGCAGGGAGCTGGGGCTTCAGCAGCGTTCACTGCACAGGCTCCATCTCTGAGAATACCAAAATTATGGTCCCGGGCAACCAGCAGCCTCGAAGACATGGGGTTTTGCGTCCTTGGTTCTTACCATCTTTTACTCCAACCCTAGATGCCGGGTTCTTCAGGCCAGCCAGGCTCACAGACGATAAAGAAAGGGCACAGAGGAGTGGACTCCACGGGCGAGACTACCTATAAAAAGGTAAGTTCCCTCTTACACAACTCATTTGCCTCTTGTCATCCTTCTCTTCGCAACAGCAGACACATCTCATGATGTTCAGCGTTAGATGGTGGGTAGCAAACGTCTGTGACAATCACTGGAGAAGATCTTGGAGGGAAGGGAACCGAAGGACTCAATATATTCTTGGCTTCTCTTCCGTAGCCTTCTAAAGAGGGGATTATTTTTAAACTTTGCTCATTAACAACACTTTCTAAGCCTCTTCTGGCTTGCTGGGTGCTTTCTGGGCTCTTTGGGCACAATAGTTTCTCTAGATCTTGTGGCGTTGCTGGAATTTGCTTTACAAAGGCGAAATTGTTTGAGTATTTCTAACAAGCCTGTAAATGTGGGTATTTTGTGGCTGCTGCTTCCTGTTTGTTGGACTTCATTAGATTGGGCCAACTCTCTGAAGTGAGGTTGGCTTCTAGGGTGTAGGTTCGATGGGTAATGGCTTGATACGGGGGTTGTGTGAGGAAAGGTCTGAAATCCCTAATCCAGAGGCGCCTCCGTGTGTCAGGAACTGCTGCGGAAGGGAGGAATTCAAACGATGTTTCTACAGAAGCTGGTTTTTGTTCTGCTGCCCTTTTTGAAACCGCTCGTGTCTTCAAGACTGGGATCTGGCTTTGTCTCCCAGCAAATTCAGAGGTAGAAGGTTAGATGGCACCAATAAGAGAGAAAAGTGGGAGCTGGTGGAAAACACCTGAAGTGTTTGTTACAAGGGTCCCAGAATCCTGGTGGGACCTGCGTGGGATTTCTCTGGGAGCGAGACTCATGGACAGTCCATCTCGTTTTCCATCCCCTCCTTTTCCAGGGATGGTTCAGTTGTTTTTTAGAATTCTTTGCCCTCTAAAAGCGATTGTAAACAAGCAGTCAGCTGCTCAGCTGCTCACGCTGGCTAATGGGAGAGAAAAATACTTGTTCCTTGGCAACCTGGCCCCGTGGCTCTGTGTGCACAAACAAGGCAGCATTGCTGCGCCGGCTGGAAGTTCTGCTTCTCAACGGGGAGATGGTCCTGGGAGCTTAAGCTGGGCCAGGTGAACTGAGCCCAGAGCAGCCCTCAACCCTTAGAGGTAAGGAAGGAAAGGAGAGTCTGGTTCTTCCTCCTTCCCCATCGAATGCTGAAGTAAATACCAGATGCAGACAGGGAGCTGAGGTAGAAAAGGGCCTTGTCAAAAGCTGAAGATTCTTCCAGATTTTCACTGAATCCCAGCGTGGTGGGGGTTGGAAGGGACCTCTGGAGATCTTCTGGTCCAAGCCCTGCTCCAGCAGCTCACCCAGAGCAGGGGGCCCAGGATCGTGGGCAGGCGCCTTTGGAAGCTCTCCAGAGAAGGAGACTCCACAAGCTCTCTGGGCAGCCTGGGCCAGGCTCCGACAGCCTCCCACCAAAGAACTTGCTCCTCCTGCTCCCGTGGAACCTCCTGGGTTGCAGTTGGTGCCCGTTGGCCCTTGGCCTGGCGCTGGGCACCACTGACAAGAGTCTGGCCCCATCCTCTTGCCCCCCAGGGGCCCTTGAGCTCTGGAGCAGCATTGCTCAGCTGCCCTCGGAGGCTTCTGTGGTGCAGCTCAGCAGCCCCAGGGCTCTCAGCCTTTCCTGGGCACAGAGCTGCTCCAGGCCCCTCAGCATCTCCGCAGCCGCCGCTGGACTCTCTCCAGTGGCTCCTGGTCTCTCTGGCCCTGGGGAGCCCAGCGCTGGCCCCAGGCCTCCCGAGGTGGCCTCAGTGGGGCAGAGCAGAGGGGCAGCAGAACCTCCCTGACCTGCTGCCCACACTTCTGAGAGCACCACGTATTGCTCTCTCTTCAGGGAACCGAGCAGGTCTCTTGCAACTCCGATAACAGAAAACCAGTTAGGTGGGGTAAACGTTCCCATGTGTTTTACAAGGCTTCATGGAGATTGCGTCTGGGGAAAAAACTTGAACCGTTTGTCCCCCCGATTCCGCAGTGTCCTGTTGCCAAACGCTTTGATCTGCAGTGACTTCATGCACGTGGCAGGGGACTGGGCTTTGTTTAGCTTAAGGAAACAAACACAAACTAGTTGGATCGTGAGCCCTGGATCTTGTCCTGGGTCCGGTTGCTTTGTGTAGAAGCCAAGTGAAGCGTCCGTGAGCTGCAGAGCACAAATCCGAGCTGCACCTGCTCTGCAGCCTCAGCGTTTCCAGCAGAGTTCACGTCTCCGTGCTCCGGGAACTGCCAGGCCATATAACACCAGGGTGTTGAGCAGGCTCTCCGACCATCCAGACGATGGTGGTCTGAGATGACATCATGTGCTTCAGAGGCAGCAGAGGACCCTTGGTGTGAGTAGCTGTTAGAAGAACACAGTCCTGCATTGTTCTTGGGCAGTTTGTGCCGAGGATGCAGGATTCGTGGCTCTGGTCCTCGTTTCAAAACAACAGTGAACTCTGTAGGGTTAAAGAGCCACGACCTAGAGAGGAGGGCAGGGGAACGTGGCAGCACCACATGGTAGCACCACACAGAAGCTGGCCATGCCTGCCTGGTCCTGCAGAAGAACCAAATCTACGCAAGGGCAAGCTTCAAAGTGCGTAGTTCCAAGACCAAGGTGACAAGCAGTGTGTTTATGGGATGTAACCTGTCCCTGGATCTTTCTGGGGTGTAGAGACCAGTGCTGTGGGAGCATAAAGTGAAATTTGGTCCTTTTAAGGAGCAGCTGGATGTTGATTCCAGTTCAGGTCCTTTCCTGTTTGACCACCCAGAGGGCAGGGCTGGAGCAGGATGCTGTTCCCATCTCCAGAGCGATGTCAGTCAATGAGAAACGATGGAAGCTGGAACCAGTGGTTGTAAAATACCCTAGCTAAGTGCTGGTTTAAACTGGGACCTCTCTTTAGCTCCTTTCCTTCCTATTTCCAGTCTGCTGCTCCACGTTAACTCCTTTTCCCTGCCCCTCCAGACGACATCATCTGCCTTGAAAGGTGCCATTCAACTGGGCATCACACACACGGTTGGAAGCCTCAGCACCAAACCCGAAAGAGATGTTCTCATGCAAGATTTCTACGTAGTAGAAAGTATTTTCTTCCCAAGGTCAGTGTTCCTTTCTTCTCTCTCCGTCACTTTGGTAACGAGTAGCAGGATTAGCCCCTAACCCTGCTTGTGCATGAGGAACCCCCCCAAACCAGGACGGTTGAGTGGAGGAGAGGGCACAGGCCTGAGCAGAGCTCTCGAGCACTGCTTAGACCAGCTCTGGCTCCTGCCTGCGACCTGCTTCTGAAGAAACTTGTGTGTATCCACTGTCAGGTGGGGGGACAAACGCAGGCCTGCTGTGTCCCTGTAGGGTGGGTGCTCTCGGGGTGTCAGAAGCACCCAGGCAGTGGCTGTTTGCTTTTAGTGCAGTTTCTTTAGAAGTATTTCAAATATAAACACTTAGGTGTGCTTCTCCCCTTGCTCAGTGAAGGGAGTAACCTGACCCCAGCTCATCACTACAATGACTTTCGGTTCAAAACCTACGCTCCAGTGGCCTTTCGCTATTTCCGGGAGCTTTTTGGGATCCGACCAGATGACTACCTGGTAAGTGGGTGGTTGGAGCAGGCTTCCATTCGTTGGGTGCTCTGCATGGTGGGTGTTTGTCCTCTTCCCCCTTCTCGGAGCTGTGGAGGATGTGGGGTCCCATCATGAGGTCCGTAAGCACAGCCGTGGATGCTCTACGTGACCTGGGGGTTGGCGTCTGTTAACGTTTGAAAGGAGGAACCTTCATGCTGAAGTTCCCTGTCGATGTCTCTCTCACCTCTGTGTTTCTCACCTTGTCCTCCTCAGTACTCGCTCTGCAATGAGCCACTCATTGAACTTTCAAACTCTGGGGCCAGCGGCTCCCTCTTCTACGTATCCAGCGACGACGAGTTTATCATCAAAACGGTTCAGCACAAAGAGGCCGAGTTCCTTCAGAAGCTGCTCCCTGGCTACTACATGGTGAGTCACTTGGGCGAGGCTTCCTCTGCTGGTTGGGGAGGGTCCCCCAAATGTACAAGTGACAGATATTGCTGTCTAGTGTCGGGTAGATCCCAGAATCCCAGCGTGGTGGGGTTGGAAGGGACCTCTGGAGATCTTCTGGTCCAAGCCCTGCTCCAGCAGCTCACCCAGAGCAGGGGGCCCAGGAGCGTGGCCAGGCGCCTTTGGAAGCTCTCCAGAGAAGGAGACTCCACAAGCTCTCTGGGCAGCCTGGGCCAGGCTCCGACAGCCTCCCACCAAAGAACTTGCTCCTCCTGTTCCCATGGCACCTCCTGGGTTGCAGTTGGTGCCCGTTGGCCCTTGGCCTGGCGCTGGGCACCACTGACAAGAGTCTGGCCCCATCCTCTTGCCCCCCAGGGGCCCTTGAGCTCTGGAGCAGCATTGCTCAGCTGCCCTCGGAGGCTTCTGTGGTGCAGCTCAGCAGCCCCAGGGCTCTCAGCCTTTCCTGGGCACAGAGCTGCTCCAGGCCCCTCAGCATCTCCGCAGCCGCCGCTGGACTCTCTCCAGTGGCTCCTGGTCTCTCTGGCCCTGGGGAGCCCAGCGCTGGCCCCAGGCCTCCCGAGGTGGCCTCAGTGGGGCAGAGCAGAGGGGCAGCAGAACCTCTGGCTACAGTCTTCTGGATGTCCCCCAGGAGACCACTGGTGTCTTGGCCACAAGGGCCTGTTGCTGCCTCATGGGCAGCTTGTCCCCCAGCACTCCCAGGTCCTTCTCTGTGGAGCTGTGTCCCAGCAGGTCACCCCTCCCCTGCACCGGTACAGGGATTTATTCCTGCCAGATGACGATGACGTGATTGGAGATCTGATCTGTGTCCCAGCTGAGTGGTAGCTTCTCTCTCAACTGTCCAGTGACACAGGGACTAACAGAAACGACCTGGGTATGGTGACCCTGGTGTCCAGCGCAGGGGCCTCAGACCTTTGTGGAAGGTCACGGGCTGCTTGGAACCAGCTGGGAACTGTTCATTGCTTCCCTCCTGCGCAGCATCGGCCCTTGTCCTGCAGAGCTGTTCGTGTGTTTCCTTTCCCAGGGCTGCGCTTGGCGCTGGCTGCCAAGGTAGAGAGGTGAAGAACTCTGATTTGAGGCTTCTATAGATAGAAGCAGCAGTTTGGAGAGCAAAGAGAGGTTAATTTTATGAAAGTGGCTGTAGCAACAAAGGCTTCATCAGTTGTGGAGCCAAATCGGATCCCACCCTGAAGACGATGTGTGTGTGATTGGACTGCTCGTGTTTTCCATCTCTGCAGAGGTGGATGGGCCATGAGGGTGTCCTGCTCTACAGAAGTGCCTTTGGACTTCTGGTGCTGGCAGAGCCACCGGCTGAATTCCTTAGACTGCTTCTGAGCCCGCAGATCTCTTTGCTGCGATGATATCCCACAACCACGTTGGTTTTCCTCACAATCCCGTGTAGTTTCTTCTGCAGCTACAAGAGTTTAGATCCATCTCTATCTTGAGGCATTTAGCTTGGCCTAAGTGCCGAGTTTCAGAAGGCCAAGCAGGAGACCTTCGTTTGCTCTGCAGCCTCCCCAGCTTAGCTTCTTTGTGAGCGAGCAGCAGCCTCCTTCCTACGATCTTCTCTGGCCCACTCAGCTTTGCAGGGAGGTTGTGGACAACCCGTTGGCTCCCCGTGTTCCCCCGTCCTTGTCTCTTGGCTTCTCTGGCAATAACTTTGTCGTTGCCAGCTCCGTTTCGATAGGAAGCACAGGAAGGAGCAGATAACTCCTCTAGCTGGCACGCCTTTGAAAGTATTTCTCTGTCTTTGGCGTTGCAGAATTTGAACCAGAACCCGAGGACGCTGCTGCCAAAATTTTACGGCTTGTACTGTGTCCAGGCCGGAGGCAAAAACATTCGCATAGTGGTGATGAACAACCTACTGCCACGCTCTGTCAAAATGCACCTGAAGTACGACCTGAAGGGCTCCACCTGCAAACGCCGAGCGTCCCAGAAGGAGCGAGAGAAGGTCTTCCCAACGTATAAGGACTTGGATTTTATGCAGGACATCCCCGATGGCCTCTTCTTAGACTCTGACATGTATAATGCTCTGTGCAAAACGTTACAGAGAGACTGTCTGGTAAGTGGAAGGGTGGAGGGTGGGATGGAGAGTGTGTGTGGAGAGTTCCTCCCTGGTTTCTGAGCCTTTCCCACAAGAAGGAGATGGTGACTGCCACCCTTTTAGCCTGTCACAGAATCACACAGAATCCGAGTGAGGTGGGGCTGGAAGGGACCTCTGGAGATCTTCTGGTCCAAGCCCTGCTCCAGCAGCTCACCCAGAGCAGGGGGCCCAGGATCGTGGCCAGGCGCCTTTGGAAGCTCTCCAGAGAAGGAGACTCCACAAGCTCTCTGGGCAGCCTGGGCCAGGCTCCGACAGCCTCCCACCAAAGAACTTGCTCCTCCTGCTCCCACGGAAGCTCCTGGGTTGCAGTTGGTGCCTGTTGGCCCTTGGCCTGGCGCTGGGCACCACTGACAAGAGTCTGGCCCCATCCTCTTGCCCCCCAGGGGCCCTTGAGCTCTGGAGCAGCATTGCTCAGCTGCCCTCGGAGGCTTCTGTGGTGCAGCTCAGCAGCCCCAGGGCTCTCAGCCTTTCCTGGGCACAGAGCTGCTCCAGGCCCCTCAGCATCTCCGCAGCCGCCGCTGGACTCTCTCCAGTGGCTCCTGGTCTCTCTGGCCCTGGGGAGCCCAGCGCTGGCCCCAGGACTCCCGAGGTGGCCTCAGTGGGGCAGAGCAGAGGGGCAGCAGAACCTCCCTGACCTGCTGCCCACACTCTGCTGGATGTCCCCCAGGAGACCATTGGTGTCTTGGCCACAAGGGCCCGTTGCTGCCTCATGGGCAGCTTGTTGTCTCCCAGGTCCTCTGTGGAGCTGCTCCCAGCAGGTCACCCCTCACTGTCCTGCTCCATGGGGTTATTCCTCCCCAGGTGCCACACCCTGCACTTGTAGAACTTTGAGAACCGAGGTTTTTTGGTGGTGGTGTGGTCAAGAAGCAGGACCTGAACCCCAGTTTTGTTCAATATTTCCAACCTGAATTAAACCCGGTGCTGCCTCTGAAAGCGGAGGAAACACCCTCTGCCGAGGTCACGCTCTGGAGCAGGACAAGGTCGGGGGAGAGGGGTGGGATACGTGACCCAGTCTGGTCTCACGCAGGGTACCACCGACAGCTTTCCCCTGACTCCCTTGGGCGGCTGTAGATGAGCTGACTGTGCACGAGCTGTGGATTAAAAGCCATCCCCTCAGTACGCTCGGGGCTCTAGGCAAAAACGCTGACCGGCTCCCGAAAGCGTCTGCTCTGAGCTTTTCACTGGGCCTGCAGTCCTGAACGAGCCCTTGTTGACTTTCTGCCCAGGTCCTGCAGAGCTTTAAAATCATGGATTACAGTTTGCTTGTTGCAATCCATAACATCGACCAGGCACAGAGAGAGCACGCGATGGCGGACGGGACGTCCCAGGCCGATACACGACGACCTGCTGCCCAGAAGGCCCTCTACTCAACAGCCATGGAGTCCATCCAGGGGGAGGCCCGGCGAGGTGGCACCATAGAAACAGATGACCAGTAAGTCTATGTCAGGTGCTCTTTGCAGTTGCTGGGTCTCTTAGAATCATGGGCTGGTCTGGGTGGGAAGGGACCTTCAGAGCTCCTCTGGTGCAAGCCCTGCAGGGAGCAGGGACATCTGCACCTAGAGCAGGTTGCTCCGAGTCCAACCTCCCCTGGGCTGGCTCCAGGGATGGGGCAGCGACCACCTCTCTGGGCAGCCTGGGCCAGGCTCCAACACCCTCAGCACCAACAATTTCTTCCTTCTCTCTCACCTAAATCTCCCTCTTTTATACCCAAATTGGGATTAACTCTCATCTTCAATAAAACTGTCATATGGAGGGCAGAGGGCTCAGTTCTCAGGAGGTTTGTCCTGCTGAGGAAGCATTTTGCTCCAGCTCGCTGTCAGCTGAGCAGTAGCTGCCTCCTGCGTGTTGACGCTTGTTGAATAGTTCACATAATATTCAACCCACGCCAGGCTGCGAGAGGGAGGCAGTGGGGTGTGAGAACAGCCTGTTTCACGTTGGTGGCCTCTCCTCTTCCAGGATGGGAGGCATTCCAGCCCGGAACGCCAAGGGGGAGCGGCTGCTGCTCTACATTGGCATCATCGATGTGCTGCAGTCCTACAGGTAAGAAGCATTTTGTGACGGTTGGGTGTCACCTCAGGGTGAAGAGCGGTTCACAGCCTGCCCCTGTTGGGTTGTCAAGGTTGGCTTTCGAGAAATAAAGTCACAAATAAACATATTTTTTAAAAAATTTCTTCAATTACCACTTTGTTTTCTTGAAGTTGGGTATTTTGGGATCCGTTTCTGGGTCTTGCTGGTATTTACTTCGTGTTCCTGGAATAGATTGCCTCTTCTGAAGATGTTTTTGCGGGCTGTGGTGGTTGTACGCAGGCGCTGTGCAGGAAGTGGCAAGGGAAAAAAACAAGCAGTGGCTTAAAATGGCCATAACCACTTCTACCTATGAAAGAAAAAGTAGCTGTAAGGCTTGTTTTGTGTTCTGTTCATATGAAAATGTGACGTGCAGAGGGTTCTGTACGTCAAGTCTCTGTTAAAGGTCATTGCAAGTTAACCACCCTTGGTAATTACGCCTGTGAAACTCTCCCCTTGGGAGTGTGAACTCTGCAGCCAGCGCTGGTGTCTGTGGAACAGCCTGAGGAGGCAAAGAGAACCCACAGCCAAAGCAGTCGGTGTTTGGAGTGAACTGGCCACTGTGGCCAGAAGCCAGGCTCGGGACCAGGCAAGCACTGGGCACGCGGTGTGAAAACCGTTCTTAATTCTTTGTCAGGTTTGTCAAGAAGCTGGAGCACTCCTGGAAAGCCCTTGTACATGATGGGGTGAGTAGAAAACCCATCATTTTTAATTTGTGTAGCAATAATATCAGTGTCTTTTAAAACTACGCCCGCTCTCCTTGCTCCTTCTGGGCACAAGACTCTGGATTTCTGAGGCACGTTTCTGCTTGCTTGTTCACGTTTGTCCTTTGGACTTGTAGGACACTGTGTCTGTGCACAAACCCAGCTTCTATGCCGAAAGGTTCCAACGGTTCATGTGCAACACGGCGTTCAAGAAAATACCACGTAAGTGCCTCCGTGCGGCTGAACCCTTGGCAATTGCTGTGGTCAACAGCTTCTCCCTGCTCAGCAGCTGTGGTTTGGGAAGGTGGCTGACACCAAGAGCTTTAGGAAGTCTGTTGTGTTGTGACACCTCTTCCTTCCTCCTAGACTGTTCTTGCCTCATACATAGAATTCCTGAATCATTTTTGTTGGAAGAGACCTTGAAGATTGAGTCCACCCCTTCCCCCGGCACTGCCAGGGCAGCACTAACCCCTGGCCCTCAGCACCACATCTCCACGGCTTGGAAACCCCTCCAGGGATGGGGACTCCACCACTGCCCTGCCCAGCCTGGCACAGCCCTTCACAGCCCTGCCCACCAAGAAATTCTTCCTCGTGTCCAACCTCAACCTCCCCTGGGGCAACTTGAGGCCGGTTCCTCTTGTCCCATCACTTGGAGACAAGAGATCTCCCCCCTCCCTGGCTCCAAGCTCCTGTCAGGGAGTTGTGCAGAGCCAGAAGGTCTCCCCTGAGCCTCCTTTGCTCCAGGCTCAACACCCCCAGCTCCCTCAGCTGCTCCTCACCACCCTCCTGCTCTAGACCCTTCCCCAGCCTCGTTGCCCTTCTCTGGCCACGCTCCAGCATGACCTTATAGGAGCTGTTTCAACCATCAGCTGGTTTCTCCAGGGCATAGCCCTTGCGCCTGACTCTGCTGCTGGAAAGTTGCTGCGTCGGGTCTTTTACTGCTTCCTGAACGCCTTAGAAAAGTGCTGTCTTGGTTTTTGTCTTTCAGTGAAGCCATCACCTTCTAAGAAGAGCCGTTCTGGCGCGGCGGTTCCTCGGCGGAGCTGTCAAGGAGGAGTGCCTTCCCAGTTGCAGATGTCGTGCGAGGCAAAAGCACAAGTAACGACAGAGGCAGATGTAGAGCAAGGTTGGTGCCAGAGCTAAAAAGAAAAAAAAAAAAAAAGCCTAGAGGAGTTATTTTTCACAGAGGAGTTATTTTTCATAGAGAAGTTATTTTTCAGCTTGTCTAATCGAAGCTTGCTGCCTCCTGAGCTGTGCAAGACTTCTCTGCGTTGTTTTGGGATCTTGCCAGGCCTGTTTTCTGGGAGGGGAAAAACCCAACAAACCAAAACAGATGAGACAAAAAAAAAACCCCTCGTATTCACCAAAGGGCCTTCGACAGCTCCATGGAGACGCCTGGAGGAGCAGCCGGCCTGTTAAAGGCTTGGCTGTTTCCAAGGATTCTGCTGCCACAAATGCAGGGCAGGATGATAAACCTGTTCCAGTAAAAGCCAGTCAGGAGGAGACCGGGTTGTGGAGGTGGGGAGTTGTTAGCTCGTGTGTCTTCATGGGACCTTTCAGCCTCGTGGCCCCTGAGGCTGCGTGGCTGTCCCCTGTGCCTGGTCTCTTCCCCATGGCGTGTCCCAGTGGGGCTGGGGGCAGGGGAGAAGCTGGGCAGTTGTGTGGAGGCTTGGACTTGGAGCAGGGAACTGCTGGTTCTTCAGTACTTGGGTGTCTCCGATGTCTCGGGTGGGATCCAGCACAGATCCCGATCCCTGGTTAGCATGGGAGCTCATGCCACACGATCCCACTTGTTGTGCTGCTGATGGAACAGTCTGTGCTTCAACTCAGGTTCCCACCTTGGGCGCCCAGATCTCCTGCCCAGGACCTTGCTGGCAGACGAAGCCAACAGCGATTCCATCGCAACAACCCTGTCCACCTCTTCCCTGGGCAGCGGGGGCCTCAACTCCCCCGCAAACAGGTAAGGCTCTCGCAGTTGCGGCGCAGGGCAGGCCGGTGACTCCTGCAAGGCGGGTTCCTGAGCCCTGGGAGGACTTTGTGCCGCTTCCTGGCTGTTGTGGCTCTTGGCATGCTTGCAGAAGTGCCCCTTGGGTGGCCCCTGTGGTGTGGAGCAAGTGCAGCACTGTCGGTCGGAGCATGTGCGACGGGGGAGCATCGTGTCGCCGTCCCTGCGTGCAGCCCGTTACCCGTGACGTGCTCTTGCATCTTCTGCTTGGGCTGCAAGGGGAAGGGGAGGGGGGTCCTGGTGGCTTTTAGCTCCGTGTGTGTGTTCTGCATTTGATGACTTTGTTCTGGAGTCGAGGTAGTTGTGCTGATTCCAGTGAGTTGGTGGAAGTGTGGCTGCTGAGACGTGCGTGAAGAGCGTTGGTGTGGCGGGGGGGGATGCCGCAGATGACCTTCCTGCTGCTCTTTTCAGAGGGTTGGGCTCTCTCGCAACTTGCTGACTGGGTTAGCGCTGAGCTCCTACAACTTCTCGGGAAAAGAGGCCGCAGGATGTGTGCGGGCGTGGTTCAAAATGTCTCGGAAGCTGAAATGCATGGAGAGCCCCGAGGGAGCTGGTGGCTGCCTTGGAATGTGTCGTGTCTTGCTGAAGTAGTAAGACTGGCAGGGACGAGGAGGAGCTGTGGTCAGAGGACAATCCCCTTCGTAGAAGTGGTTCTGAGGTGTTCACTTCCCGGAAGCCACCAGAAATCATCCTCCCCCACTGAGCTGCTCAGTGGCACTGGTGGCGGTGCCTGCTCTCCCCTGAGCTGCAGGAGAACAAGATGCAATCGTCCTTAACTCCTCTTACAGCCCCTGTAAAACACGGAAACTTCTTGGTAGGGATCCTAAACCAGAGCTGCTCCTTTCCAGTCTGTCAGCATGCCTGAGGTGTTCTTTTTACTTACTTAACTGCGGGTCTCTCTCCTTCGATCTCTACGTAGGTCAGTGGGCGTACAAGTGCATAAAGCTGACAGCTCAGCAAAGGATTTGACTAGAACAGCTCCCGGCATCTTCCTGTCTAGGTGAGGGGAGGAACCAGCCTCTGCCTGAACCCTTCTCCCGTGCGGAGGGTGCTCAGTGGTGCTTACCCTGCGCTTTGGCCTCACGCTTGTTGCTGGCCAGCGCTTACAGAGCTGCCGTCCGGTCAGCTCGCTCCTCCAGCGCGCTGCTGTGACGCAGCGTGTCCCTGCACGCAGCTCCACGGTCCTTAACGGGGCTTGGCTGCTCAATGGTAACGCCTCTGAGGATGGCCTCATCCTTACCCCGTGTGGCGCTGAGCACCCTTCTGGGTCACAACACAGGTTCTAGTAGGTAAGACCAAACCTGCCGCTCCCTTGGGTTGAGTTCCGAGTGGTTCCTCGGATGCAGAGGCCGATGGGTTTGTCCTGGGTAGCTCCAGAGTGGAGCAGGCCGCTCGCCGTGGCCTGCAGGCGCTCCAGCCTGTGGTTACACTTTGCCAACATCCCCTAAGACCATGTGCTGGCACCAGGCGCTGGTAGGGAGGTCCTGAGGGGAGAACAGGACCAGCGTGTTTTCCAGTGCGGGGCCTTGGGATCGGAGCTCTCTGCATCAGGCCTCTTGTCAGGCTTAAATCCACTTTGGTGTGACCACGGGAGGTCCGTAAAGTTCTGCAGGCCCTGCAAGGGATGAAAGCGGTTTGTGGGGCGCTGATTTATAGCAACAGAACTCACTGAATGGATTTTAAAAGGTGGTTTGTTGGGGTTTTTCCTCTCTGCAGGACCAGCCAGTCTAACGGGGGAGGTAACCTCTTAAATCTCTGTAGCCCTGTACAAACGGGAGCGATCTCACCCCAAATCCAGGTCCTCGGCCCAGCTTGGTCGTTAACCTCTGGCAGAAGCGTGCTGGTGTTGGGGACACCGAAACATCAGCACAGGCCACTGGGAATGGAGGTTCCTGACCAGCGTCCTGCAGCAAGAGCTTCTGGAGGGCGGTCTCCTCATCTGAGGGGGGCTTCTCTTTGAAGCGCTGTTTGGTGGTGGCCGTGGCACTGCTTGGTTGATGGTTGGACTGGATCTGAAGGGTCTTTTTTGAACCTAAATGATTGTGGCTCATCCTGCGTGAGGCCA
Source organism: Eurystomus gularis (assembly GCA_013400335.1). Taxonomy (NCBI): domain Eukaryota; kingdom Metazoa; phylum Chordata; class Aves; order Coraciiformes; family Coraciidae; genus Eurystomus; species Eurystomus gularis. The sequence continues at coordinate 6,196 of VZZY01010811.1, read as the reverse complement.
GTGCTGCTTTGTGCTGAGGAAGACAAGCCTCGAGGGCTGTAACCAGCACTGCGCGTCCTCGCCTTGAATTTCAGCGTAGGTCAGAAGCAGCGAGTGGCTGGTTGAAGAGCTCGGACCCCCATGTCCCCATTCGGGTGTTGATCCAGAGGTGTTTGTGCGGGACCATTGTAGCCTGATGACCCAACAGCTCGATGCTTCCTGTACTCCAGCAAGAGGCAATTGAATCTCTGCTAATTAAGGCTGGGACAGGGCCTGGGTGTTTGCTCCAGGAGGGTCGTGCCAGCCTGGAACCTCCTCTGTTTGTCACCAGTGAGCAGAGCCCTGAGCACTTGGCCTGGGGGAAGTGCAGGAACATCTCCTTGGGTGAGGGCCCCCCACCCTCTGCTGGGAGGCCAGGCTGGGAGAGTTGGGCTTGGTCAGCCTGGAGAAGAGAAGGCGCCAGGGAGACCTTCTTGGGGCCTTGCAGGACTTAGAAGAAAGCTGGGGAGGGACTTTTGAGCAGGGCCTGTTGGGCCAGGCCAAGGGGAGATGGTTTGAGACTAAAAGAGGGAGATTTAGGTGAGAGAGAAGGAAGAACTTGTTGGTGCTGAGGGTGGTGAGAGCCTGGCCCAGGCTGCCCAGAGAGGTGGTCGCTGCCCCATCCCTGGAGCCATCCCAGGGGAGGTTGGACTCGGAGCAACCTGCTCTAGGTGCAGATGTCCCTGCTCCCTGCAGGGCTTGCACCAGAGCAGCTCTGAAGGTCCCTTCCCACCCAAACCATTCCATGAAGTACACACTGACTTGACCCCTCACTTGAAGGGAGGGAGAGAAGCTGTGGTCACCGTAACCTCAGTAGGAAGCAGAGCGAGGTCCAGGCTGGTACTTGGAGCTCCTCAGCCAGCAGGTCACGGTCACTGAGGGATCGTGAAAGAAGTTGGGGAAATGATGGGAGGTGTTAGACCAAAGCAAGTCTTGTCCTGTGCCCCACATTTCCTCCCTGGCGTTGTACCCTGCCAGGCTCAGCGTGCCCCTGTTACGGATCCTGCTGTGGGGCTGCAGAGCGGAAGACGTTTGTAAAAGCTTTGCCAGGGGCTGTTTGAAACAAAAGTGTCTCTGTCTGGAGAGGCCAAGACCTGCTGAGCTCTGGTGCTTTGTGGTTTCTTTGTCCCTGGGCCGTTTTCACCCAGAATTATGTTGCTGAGGCGCTCGAAGAGCTCTGTAAAGAGGTGCTGCTGCTGCTTGGCTCGACAGAAGATCCTCGTTTCTGCCTGTAGGACTTACCGATGGCTCACTTGTAAAAACTGCTTTACAGGTCTTCCTCTTCTGTCTCCCCAGCGGCTCCCCCGGCCCTTCCCTCCCCGAGCGCTCCGCAGAGCTGAGAGAGCAGCTCGAAGACCTGCAAGAGACGGAGATAAGCTTTGTGAGTATCCCTCCATTCAGGAGGTGGATGGAGAATTGCTGGGGGGGGTTTTGGGGTCCGTACTTCTGGGAACGCAGGCACTGAGCGGGATGCATGAGTCGACCGGAGCAGGAGCACATGCTCTTCAGCCCCCTCTGGTATGTGGCAGCTCAGCTGACCTGGAGCAAGGCACCATTTGTGGTCTTAGTGGTCATCTGCTGCCCCAACTGGGAAGTGGGAGGCAGAGCAGAGACATTAATGACAGGACAAGAGGAACCGGCCTCAAGTTGCAGCAGGGGAGGTTGAGGTTGGACACGAGGAAGAATTTCTTGGTGGGAAGGGCTGTGAAGGGCTGTGCCAGGCCGGGCAGGGCAGTGGTGGAGTCCCCATCCCTGGAGGGGCTTCCAAGCCGTGGAGATGTGGTGCTGAGGGCCAGGGGTTCGTGGTGCCCTGGCAGCGCTGGGGGAACAGGTGGACTCGATGATCTTCAGTGTCTCTTCCAACCAAAACGGTTCAATGATTCTATGATTGCTCCTTTTCCTGAGTGCCCAGCATGGGTCTGATGGTGGAGCTAAACCAGGGTGAGCTGACCTGGCTCGTCTCTCCATCCCTATGACCCGTGAGAAATACTTCCAGACCCTGTTTCAATGTCAGGTGGTGGTTGCAATAAGCCTGACCTCAGCAGCCGCCTCCACTCTGCCTGTCCCGGGGTGGAGAAGGTTCAGGGGAAGCCCAGGCAGGAGATCTCCTGCTGCTCCTCACAGGCAGCCCCCGTCCCAGCATCTCCCCCTCTTTTCTCTTGACAGTGAAGCGACACCGAAACCGCCGCCATGGCAGCAGATTGTTCTGTGCTCTGCGTGGTCTGTGGAGTCTGAGAAGCGTTCAGCCCCTGTTGCCGGTTTATTATTTTTATTTTTATTCATTTTTTTCTGAGTAATCTTACCTGGACAAGACCCCTCGAAGCTGGAAGGCTGATGAGCTACACGCAGCGGGATAATATTAACAGAGACCGCGGCAGCCCCGCTGAGCTTCGGGCACCGGGAAGTCTCCTCACAGCAGAGCCCACCGCTGTGTCCCTGCCGTCCTCCTTCCTTTGAAGCCTGGTGGGTCAGGAGGAGAAGGAGGAGGAGGAAGAACTGCTCCACCTGGACTGAAGCCCTCTGCAAAAGGGATCTGACTTTGAGGGAGTTGGCCGATGCAGACGCCACAGACCCTGCGAGAACGGGCGACTCTTCGGAGTTACCGGGGAGGGAAAACGGGCATTAGAGCCTCGTCGGGGCAGTTTGCGACAGAGCAACGTGGTTTTATTTTGTATTTTAAACAAGTTTTTAATTTAAATGTTTCTCTGAATTCAGTCACATCGCTTCTTTTTAGTCCTGCGATATAGTCTTTTTTTTTTTTTTTAATTTTTTAAAATAAATAGGGTTTTTTTTCAGTGTTCCACCACAAAGTATCCCAGGGGAGGGAGGCAGAAGGGGGGAGCAGAAGCTGCGCTGACCGTGGACAAGCTCCTCTCCCCCTCCGGCCGCTCCTGGCTGCCGGAGTCGCCTCCGTTTTCACTCTCGCATCGCCCCGAGACAGCGCCGAGGACGTGGGACGCGCGAAGCTTTGCAGACGTCAGGGAGGATTGCGATTTGCTTCGTCCCCTGGTTTTTAAACCGAGCCCTTTGGTCCCTTCCCCGCCGAGCAGGGAGAGCTTTGTAAGGGGCACGCTTGAATTTTTTTTTTTTTAAGGTATTTCTGAAGCCAACGGACCAAACGCCGCCTGCTCCGATCCCTTCCCCGGCCTCCGTCCTGCTGCGGGGCCCTCCCCGTTGTTACCGCTCGGCTCCCCGTTGATACCTCGTCTGGATCGTAGCCGTGCTCCAGCAACAGCGGCGGCTTGAAACCGGGATCCCGCCCGGACCGGGACAGACTTCTGCCTCCGCGGGGCATCTCCAGCCCCCTTCTGAAGCAAATCAGAAGCCGAAGGGAGGGCTCGTTCTGCTGCCGTTTCCCCGTGGCGATGCCGGGTCCCCACCGGTGCTTCTCGTCTCCATCTCCAGAGCAGATGTTGGACTGATGTTTATTTTCACTCAATGCTTTTTTTAAAGAAATGAAGTGACTCTTCCCCGTGTTCCCGGTGGGTTAGAATCTTCTTTTTTTATATATATTAAAAAAAAAGTAATTTAAAGCTTGCCCTTGCAGGGAGCGCAAGGGCTTTCTATACTAATTAGCAATGATTGCTAAGGAACAAAGAATGTAGTGGTGTAGAAAGGGATTCGTTTTATTTTGAGTTGGTGTTTCAGAGCCAAGTCTCTTCCCACCTTCCACTTGAACCCTTCAAAGTGGACGCGACGCAAGCGGATATTTTTTTAAGAAGAAGCATTTTTCTTTCTCTTGATCCTCTGATGGTTTTGTTCTCGAGCGGAATGGCCTTACTCCGGGTGGCCGGATCCCCAGGGGGTTGGGTGGTTGGAGCGCCGGGACAGTCGCTCTTCGCAGCCTCTCTTCGCTTTTCAAGGGCTTTCAAACTTTTCGACGCCGGTTTTTAACGTCACGACGAGCCCCGTGAGCGGGAGGACGCTGCTGGATCCCCCCCCCTGTGCCCCCCACCCCATCCAGCAGGTTCCACTTTATAGCTGCCGTAACTGTCTATATTAGACACTTGTTTCTTACCTTCCCTCCCAGCCCCGACTCGCTTCGTTTTTTTTTTTACCGGGAGGGAAGAAAACCAAGTCTCCATTATTTTTTTCGTGATTTAATATTTATGAAGTTGTATTTAAGTGTTGGTTGGGGTATTTCTTTGTTGTTTTGTTTTGTTTTCCTTTCCCTGGGGATAGTTACTCGGCGAGTAGGGAGGTGGGGGGGTGGCGTTTATATATTGACCTCTGCTTTGTAATGGGGTTTCAGAACCGCTTCTTTTTTTTTGCGTGTGCGTGTTTCAAAGTGACGGGCGATGAGTTTTCAGGTCGTCTTCAACACCCGAGCAGCTTTTTCTCCAGTGTGGGGAGGGGACATCCCTTCTCCGGCCACACCAGGAGCTTCTCTGGCCACACTGGGGAGCAGCCAACACTGCCGTGAGCTCCACATCAACGCCAGGTGATGGGATGGAGCGTGGATGGAGCTCTCCTGTCCTGCTTGGTGTCAACGGAGCATGGATGGAGCTCTCCTGTCCTGCTTGGTGTCAACGGAGCATGGATGGAGCTCTCCTGTCCTGCTCGGTGTCAGCAGAGCATGGATGGACCTCTCCTGTGCTTCTCGGTGTCAGTGGAGCATGGATGGAGCTCTCCTGTCCTGCTTGGTGTCAACGGAGCATGGATGGAGCTCTCCTGTCCTGCTTGGTGTCAACGGAGCATGGATGGAGCTCTCCTGTCCTGCTCGGTGTCAGCAGAGCATGGATGGACCTCTCCTGTGCTTCTCGGTGTCAGTGGAGCATGGATGGAGCTCTCCTGTCCTGCTCGGTGTCAATGGAGCATGGATGGACCATGCCTGCTCGATGTTGGAGTGTGGCTCTGGACCTCTCCTGTCCTGCTCAGCGTCAGCATCGCCATTGTCACCACTGGAACCCCCAGGAGCATCAACTGGGGGGACAAACCTGTCCCCGTCCCCGGGGAACAGCTCGCGCCGTGCGTGACCGTTGTCCTTTTGGCTGTGTAACGCTTGTGGCCTCGTCCGCTGTTGGAACCACGCGCAATACACGGTGTGCTGCTGAACCCACCGCTCGCCTGTCTCCTCTGTCTTGGGGGGGGTCGTGGGTGGGGGTCAGGCCCCCCATGGGGTGTCTGTGGGGTGGTGGGGGGTCAAAGATGCCCTGGTTTTGCTGGGACAGTTTTTCAGCCATGGTCTTCAGGCTGTGAGCAGTTTGGAGTCATCCAGGGAGTGACCCAAGCTGGCTCCAGGCATATCCCAGACCAGAAACGCGTGAAGGGGGACGTTGGCCGAGGACGGGGGGGCTCCTGCTTGGGCTCCCCCCAGTCCTGCTCCTCTTCCTGCTCCCGAGTGCCCCTTTCCCACTCATTGTGACCACCTCGCTGGGCTAAGTATAACTTTGTTGACTTTCTACTGGCATTGGTATTAGTTTGGCTGATTCATTAAATCCGTTTTCATTTCAACCTGTCGCTCTCGTCTCCTTTTCCCGATCCCCCTTCCCTGGGGAGGGGTCACCGGGTGACAGAAGGGCTGTAGTTTAACCCCGGGTACGGGCTGAACGTAAGATGGTTTCTTTGGCACCCAGCATTTCTTTGGGGTCTAATTTAAACAGCTCACCTGGAAGAATGACAGACTTGCAATCTGAGAGCATTAAAGGGTTGAAGTTTGAACAGATTTGATGGAGCGGTGACATCGTGTTGGTGATGGGCAGGGTGGTCTTGTGAGGAGCGGCTGAGGGAGCTGGGGAGGGTGAGCCTGGAGCAAAGGAGGCTCAGGGGAGACCTTCTGGCTCTGCACAACTCCCTGACAGGAGCTTGGAGCCAGGGAGGGCTGAGATCTCTTGTCTCCAAGTGATGGGACAAGAGGAAGCGGCCTCAAGTTGCCCCAGGGGAGGTTGAGGTTGGACACGAGGAAGAATTTCTTGGTGGGCAGGGCTGTGAAGGGCTGTGCCAGGCTGGGCAGGGCAGTGGTGGAGTCCCCATCCCTGGAGGGGTTTCCAAGCCGTGGAGATGTGGTGCTGAGGGCCAGGGGTTCGTGGTGCCCTGGCAGTGCTGGGGAACGGGTGGACTCGAGGAGCCTCAAGGGCTCTTCCAACCCAACCAATTCAATTATTCTATGAAATAGGATGTTCTTTTAGTTCCTTCTTATTGTCTTCTGTTATTTGTAGCAAGGGATTCATATCCAAGC
>VZZY01010805.1:1385-12129 GCA_013400335.1 Eurystomus gularis | reverse complement strand
AGTGCAAAAAAGTACCTATTTTTTTTAATTTGCCTTAAACAGCTCTTTACTGATTTAATTTGATGCCTCCCTACCTCTTGTACTGTAGGCCACAAGGAGTGGTCGTTCACTGAACATTTGCTCCATGCCACTTTGTTTTTTATATATGTATTAAATTATCTATTTGTCCTTTCTTTTTCATTCTAAAGCAGGACAGGAAGGCACTCTAAATAGGGCCCAAGCCCACTCAGTTGTTCCCTCTTATTGTTCCTAGTTTCCTTCTCCAGACTTCTTTAACTCTCACACCTACATTTTTTTAAACATGGGGTGAAAACTGTGCATAGTACGGAAGATGTACACATACTGATCCATGTACTCAATGAAATTACAATGTTTGCCTGGGGGGTTTTTGGTCATTTTTGGAATTATAACTGATTTTGCATTACAATCAGTATTTTTCATCATGCTATTTTTTCATATAACTCTTATAAATCCAAGATATAATTCCTGTATAATACCAGTCAGTTCTGAGTCTATTACTGTGTACGTAAAATTGAGATTTTTTTCCATCACTCTACATTTACATTTATTCATCATATTTATTTCACTTTATGACTCATTCAAAATTGTGTGATTCTTCTGTAATTTTGTATGATCTCAATTTATTACTCTGATAACTTAATATTGCTGACAAAGGTTTTTAACTCATTCACTTTTCCAGATGTTAAAGAGTACAAACCCAGCATGGATTACTGTGGGACTTCATTCTCTCTTCTATGAAAATTGCCCATTTATTGCTACCTGTTATTTCCTACCTTTTAAACAGCTATATTCTCTCTCATCCCATGGTAGACTACTTTCTTTAAGAGTAAAATCTTTTAAATATCCTCACCAAAATGTAAGGGACGTGGTCAAAGTTGGTTTTGGTTTTTTTTATAAGTTAAAGTATATTTATCAAGCAAAGGTCTGTCTGAAACATACAATTAATATTATAATGATGGTAATGTAAGCAATCAGCTAACAAGGACTTTAATAAGGCTGTCAGTTGGTTCATTGAAGTATCAAGAAGTGAAAGAAACCATCAATAGTGGTAAGGATGATGGTAACTGACCAAACTAATCATATGTAGCTGCGAATAAATTAATATACAGGCCTCTTATAAATATCTGTCACCCAGTTTCTATTACAGGGATATTGCAACTTCTTAAACTTTCATTATTCTCCTATAACAGTTTATAGGAGTTATAAACCATTCAGCTCCGATTTCAGATCATTCTCATCACAGTGTAGTGTTGAGATGTAAGGGCTGACTTCTTTATATCTAGAGCTTGTTCAAATATCATTGAATGACAAGACAAAAGATGTAAATATTCAATTTTGTTTTCTGTGACTTATAAGACACAGATTTCTACTACATATAGCCCAGGAAAGGGGAAAATTATCTGTAAAAATAAATCTGCACAGATTTCTTATTTTCACTTGACCAAAACTCCCTCAGACTGATTATCAGACAACACACTCCAACCAAGTTCTTGCAAAATTGTGTGTATATGTACCTTTAGCATTTATCCAACAGGCAGATGCTCTGGCTTTAAGCTGAGAAAGTTGGTTTTACCTTTCTAAACTCTGTGTTATATTTGGCCAAATCTTAATTTACTTTGTGATGAGTGAATTTCAGTTCACCCAAAGTAAGAGCAAAAAGATTATATTTTTGCCTTGCTTTGCCTTGCCTTGTCTTGCCTTGCCTTTCATACGGAGCTATGAAAAGTCCTGTTTCATTATGAAAATTTGGCCAGAAATAGATACTTTGAAAAGAATGTTAAGAATAAATCTTACATTATCAAGGGCAGCTGTCTCTTGTTTGTCTGTGAAAGTAATCTTCCTTCATATCCTGATATCTTAGACATAAGGAAATGATTCACCTTTGACACAAGAGAAAAATGTGTTTAGTTCTGAGGCTGTATTTTTTTTAATACGGGGATATATGATTGAATTATATGCACTGGTATTCACATAGCCATATGGGTCAAATAATAGAAGTAATTTCGTAGATTAACATAACAAATATTTATATATCTCATTGCTTTTGAAACTGTAAGTTTCACAAGCACATATTCTGTTTTATTTCAAATTCATGCAGCACTCTTTCCCTCTCTCACAGGAGCTAAAATAAAACAACAACTAAATATTCTAATAATAAAACTTTTTGGAGAAGTGGACTAATACATATTTTCTGGAAAATAATACTGTTTAAGACTACATCAGAGCAAAGTTCTCTGTCTATCCAAAGACAGTATGCTGTCTTTGATACTGTCCACTCCCATAATTATACTTCTAAGACAGTGAACTGAATTTGATCTCTAGCAAGTCACTAAGCTTTTATGTTTAATATCAGAAAACTAAAAATTTATTAAAATAATTTACTGAATTGGTCTCTACAATAGTTCACTTTTCCAGAATCTTGCTATCATTTAATTTAGAGAAACATTTAGATATTAATTTAATGTCACTTTAGGAAGCATCTAAGACAGATGTGAAAAAAATCCAATAAACAATTATTTTAGGAAAAATATTTAAAAATACATTTATGGATTGACTTGCAATAAAGACAAAGGAACATAACTAAAATACTTGGAGTAAAAATGGTTTAAAACTTATTATTTGTTCCCAACCAATCCCAGAATGCTTGATAATGTAGAAAGAGCAAAAAATGTAAATATGAAAGTTGATTCAATGAATGCTTTCTTTATTAATCCTCCATTCCATGTGAAGAATGTCTCAGGACTACAACGTCCACTTTAGCAATATAGTCCACCACAAGTTTACATGAAATTTTGGCTTGAGAAACAAATTATTTAACTGAATGCTAATAATATTTTACTGACTTTTCATAAGAATTAGCCATAAGTCACCAACTAGATCAGAGCAAAGTGTTAATAACAAGATTAATGCCAGGGACATTTTCATGAGGTGTGTACTGACAGGGTTATATAGCCAGTCATGGAGCAGCAAGAAGCTCCTGGCAGCTGAGGATTTGTAGCCGCATTCCAGCTACTATCAAGATGGCAGATTTTTTTCTCCTGCAAACAGGAAGAAGAAAGTAAGCATTTCTCCAGCTTCCAAATGTAGGGTGGTTGTGAATTTTCCCAGCTGACGCTTGCGAACGTTCAGACATAAAATATATTCCACTCCCCCTTTTTAGCTCTCTATTTCCATTTAAACTCTTAGGACTTCCACATTCAAGGTGTGATTTTGTTGTGGGACTTCATATATCTAGAGCTAGATTTTGAAAATGATAATGTTTCCTTTTCCAAAAGAATTCATGTTTCGGAAATTACATTTTCCCCTTTCTTCAGCTGTTGAAACAGTGTATTTGCATGAACAGAAACTCAGTACCTGCAGACTTATTTATTATGATCCTAATTCATCACACTGCATCAGTGATTACACTGTTGTCAGTTGTGTTCAGGCAGATACAACCCAATATTTCATTGCTGATGCCAATGGCATTGGTAATGCCAATGGCAGGCAAGCCCAGGTGAGGCAAGGAAGAAAGAAGGGAAGGGACCTCATTACAGAATCATTAGAATCAAAAATACATTGGGTTCCAATGCAATGTGAAAACTGCTCCTTCCTAATCACTGTTATTTAATTCAGTTGATAGTCTTTTCACTAATCATGAAGTATTTTGTAGAATTTGTTTTAAAAGCTTCACATAGATAATCTAATCATGTATTTAAACACATGAAAAACATTGTCCTTAATCAGAACACTGCCAAAACTTATATTTATTTTCATTAAGTACTTTTGGAATACAATATTCAGCATACGGACAAGGCAGGACTCCTTTGTTTTCTTTTTCCTAAAATCATATTTTATTTTCAGAAAGTCATTTATCTGGAGAAATCATTTTAAAAATAGACAAGGACAGTAACATTTATTGAATGTGGTTGTGATAAATCTCAGAGAATGGGACTGAAAAGGTTTGGTTTAACTTTTAATTGTTGCCACAGTGCAGAGTAGTCTGGAAAAAAAAAAAACACAACTATTTTCCATGCCAAATAATCTTCTCCATACTAAACTGCTATTTAGTTTTTGGGAGACTTTTTCCCTCCAGTCACACTATTATTTGAATGACTTCACCCTCTCCATAGATGATTAGGGACTGGAACAAATTAGGATCCAGCTTCATATCATTCCTTGTCAGAATATTCAGCCTCACTGGCCATCTTTTAAGCAGAGAGCTCACCCAGTTCAAAACTTTTACATAATATAAGCATGTGTAAGATACTACATCTTCCCTCGCATGGTACTAATAATTGTACTGCTCCCTTTTGATGCTCATGTGGAGGGTCTTCTGGAGTCATGCGGTAAGTAAAGCCTCCCAAAAGGCATTGAACTTCAACTCTGCATGCCATAATTTATTGCAAAACCATCTATCTCAAATTTCCGTTTTCCAAATAATTGTACAAATTTTTTTGTTAATGAATAGTTTCTAACTAAGAGCACAAATTTGTTTGTTGTTCTTTATGCCTCCACTTTATAAATGCATGACCTTTAGGAGTGCAGGGAGGATGCAGCTCCTTGCCTCCCAGCTATCAGATCCTTCTGTCATGCAGGGAAGCCTTCATTTGCCAGCAGCTCACATACTAATTCAAATCAGTATGCCTAAATTCATTGTTCATCCTCTGAGCTTTTCAGCATCATCAGCCTAGATATGCCCTACCACTAGCAAGGAAAGAGAGGAAAAGAAAGAAAAGACAACATATGAATGTCACGAAATCAGAATTTTTATAATGAAAGGAAGGGCTATTCATACAAAGCGTAATTAAAGTAAATTTCTTTGCCACGGGATTTTAAGGATACCAGAATAAGGAAAAGGATAAAAAAACAATTACAGAAATCCATGGAGAAATGGCCTATTGAGAGTCTATCTAGTAAACACAAAGGTGTTATTTCACTAACTCTGTTAGCCACAGATTGCCAGAACCTACTTTGGAAGAAACACTGTACATCTACATCGCGTTGCTGTATTTGCCCTGTTTTTAAATTTTTTCTCCAAGTATCTACCATGAACCATTATCAGAGACATCTAGACAGATCATCTAGACAGATATGACAGATTCGTGCTGTGGCTACTGAGGCCTCAAAAAATGAAAATAAAAACATAATTTTGGTAGCTATTTATTGAAGGACTATTGAGTGAAGAATAACCTATAATCTGCTTGATTATCTTCATGAGAACAATACAGTGGTATTGGGAATATACCAAAGTATAAAAAGCCCCTTAGAATGCATAATATAGGAGAATATGCTATAGCTGCATCATCATTTGATCTAAAGACTGAGGAAAATAGTTTTCTTCTCTTTTCTACAAATGCCAAAAATGTTTCAGAAGTATATTGCATTTTGTCAGGCTTGTATGGAAATCTTGAGGAATGTCTCTGTAACCCATTAGATGAAAGGATGCTAAAGTCTTTTCTAGCTATTGGAATTATTTTTTCAATTTCTCAGCTGCAGCTTTGGATTACTTATGCAAAAATGGGAATGCTAGAGAAACTTTTTTAGGGTTTAGTGTTTCATTAAAAAGCTTGTGTATTAGAAATTTTAAAAACCCAACATTATAATATCAAATGCACTGAAATGTATGTGGTTATTTTTTCATAGAAGGAAACCATTACAAAAAAGTATTGATGGCATATAGTTATGATATGTCATAAGTTTAACTTACTATGAAATAAAGGATATGTAATATCAAAGGAGAAAGATATAAGGGATTGCTATCAAGTGTTACATATTATCATGCAAATATCTGACTTCATGTTATTATTTTAGCAAACAAAATTAATTTTATCTGATTCGGATACTTCCTCTGAAAAAAAGTGTGATTTTTCGAGGAGTCATAAATATTACAGAAGGATTGAAGCTTATCAAAATGTTAAATATGGAATGTGGAATGCTTGAGTAATATTGTGCCATGAAAGATTTTAGGAGGTATCTGTGTGTGCTTTAGCAGCTTAATGATATAAATGTTCTCTCAATACCTTAAATCTTGTGATATTTACTACATTCACTGCTTCCCACTATTCAAATGCAGCACTGGAATATATATAATAATCACACATACATACCTACATACATTGCTTGTATAAATAAATAGACTTGAGATTGCAGAAACTTACTAAATATTTGGTGAAGGCTAAACTTCTGATTGAGGTTATTTTCCTTCTGAAAGTACTTTAATGAATCTTTCCACCCCAAGTTTATTGCTAGAAACAAAAATGTCTTACATATTTAAACTGACCATACCATAGTTTTAAATTCTCAATTAACTTTACAGTAACTTTACAGTAACTGACTAGGTCAAAAGATGTTCATACTAAGGCGATTAATTCTGTATATTTAATGGGCCACATTTTGTAGCTTTTCTCAGATTTCTTCTTCCACAAGCATTAACTTGCAAGTTCCACAACAAGAATCATGTATTCAATGGCTGTGTTGACAGCCTGGCTATAGAAGCAAAAGCGAGAAGGGTGTGTGTATTCCTACAGGTATTGAATAGTTTAGGGTCAGGCGCAGTGACCTGAGCACACAGACAGACGTGCCTCCTTGAATTCTGGAGAAAGGTGAGCAGACTGGAGCAGAGATAAGCACACCAGCACTATCTTTTTGGAGTCATTCTGCAGATGGCCATGCCACTGGCTCAATATTTCCAGGCCACCCACTTGGGAATGAACAAGTGCTAGAATGAAAACAAGAGCTAGCTTACTACCTCAGTAGCCACTATTTTATCATTGAACTTGTTGCAACAAATGCTTTTGCCCATTCAAGTGCAACCCCAGTGTGGCCTAGTATGTTTGATAAAGGTGATACAGATATTTAAGGGTCGTTTAGATGTGGTGTTGGGGGATATGTTTTAGAGGAGAACTTTGTAGAGTAGGGCTGATGGTTGGACTTGATGATTCCAAGGGTCTTTTCCAACCTGGATGATTCTATGATTAACACAGTCTAAAAGTCTGTTTAGTAATTCTGCTATATGAATGCTTTATTGACATCCTTACTCAGAAACAGATGAATATTTGAATTGCTGCAGACTGCCTGTTCCAGCCAAGGTGTACTTCTCTGAAGACCTTTGAGGAACCTGCTGCAAAGCCAACTTTACACAAACTCTGTTACACAGTGGTGGTTACAGTCTGAGCGCTAGACAGGTGCAGTATGAGATCGTGAGCAAATCCTCAAAAAATACCTCTCACAGTTAACTTAGACTGGCTATCTGGATATAGTGTTTCCCATGGATGGAGAAACATTAAAGTAGAGCCAAGGTTCACAGAAGAGTTCTTCTGCATCTTAGAAGCAGTAAGGGTTCACAGGAAGGCAGCAAGGGCAGGGTAAGGTGCAAACACAACCATCTGTTTTCTCTATGTATGCAGGATATTCAACTGTTGTACCTGGAGTCAAGAAGCTCTCTGAAGGTGACAAGAGACCACCATTTCACCTTACCTTCACATGCTACAAATCCAAACCAGAATGAGAGTAAGCAAAAATGAGTGGCCACTCCAGACAATAGTATTATTTTTAAAGTTTGTTATATAGTGACAGCTTACTATGTTTTGTTAAACAAGGATGTGCTAAGCAGAAATAAGAAAAGCTGAATAATGATGTGACCTGGGCTACTGCACTTTGGTTCATGTCAGCCATTTTGGAAAGAAGGAAGATTGCTTCTACCTGAGAAACTGGGAGATGCTGAATTTGAGAATGGGCCAGACAGGTTTCCTAAGCAGGATGAATAGAAGAACACAGCTTGCAATACAGTCACAGCTAAGCCTCAATGCAGGAAGAGAGAAGGACACATTCTTAGACAGCTTGGGCAGATTATTTAAGCTTTATACCTTCAGAAAGCCACATGCACCTGCCAGAAAGCCAGACTAGAAGAAAAGGGATTCTCTTCCAAGGGTACAATGAACAAGACATAAGTTTGCTAAAAGTGGTTCTTATTTCACATTTTTAAACCAGAAAGTTTGAGCTTCTTGTTGCTTAAGATGTTTTTATATTCTGCTGTAGTATTTTTTAGTATTATAGCTAGTAAAATCTAGCTTTAGGAATTGGAAGCCTGTTGAGATTGTTCATTCTTCTTTGCTAATAGGAGAAAACTACAGTGATGTTACCTTTTTGAAGCTTCATGAAGACCAATTAACAAAACAGGGCTAAGACTGAAAAACTGTACTTTCAGGTCTCCAGGAGAGGACTGACTTTTGGCATTTTATATCTACACATCCTTTCACAGCTCTGTGCTGTAAAGATCAGAGTACCTTCTGTATTCTCCCCCCCAGTCCTACCAGTCCAGCCATCTTAGTGGTAACCCCATAGGCAATACTGCAGGTAAAGAATGATAGGTTGGCACACCTGGTGTCAAGGCCACAGATAAAAAAAGTCTTGTGTAGACATAGCTGGCATGTTTCTCTAGGTGCCTGGCTTCTTTTTCTTTTCTTAAATTACTTCAGTGGTTGTGTGCTGTTTATGCCTCAGTCCACATGTCTCATTAGCATATAACAGGCTGTGTGTTTGATACAAAGGTAAAATAAAAAACAATCAGCAGCACCAGATTTAGTTGCCACCTTAAATGGACTTCAAGATGACACTGGTAGATAAGAAACTTCTTCTGGAATTGGTACACTAACGCCAGGGGCTGTGTTCCCAGACTGTCTGTAGTAGGTCTATATCTAGTGACTGTGCTGTCAAAGTGTTTTGGTACAAAACTAAGGTAACGATTTGTAGAAAACATTTTCTTTTATGAAATAGACAGAGTGTTCCTGCTTTTGACACCTTCTGTCAGACAATTTAAGATCATACTACTTGAAAAGAAAATCTTCTGTCCATTTTATAGGAGCATCTTCCCTGGAGCTTGCTTCTGTCAGCATACACCAATCAACACAAGGTCAGATGGAAGAGGTCTCTGCCCCTTACCAGTACTATTAATGCCGTGGTTCACAAGGTTCAGTTAACACTACGGATTCCCAAATTACCCTCGTCTTAGGGAACAGGAGTCTCTTATTGTTTGCAATGTAATTTCTCATGAAACATGTAATTTGAATGACAAAATTGAAATTTTTCACATTGTGGGCTTGATCTAGTCCCTTGGGCTACTTAGAGGAATTCGTGCAGCTTTGCTGTTTTTTTGTCTCAGTTTCCTTTGCTCGAAAGCCTTCAGAATGAAATATTATAAAGTGTGAGATTTTTGCCATTGGCTCTTGCTATTCATTGTTCCAGTGTATTGTGATTATCTTACTGGTAAAAAATGGCAAAGAAATAAAAAATATTTCGTTTAGATGAGATTAAAAATGCCAATCTTACTTCTAGGGTTAATATATGGTAGAAAGCTTACTAAGGCATCCATAAGCTACAATTTTGGAGTGGACAAAGCACAAAGATAAGGAAAAAAAAGAAATCTTGTCTATGTGCAGATGTGGGGCTGCTGTCCAGATTTCAAGCCAGAAACTGGGCTAGTGACTTCTATTGTAAACAAATCCAAATTGAAACAGTCTGAAACTGTCATAGTGTTCATAAAAGGGCAATAATTTTCAGGCACTTATGACAAAGATATAAGCATCTTTTAAATCAGCACTGTTCTCAGCTTTGAAGTTTCTCTAATTCTTAATGTTTATTTAATATTAGCAATATATTAAAAATAATTAAAACTAAAAGACATATTTAAAGTTTCAATTTTGGGAGTCACTTGATGTCATAAAAATCACAGCTCCCAACATAAAAAAAAAATGTTTACATCACAACTTTACCTGTGATTCAGTTGCAATCAGCTAATTAAATCTAAAGTCTCCAAAATCAACAGAAAAGTAAAAGTAACTTTTGATACCTATGTTAAGACAATTGTATAACTTTTACATACTCGGTCTGACCTTTGAATATTTCTCTTTAGAACTGTGAACCAGGCTAATGATCATTTCCACAGAAATAAAAATAGAGTTTTTAACCTGCATTAAAAAAAATTTTGCAAAATAGTAAAGAAATTAGTTACTAAAAATAATTATTATTTTTTAAAATTATTAAAGAAGTCAACAATGCATTTAATGTTTGTCATCCTGTTTCAAGAATACACATATCAAAATAATTAAGCACAGTGATCCCAGATTATAGCCTTGCCTTTTTACTTTACTTTTATAATGATATATTAACAATGGATGCATGGAGAACATATGATTGAAGGCCAGAGCATATTACTTTTCACCCTTTTGAGGTATAAATATCTTACTATAAATTTTGTATTGATGCCTTGCCTATTAGTAGGCTATCTTAATCTTAAAGAAAATAACGGAAATTAATTTCATGAAAGTTAAGCACTCACAGGTGTGGCTTTTTAAACAGCAGTCTTCTGTACAAGAAAAGGGATATAGAACATCTAGCATGGGCCAGTGAGCCCTTTTGCATGTAGCAGTACCACAGATAGGGGTGTGTCATCTTCATAAACTGTATTATGTTGTTTTATACAAATAATATCTGAATCCCATCCTTAAGACTGATATATTGTAAATGAAGGGAAGCTAGCAAGGGAATAAATTGTTTTAAATCTAAGTAGGTCTTAGTAACACAGATGGTGCTTTATTGTTGTTGAAAACATGTTAACTAAACTATTTCCATATGTTGATTTACCTAGTTTTATTCCTGCAGATTGTAACACAGCCCTTGATGAGAGATGGAGCAGATCTCGAAACTCAGGGGAGAGATGGAAAATCATAGCTACTGGTATGAG
>VZZY01010800.1:3563-15548 GCA_013400335.1 Eurystomus gularis | reverse complement strand
ATGAGGCTCTGAGTAACGTGACCTAGGTAGATGTCCCTGCTTGTGTAGGGAGGTTGGACTAGATGACCTCTAGAGGTCCCTTCCAGCCTGAAACATTCTATGATTCTATGACTTCTCCAGTGTCTGTTATAGATTGTCCATGCTTATAACAGTGCAAAAATATGTTCAAAACTCCTAATAGTTTCTTGATCCTGTCATACATGTTCTGAGATATCCATTATTAGAGTATTATTTTACATAAACTAAACCAATAATAATCACAACATAATCCTGCCATACAGTTATGTTTTTTAATGGCGATATGTCTTATACTTTCTTCCATGAACAAAAGGAAAGCAAACTGGAATATAGTGTAAATCAGCCATAATTTGTGCAGGTTTTTTAGAAAAAAACTGCTGTTGCATACAGCAGTAATGTTCTGTTGATATTTTTACTTATGTCTAAGGAACCTGAGAAGCTCGGGCTAATTTCCCTACATATTTCTGACAATCATTTTCCATAGTTTTGAGAGCTGCATATTGGTTGCATGCTAAAATACACCAAAAAACACTGAAAAAGCAAACTTAGAAAAACATAGAATATGTGGTAAGAAGCCTTTTTCTGTCCATTAAAAACTCTAATTGGAAACCTCTGAGATGAAAGCCCATGATGATTGTGAACTTGGGAAATCTAACATACAGTTAGCTAGCTAATATATGAAACATCTCAATTTGCTGGAAAGAACAGAAGCAGAACTTTGTGCTAAACCATTAATTCAGGAGACACTTCTAAATCAGGTTATTACTTTCTGATTTGAATACCACACATGCAGCATTATTTATGATTTGGAAACTGTTACATAATTAGATATATTATTATCTTTTGTAATCTGCAGGGTTTTTTTTCAGCCCTAGTGAAAGAATAATTTATCACACATTAAAATTCATAGCCTCATACATTTCCTTACACTGTACACATGCAAGAACATAACTATATTAACTGTGATAAATTTCCCTCCCAAATTCATATACTCTTAGCCGGAAAATGTATGGCAGGCTGTATTCATTGTTTGATTCAAAACTGGACATCAATTCCTTTCCCATATTGGAATCAGAATTAATTTGCCAAATTCCCATTCAGATGAATTAGTTCTGCGTAGGATATGATAAGATATCACTTAGACTAACGTGTCTCCAGTACATTACCCATAATGATGGCCAAATTAATTCATTAAAACTTTGACCATCATTAGCAATAATGTCCTCAAAAACCATTAATAAAGTAGATACTTCATGTCATATTCTATATAACATTGAACGTAAATTACATGAAGTAACTCTATATTAATTTCAAAACAGTAATTGGTTTACATTATTGCTTAACTGAAAGTAATTCAATGTTATTATGTAATCGTATTAATATTTCGTTACTTAGGGATAACTGCCTCATATACAGGATATGGGTAAGACATACCAAATGCATATTGGTGTAGCAAAACTGATCACAATGCCCTTTAACATTAATACTTTTTAGATTCTGGATTAAAATATTTGGCCCTCCAGGGAACAAACAGAAATTGGATTCTAAAATGAACTGAAGTACAGATCAATAATTCAGACTGGCATCAGAAATCAAGACATAATGTACCTCAATTTGCAATCCTACAAGAAATATAGAGTACACAAAATTTAACATTTCTGGATCTGATAGAGAGCCTGGTGTGGCAGTTACTATGCTCTTATTGACAACTTCAAACAAATCAATAGAACTTTTTTCTCAAGGAATTTAATTAGAGGGGGTTTTTGCAGTTATTACATCTAGAAAAAATGTTTCAGAAAAAAAAATATATATTTTCATGTAAATTAAAAATACTTAAAATGGTATGTCAGTTCAAAATCTTATGTTAGATTGCTCTTGTAATAATGTATTTTCTCTTCACATTTATCATAATTATGTTCTAGCTAAGAATGAAAGTTTTGGCAATTGCCTACCTTTAAGAAGTGTAACTTCCATCAAAGCCACTGATCCCACTTTGTGACTAAAGAAATGCTTATACTTGACATAAAAAGGCCTGTTCTTTCATGATGACTAGAGTTTCACATTCATTTGCACTGTATTGCTACCTACCAATAGGAAGTACTGATATGAAACTTCCAGTTTCAAGAGCAACTAAACTATAGTAAACTTTCAAAATAAAGGTTTGTTTAACATAACAGCCATGAGATTTAGACAATCAATGCCAAAGCCACAGGAATTATTACCCTGTCAGTCCTCTTATCTCCTGGTCAGATAGTGTCTTCACATTTGCATGAAGAGATTGTAGCATTCATTTTTGCAGTCATCTCACAGTAGTGCTGGGAAGTTAAGAAGTGTGAATGGTACTTTTTGCATAGTTTTGAAAGCCTTCAGCAGCCTGACTGCTAGCCTTCTTTGCTGTTTCAATTATGCACGATAAGGCATACAGGGTATCAAACCAACCAGTAAACCCAAACAACATGGAAGAGAAAACAATTGTATTGTTTATATTACATTCTACTGGACAAAAGCAATGAAAGAAGGACAGAAGTAGTTCTCTATTTTATATGTAAGGTTTTCATTGTTTGCAAAACCGATATTTATCCCATTTAAAATAAGAGGCTTACAATGTATTACTATTTTCACATGGGAATCCAGGTTAATAGTTCTGATACTTTAACATGATCATGCGATCTCTAAAAGAACCAGGTTTTGGGAATGCCCTTTTTGCAAAGGTTTTCAAGGAAAGCATCTTATCCTTTCAAATACACTCTCAGTTTTGGGAGAAATATGTTGGGTTCTGAAAAATATCTGTATTATGAGGTGAAAGATATTATTTTAAGGGAATACAAACTGAACATACCAAGAAAAAGCTTATTTTTCCAGGAGTATTAAAGCATCAACATGATCCAAATATTAGAAATGTATTCACTCAGTATATGGCACAACCTTTATCGAAGTTATTTATACTTCTTTCTTAGTTTCAGATTAATCACAGGAAGCTATTCGGTCCTTTCAACCATATCTTTCAAAACAAGATGAGAATTTAGGCTATTTCGGCTTCAGTCTATCTTAATTTTTCTGGTCCATCCAGCAACTTTGTTGAACCACAGGTCATACCAATGCTACATCAGGTAACTGTCCTGTCCTACTGACAATATGTTGTTTTGTGATGAAGCACTCTAATAATTGAAATAAAACTTTTAAAGTAATTTATCTGCACAGCTTTCTTTAGTAGTTAATATTCGTTCTGCAGCGAAAGAAAAATGGATGGTGAGCTTTCTGAAAACTTCTTTCAGAGGCCTGAGTCAGCCACTAACAACTGTATAGTAAATACATATAATTATAGTTTATTATTATTATGGAGAATCAGACACTTTGCCTTTGAGCTTTGACTTGAAAAGAAATTGGAATTTCTTGAAAAGAAATTTCCTTTATTGGAAATACATTTGTTAATGTGAGGTGTTTCTTTTAAAAATCAAACATACTTGAATAGAACAGGACAGTATTTTAATGCCATTCTATAGTATTGCACAAATTTATAGCATATTTAAATTCTCAGAGCTATTTTTAAAATTCCTTAGGTAATGTATCACTTTTCATTAGTGTCTACTGATAATTTATTATGTTTAATTATGGATTAATAAATTAGTAGTTGAAATTAATAAAAAGCATAAAATAATTTCAGTTTTTTAGGAATGCAATGGAAAGTTTGAGGAATTTAAAATAACATAATTTAGACGTAAAACTAAGCTACTGGGGTGAATGGAGTAACAGATAAACCAATTTTAATTCAGGTGGAAAAATGCAACATTTGATGATGAACTTAAACGTGGATTAATATGTGTATAATTGCTGAAATGCTATAACTGGAGTTTTTTTGACATAAGAGAGGTTGGACAAGCTAGCTTCTATAGGTCCATTACAACCCTAACCATTCTGTGAGTCTATGCTAATAACGACACCTAAAAACACTGTATACAAGAAGCACTAGATTTTTTTGTTTAGGTTGTGAATGAGCATCCATGACAGTGGGTAGCTCACCCAAGGCAATGGGTACTAATACTCTCTCAGTTATACTTTCATCTTTGCTAAACAATCAATAAAGAATTAATGTTCCAAAACCAATCATCTCTATCCTAAACCCATCCTTTTGCATCAAGAGTGCTAATGAAGAGCATTGTGGAATAGCATGGGGAAAGAAGGGAGAGGAAAGATTTCAGAATATGGTAAGGTCTAAATTTTATTCAGCTTATTCTTTTCAGGTTGTCTTTTCCTCCTGCATATTAGAATGAAGACAGTTTTGGAAGTTATTTCACCAGGTTTAATAATCATAAAATCATACAAACCATAGAATGTTTTGGGTTTGAAGGGGATTTTAAAGGTCATCTATGTCCCTCTTCTATTTAGTTTGTGAATGTAATTTGTGAAGGCTGTTATAATAGCAGTTATAATCTAGCAGAGACACTTTACACTTTAAGAATATACTTTGCAAAAGGTGATGAGATAGCATATGCATAAGTTCTGTGAAAGACTAGTCAAACTGCTTTCATTCCTTCCACTAGACTTTAATAAGTATAATAGCCTTCAGTTTTTCCATTCAGACATAAAGTCAATACACACATGACCACCTCTAATGCAATAATTCTGAACAGCACAAATCTATAACTACTGACTTACAGGGGGAGAAATAACTGGTAGCCTCTGAAAGTATGTGTAGATATGATTTTGACTTTAATTATGGAACTGATTTAAAGACTTAATGGAGCTGGCAACGAATTTCAGTTCTAATAAATTCCAAATATAGGATGTTTTCTTAAGGTCAGTTTTGGCTCTAAGTTGACACTACAGGAATATAAAAGCATCACTGCACCATCTGTGAGCTACCTTGACATAAAATATTGTTGTGAGGAAAACAGGCAAATTTCAAAAATCAAACCCTAGTCCGAAGCATGACTCGAACCTATGAAAATTAGTAATTGCCAATGGATTTCAGAAAGCAAGCAGGGACTTGGGCAGATGGTTCTTTTTACTTCCCCTTTCAGGAAACTGCATTGATCTTTTAGGAGAACTTTGATCTGTGTTACAATCACACCAAGATAAAGGAGAGAAACAAGAAAGCTGGATTTCTACTTAGTATTGTGTAAAGAAGTTAGCTGACCTTATATTCCATTAAAAGTGTAGCAATGCAGCCTGGCTTTAGGCTAAGCATCTCATGCATTATAAAACAGTTGCAGAGCACCTTTTTTATGTTGTGGTGTTTTGCTACATTAATTAGTTTTTTCCTATTCACAGGTGTGTATACTTACTTTGCAAGGAAGGCCAAACATAAGAAATGTTTCCTGTAAAAACCAAAATTATATTATGTTATTGTTATGGTATTTTATTTTATTTAATTTCATTTCATCTAATTTTACTTCATTTTATTTTATTTTTTTATTACTTCATGGCCTATTTCCAGAATAAACTCTTGCTATTTTTTTGCCCCTTATATATGAGATTCTCAAGGTATTTATTAATGATAAGTGGTTATTAACTGTAATGTAGCTGTAACTCTTTGATAGATACAATAATAAATGTATATGTATCTCATGCACATAATACTTGAAATATTTTCCCTTGAGCCTATATATTTCTCTTGTGTTACCTGTGGTTCCAACTGAAGTTATTAATGGTTTCCTCCTAATTTAAATCAATGGCAGCTGAAGACTTCAAAAAGGGCATGTGATTGACTGGGGAACAGACAGTAACTACACTACCTGGAAATAATATATCTGGTGAAGGCTGACTTTTCTTATTCCAATAGCTGTGTATAAATTTTGAATGAGTATTGTTACATTTAGCTTAATATGAGCTAAACCTGAACAAATCTTCTGTATGGAGTCAAGTATTTGTAGCAAATCTAATCAATGTAACTAAAATATAATGAACAGTTGTCAGCAGTCTAGTTGCAATAACACTAATAATCATAGCCCAAACTATATACAAAGAAGATATAATAGTGCCTTACAATTATTAAACCAGACACTTTACTAACATTTGTCCCTTTTCCCTTGTGTTAATGCTCATCCCTCACAGTTTCACTCTCCCTCTGGAGAAGAGGAGGATTACAAGCTTTCAGTATTGTCAGGGCTTCACTGAAAGGAATCTGGTGCTCATGAAGGAATTTTTTTCCTCCTCAGTCTTGGGCCCACTTAGGTTTATTTCTGTGCACCTCCTCAGCATGAGTGGTGACTGATGGTATTTCACAGCCTCAGTGCTCCCTGGGGAGGGGAGAGTCACCCAGTCCCAGGCAGCCAGGGCAGTCGGTGCCAACTAGACCAGGCCCTAGCCCCAGACCCTGCACCCCCAGCACACTGCAGACCCAGAAGGCTTCTGCTAGTGATGGCAGTATCATATTTACAGGGCTTCACCATTTTTCCCGTAGAGTGGTAGACATAATGAAAGGACATTCAAACAAAAGCTGTATCTTACTTAAAGAAGTACAGTAAATTCTTGGCTGTATGTTGGATACACAGTTTCCCTTTCACTTTTGAATTTTGAGGAGCAGGAAAGTAGCACAGTAAATAACTGATTCACTGCCAATCTCGAACTGCCACAGAGATGAACTGTTACATGCAGTTTTAACAGCCCCTCCTCAAAGACTGACCAAACACAGATAACAAAATCTCATCCAAAGGCTAAAATTACAGCTGATATTATCATAATAAGCACACATAGCAGTACAGTACAGAATAAGAATGACCAGTTCTAAAGCCTGTTCCAACACAGTTTTGCATCTGTGTTGGTCAATTGATTGTAGTCAGTGTTTCTAGACCAAGGACCTTAGATTTAATCCTGAGCCTGCACTTCCAAGGCTTCTTCTCTTGAGGAGATGACTGCTTAATAAGTTTTCCAATATGTGGTTTCTTGGCAACCACAGCATATTTAGTCCTGTATGGCACAGATATTGCTATAGGATCATCAGAAAGTTGTGTTATGTAGCAATAGTAAAAAACACATAAAATACATTTCTTTTTATATTTATGAGTATCTATTTAATTATAGCAGTGTTATGTATAAAAGTTTGATTTGATTCTTTTCAAATTATAACAGGACTCAGGTAATACCACCAGGAACACTTGAAATAAGGTAAAGCATGGATCATTTTCACAGTGGTTCTAAAGGCAAGTCAACACATTTAACAAAGAGAAGTTTAAATTATCATGAGGAAACACAGTCTTTTAGTACAAAGTAAATATAACAGATGACCTTAAGAGCCTTTAGTGTGAAAAGACCATGGCACTCCAGCATTGTTTCAAAATGGCAATTAAGACAACTAAATTAAACCTCCATTTCAAGACTAAATAATCTCAGATTTATTTATTTATTGATTTGTTTGTTTGTTTTTATTGGAAGTTTAAAGCCTTCAGTTCATTTCATACTGTTCAAATAGAGTGTCTTTGTAACTTCCAGGAAACTTACTAGTAAAGAGATACATAATAAAGAGGGTAAAGAACTTACCCCCAGTATCTTACATACACTGACAAGATTTAAGTTGAAATGTCTGGCATTTGTATAAAGATCAAAGGCAACTAAATAATAAAAGTTTCATTACTTGTGAAATACTTTCATGGTAAAAAAAAAAAATTCAGTCAGATTCCCTTCTCAGGTGCCAAGAAATTCTTGAGTTTTCCACTCAGGAAGAGCCCTTCACTCATCTCTGGATGGTGTGATTTATCAGAACTGTCAGCTGCCTAGTTTGTTGCAAAATCTGGAAAACTTTTGAGAGAAACGTGTGAAATACGGTGAATTTAAATTCAGACATTAGAAGCAGAAAGAGAAAACACTACTAACCTGAACAAAGGCTTTTCATGTGTTCATATTTCATTTGGGGAAAGTAAAGACACTACTGACATGAGAATTTATTGAGAAAATTTGGTCAAGAAAAAGCATTGGTAGAACATGAGAAGAAAGTCTTATATCCATTAAAGGAGAGAGGTTCTGAAACACACCTCTAGTGAAAGTAATGGGAAAAGGAAACCTAACATTTTCCTTGGTAGAATGTGTAAATGGAAATATATGTAGGTTTGATGATTTATGTTCTAATGTTCTAAACTTAGACATAAAAATGTAGGATTCATCCTGTCTAATTTTGCAGGTCTAATTTTAATGCCTGAAATGTTGGCATTTGTATCTAAGCTAATAATCTGAACTACTTTTTCTGTCAATGAGTAATAAAACCAGGCACTTTCAAAATATATTTTATCTCATTTATTTTAAATGTCTGCCTTAGGATGAAACAAAATTCATTCTCAAAAGTAATGCTTGTTCTGTTACTAATCTGTTAATTAAAAAAAAAGGGGGGGAGGGGGGCATTTAATATGAGATAGATAGTAATAAAATATTCTTCCTTATATTGCAGTAACAGAGTAATACCATAAATACAAGGTAAGCTTTAACTGTGTTTCAACCTGACAGGAAGGCCACTCCTCAAAAGGCTTCTTCAACTACCATGACATCAAGCTTTTGAGATTCACTTCGGCATTTCATGTTTTATAACCTTCAACATTTCTTTTTCACTTCTTCTCTATATGTATTTCTTCTTCAAACAAATGCCTCACATTAGTATTTTCAGTATAATGAATATGTTTCTTGCAAGAAAGGAAGTTTTAATTTGCAAATTATTTGCAAGGAACCTTTTCCAACAAAATAGTGAACTGCCTTTTCAGTGAGAATTTGTGCAATTTTCCATTTTCTTTAAAATGAATATCCAGGAGATGAATAGCCCATAAAGCCTTCATACGCATTCTAACTTTTTTACTGTAATGTGTTTTGATTGGTTGACCATCTTCTATTTCATCCTCAGAGGTTGTAAGAGATATGGAAACAGGGTACAGGAGGACCCAATAAAAAAAAAAAAATACTGAAAAGGTCGCTTTTTACATAGTGTTCATTGAATTAAAAATCTCATTCTTGCAGTAATTGGCATTGCTGGAGGAAAAGGTGCCCAAGTAACACAATCTAAATAATTCCAATCCTCATGAGGTCTAGTTAGTACAATTTCAAACAAAAGAAATAACACTGCTACTGAGTTAAGCTTTATTTTATGATGTTTCCTAAAAAAAATCTTACTTGCATTTCAATAAAATTGATTTACATTGTAATAACAAAACACAAACATGAAAGAAATAGTTGCAAAAAGGTTTCTTACTAAAATACAACATTAGACTTCATGTGTAATGTCTCCATGTCATGAGTGATAATTCTATTTTTATATGATTCTTTACACATTTCGTTAAACAACATTGTGTTTCTAAAACATTTCTGAATATTCATATGTTAATTTACATGTTTTAATGTTTCTACATACTGAAAGAGTATAGCATGTTTTCTCCCCTTATATAAGAAAGATCAATTAGGTCTTTGCCTGCATTTTTTTTATTATTTGGACTTATCAGCAACTATGGGGAAATTTATGTAATAGTGTTACAGGAGAATTCCTGATTCTAGGAACAGCTGATCCTTCCAGACTTAATATTGACATCTCAAGTGGTAGGGAAAGCTGAGTCTTCTTTTTTTTTTTTTTTATTATTCCTACATATGCTTCAGTTCCACACAGAGGCAGACAGACTCTACTCCTAAATAATTTTAATGGGCTGTCAGTTGACAGAGATGGAATTTAAATTATGACTATCAGTAGCTCAGGTTTTATATTAAGAATATTCAATTCATTCTGTTTAGCTGTATTTCAGTTGCAATGTATTTTGTTCTGACCTAAAGCCAAGGAACATTTAAACATATGGGCAAGATAATTAGAACATTTCAAAATCTGCCACTTTAGAATCATAATACCAGTGGATTAAACTGACCAATTTTTTTCTGACTTATAGCAATACTTTGCATTATACCATTAAAACAGAATTGTAGCAACATTTTACATTTTTACCTGCCAAGGTCCTGATGAGGCATTAATTTCAGAAAACATTTTAGTACATTTTCAAAGGAGATGAAATGGGAAAAAGTAGACATTTGTTAGAGTAAACAGTAAGCTATCATGAAATTGCAATATACCCAATTTCAAAGCACAAGAAACATTTTTTTATGAATAAAGAAGCTGTCCTCTTTGCCAGTAGTTCCATTCAGCATCATCAGAAATTTTTTTAAACAATTGTCTAAGTGTCAAGCCTTTAGAGTTTTTGTCTATGAACATCTAGAAGTACAAATCATGCAGAAAAACTGTAAGTGTGAACATTTCTGAATCTTGGCAAGCCTTCAACAACACCACCACACAATCAAGTACAAAGGTGAAAAACCATCTCTGATGTTCAATTTTTACCTTGTTTTGGACAGTAATATCATTAATAGTTCACTTATAGTCTGCTCATGATGGGATGTTATCATGGGTCACAGCCTTGACCTCTGACATTCCAAGTCAGCTTTCTGAAATGACAGTGCAATCCCATGTGGAGAAACACTAAAACTTTGTAGAAGATTTTGCTAGAAATAAAAGCTGCAGGATAATTCCCCATACAAGTAACAGCTGTTTGTCAACCACTGATTTTGGTTTTATGCTAACTGCCATGCTGGCAGATTGCTGATGATTTCTGAAGTTCAGAGGCTATGCAGAAAGAGAGGGCGATGACTAGCAAACTTGTAGCCAACAGAGGGGAGTAAAAGGGGATTTCAGATTACATTGTGTACACTGGAATTTTCACAAATAGTAATTGGCTACTTTTTACAGATTATTGCTACTTTCCTGTTCAATGTTGTAAAAATGTGATCACAATCGCTGAACATGTGTTTGTTAAAATCCTCTGGAGAGCTGCTGGCTGATGCGCTGCTGCAAATTTTTATTAGTCTATGAAGTACTTACTAAAACTTAAGATTTTTTTTTTAACTATTACAGGAAGTTTGCAATCTGAAAAGCCATTTAACCACTTGCAAAGTGGAAGAAAAACATTGGTAAGGTTGAGAAATCCCTGTTACCCCAGGTGAACATGAAAGAAGGCAAAGTAAATTTAAAGCAGTAGTGGCTTGTCCAGAGAGCAAGGTGTTCTAAACCAGCCTAGCCTTAGGCTACAGCTTTCATGTTGGCCCTGAGCCTGCTGCAGAAAGGCCTCTGTCAGATCTGTCTCCCACTGCTGACATTAAGGATTTTGGAGGGCTGTTTTAAGGATTAACAGTGCTGGTGGGAAACAGATGGGTTCAAACTCGCAATTCTCTCTGAGGTTGAAGTATAAAGGCTATGAAATGTAAACAAATTATTTAGCTATTAAATAAGCAGCCTTTGGAAGTAGCCACAGTGCTTTTTATGGATGATAATCAATAGTGGAAATATAAAAAAATCACAACAAGGGTTCAAAAAGTGATATAGCTCCAACTGAAGTTACGTAACTGTGAGCCTGTTTGTGCTGTCACATATATGCACTTCCTATGTTCTAAAAAGTAGGCCTGGTTTGTGAGTGTTGACATTTAGAACCGATATAATCAGAACCACTTCCATTTCTGGAAATCTTTCCCCTACCTTGATCCAATGAAGGTGTCTTCTGTTTCTGTGAAGCATTGGAATAAGATCTTAGAAATGACATTGACTATGATCTCAGACAGGATGGTGTGTTAAACCAGAATATTTTAGTTAATCTTTTGTCCAAATAAACATGTGAAAATCATATACGTACTGTCACTACCAGTTTTCCTAGGTTTGCCCACTTACTGTGCCCTGTCTTCTCAATCCATCTATGTCCTTTCCATTTTTTTTCAACATAATTAAAAATCTTAAAGAGCCAAGACACCCTCAATTCACTTTTTAAACTGAAATACAACTTACACTTACTTTAAAAATAGTAAAATATACAGCATAACTTAGGAATACTTCAGAAACATTTCTGACATCTTGTTTAGCTTGTAAATAGCAAATAATTCTCCAGTTTTGTTTCAAAGAGCATTACAAGCCAGATACTTCTTAAGTCCACATAGTATTCCATAACTTATTTCAGTATTCTCCCCCCC